>JAQJIZ010000116.1:0-112951 GCA_029873605.1 Rhodosporidiobolus sp. SP3-3/4 | reverse complement strand
TCGTGCTCGACAGAAGGTTCCTCGTGCCCGTCCATCCCAACCCGAGGCGTCTCGCTGACCCGCCGTCCTACCCTGCCTCTCCCTTTTCTTTCCCTCGCTCGACCGCGACTCGCGCAACAGGTCTCCTGCGACCTCCCTCCACCGCAAAAGCGCTTCCTCCCGATGTCGACGCGGTTCTGCGCGATGCGCCGGCTCGGTAAGAGTGACTCAACAGTGCGCTATGTACATCACTGAAACCGGGCGTAACCGGCGCTGCTCCACCTCCACCTCTACTCCCTCCTCCTCCTTTTCGGCAGCCTTCCCGCCCTCCTTACCCGCATGCGCGGCTCTAGTCGCCTAGTCACGGTGACTGCCCTTGCGGTACCACGTGCGGTGCTGCATGAGGAGGTAGAGGCGGAAGCAGAGGAGCGCGAAGTCGTCCTTCTCGAGCTCCTCCGGGTACGATGCGCCGAGCGAGTAGGCGGCGGCCATGCCGGAGATAACGGCGAGCTCGCTGGGAAGAGAAGATGCGTCAGGAACTGAGAGTGGTGGAGACAGGGAAGACAAGGACAGCGTACTGGGCGTTGACGAGGGTCCATGCGGCGGCGAAGCGGACGCGCTTCTTGCCCTGGAGGAGCCACATCCAAGGTACGACGAAGGCGTAGTGGGTCTGCGACGAGTGAGGGAAGGTCAATATCGCTGTGAGAGGACACGAAGTTGCGATGTGCTGCTTACCCAGGAGTGGCAGAGCTGGTGCCTGTGGTCAGGGCGAGGAAAGAACAGTCAGCGAATGGTGCGGACGAGGGGAAGAGGAGTGTAGCGCACCACCAGTCCTTGCTGCAGCGGGCAAAGTGCAGAGAGAAGGTCAGTAAAGCATCGCAAGCAAGGGAAGAAAAGCCCGACACACCGGATGATCTTGCTCTCGTCAATCTCGTGGTCAGTCCAGAACTGCTTGTGGTCCGTGTTGAGGAAGATGGTCTGCAAGAGGAGGTGGGACGTGAGCGGGAAGAACGGGACGAATGTGTGAGAGGAGGTAGGGGGCGCACCTGGAAGACGTGGTCCTCAAGTGGCAGGTCCTGGTCGAGCTGGAATTGGAAGGCGGAGCAGTCGAAGCACCTGCAGGACGAGCTTGGTCAGCGTGCCGCGGCGAAAGTGGGAGGCTCGGCAAAGGGAGTATAGGGAGGAAAGGGAGAACGTACATGTCGAGCTTGCGCGGGTCCGGGTAGTTGTGCTTGATGAGGTACATGCTGCAATCAAAAGACAGGTCAGCTTGGGCAGGTTGAGACCGAGATAGGACGGGACGTACGGGTTGAAGGCCTCCTTGCCGTGCTGGTAGCGGGCCGAGTCGTCGCGGCCGTTCACCGTCTTGATGGCGTTCTCGGCCGGGAATTCGATCTCGTAGTACTTCTGCAGGAGGGCGACAAAAAACAAAGTCAGTACGGCTAGAAAGAGCAGAACCAGGCGAGGCAAGGAGCCGTCCCCTTCGCCCGCCGGGTTGGGGGGACGAGGATGCAGACGGTCGAACGCACTTTGATGTAGTCCAGGTCGTGGTGCGTGATGGTGATATCGTCCGACCACGTCGTGTTGCCGAGGATGCGCTTCTCCACCCACCGCGCCTTCTTCCCGAGGAGGGTCTTGGCCGTGTCAGCCAGCACGCAGAGCACGAGCTCGTCGTACTCCTCGAGCTGCTCGGGGAGGTCCTGGTCCGCGCCGACGGGGTTGTGGTGGTCCGGCTGCGGGCGGCGGCCGCGCGTGGTGACCTTGACGCCCTTGGAGGAGCGCTCGACGACGGAGGTGACTTCGGTGTTGAGGCGGACCTTGACGCCGCGAGACTCGAGGACGTGCTGCCAGTCGGTGTAGAACTTCTGTGCAGGGTGAGGGCGCAAGGGGAGGAATCGGTTAGGGAGGTCAGGGAGATGTGGAAGAAAGGCAGCCGAACCGACTCCTCGGGAAAGACCACCATTGGCGGCTTGTTCGAAGCGAGGCACTTGTCGTCGACGGGGTACCCTGTGATGCGAAGCGGATCAGTCCCAAGACAGGGCGAAAGAGAGGAGTAAAATCACGCACACATGCCGTAAGTCGGAGAGGTGTAGAGGCGCTCCATCACTGCAGAGAGCAAGCACTCAGTATCAAGTCGCTGGGCTGCGAGAAAGATGGCCGTACTGATGGAAGGAAGGTCAGGAGTAGCATTGCCGGTGCCGAGGAAGAGAGCCAGGGAAGGGTAGATCATGTGGTGCATGAACCTGGAAGGCGCCGAGCAATCAGTAAGATAAAGAAAGTGACGAGGGAGCGGAATAGAGGACGTACTCGTCGGAGAAGAAGAACATCTTGAGCGAGACCTTGATGGGGATGAGGGCCCCTGCAATAGCAGTCCGGTTAACGTCGAGTGAGCGAGATGGGGCGAGGAGAGCGCACAGAACAGCTCCGTCCAGCGCATGATCTTCATCGCCCACTTGAAGCGCTTGATTTCGCTCTTGTGCCGCTCGCACAGTTCGGTCGGGAAGACGTTCGTCCAGAACTTGTCGCCCTTGCCGAACGAGACTTCGAGGTCGACGCTGTGAGTAGAGCAGAGGCAGGATATGAGCGACGAGGCAGAAGGGCGACGTAGAGCGCAGGAAAAGGGAGGAAAAGAAAATGAGGAAAAGGTCGACGCACGGCTCCGCCTTGGTCCCGCGCTGGTTGAACATGTGGAAGGTGTGGTGGTAGATGTTGGAGCCGCTACAGGAACGCTCGAAAGAGTCAGTGCCGTCCCGGAACAGCATGGCGCCCTCGACAGCGAGAAAACGCCCCTTCCTCCTCTCGAGAAAATGCAGGACGCACCCCTGAACGCCCTGATTCATCCACGATGCGCCGAACTTCTTCTCGTCGATGGGGATGGAAAACGCCTGGCCACCGCAGTAGTCCTGACTCTCGACGAGGGTCACGTCGAACTTGTCCGGGTGCTGGGAGAGCTGCTCGCAGCAGGACATGCCCGCCGCGCCGGCGCCGACGACGAGGACCTTCTTCTTGTCCTTGAGCTGGGGAGGCATGGTGGTGGCGCCTTCGATGGGTGAGAGGAGAGCGAGATGGGCGAGATGGAGTTGGGAAGGTCTGGTGGGGAGGTGGGGAGGCGTTGAAGCTGCTGTTGCGAGCGCTGGGAGCGGTGAGAGAGCTCAAGCAGTGTGCGAGAAGCAAGAGCAAGCGTGTGAGGAGGAGGCAAGCGCTGGACGACGCCAGCCCAGGCAAGGCGGACTTCGCAGATCGAAGCGGCGGCATGACGAAGTCGAGGTCGGCCGGCGAGAGGAAGGGCTCAGAGACGTCGACGCACCGCTCGCACGGCTCCGTGGACACAAGGATCGAGTTGCTGGGAATAACGAACGAGAAGTATCTGGGAGAAGACCGAGAGAATAACGCGAGGGAGGTAAAGAGGGTGGAAAGGGGGAACTGGGTGTCTACATGTCTACTGGCTGGGTGTGCTCCTGTACAAACCGCGAGAACCCATTGTCCTCGTCTGAGGTAAGTCCGTCGAGCTCGACGACGGGCGGCGCCCGCCGCGATGAGGAGGGAGAAAACAGGTGCTCTTCTTCGTCTTCTTCCTCCGTCTCCTCCGCCTGCTCGGCCAGAAGCGCCTCGACAACGCCCGTAAGGACCGCTGTGTCGCCTTGCAGACGGGCGGGCGGCGTGACCTCCCTGCTCCGGCTGCCGCTGCTGCTGCTCCCGCAAGCAGCTCCGCCGTCGAATCGGTCGAGGACGGCGCCGAGCAGCGCTGCGCCGAGCTGCATCTGCTTGTGCATCACTCGCAGAGATGGGAGGAGGGTTTCGAGGACCTGCTCCTGGGCAGCGCCCCCGAGGGTTTCGGCGGGAGACGCCAGCTCCTCGACCTCTTCCTCCTCCGGCCTCTTCTCCTTCCCCGCCGGCAAGGGCAGGGCAGCAGCCTCAGCCCAGCACCGCTTCAGCGCCTCAAGCGCGGTCCAGACTTCGTCGTTCAACTGTTGGCGGCTGGGAGGAGCGCTGCCAGTCTCGGAGGCGTTGTCCGGGCTCGGGCTTGGCGGGGGCACAGCAGCGGTGAGCGGCGGGTCGACGAAAGAGTCGACGGACGAGCTAGGCTGAACGGCCGCGCCAGGAAGGGTGGACAGGCGGCGTGCGGCTTTGGCGAGAGAAGTACAGGCGGCTTCGGGGACGAGGAGCACGGAGGTTGGCCGCGCCCTTGCGGGTGGAGCAGGGAGCGGGACCTCCGGCGGCGGCGAGGTCGGGCGGGGCGAGTTGCGCGCGACGAGGGAGAGGCGCTTTGGCTCCCAGCCTGGGCTCGGGACGGCAGCGGGAGCGGGAGCGGAGGGAACAACGGTGTGGGCCGAGGTGGGCGTGATAGGCGGGGTGGAGTAGACGCTCGAGAGAGGGGTGATGGGCGTGCAAGGCGTGACGGGCGAGGCGGGAACGGGGAAGGAAGAGCCGCGAAGCTGCTGCTGCTCCTGCTTGAGCTGCTCGATGCCCTTGATCGGGCTCTCGCCTACCGCGAGGGGCGAGGTGTCGCCGCGGTCCTGCAGGCGCCTCAGCGCCGCGAGGGTTTCGTTTCGAATGACGGGCTTGCGAGCGGAAGAGGGAGAGGGTAGGTCGAGCAGCTCTTCGACGGGGAGGTCGACGACGGACGGGACGGGCTTGCGGGCGAGGCGGCGCGGGGATGTGACGCGGACGGAAGGAGAGCTGCGGGATGGAGGCATCAGTAGAGGGAGAGAGAAGAGGGAAGAACACTGCTCACTTCGGCAAAGAAACAGTCGAGTTGACCGAGTCGCTCCTCTGAAGTGCGCCCCTGCTCGCCGAGCTTGGCGGAACGACGCCGTAAGGTGAGTGAGCCGTACTCGACGGCCTCGCCGCCCGCTCGTCGAGCTCGACGAACTCACGGACGTTGAGGGCCGCATAACCGATGCTCGTCTCCGTCTCAGAGTGGTGCCGCTCCCCCTCCCGCGCCGCCGCCGGCGGACCATACATCCCGCTCACAAGCGCCTCATCGACCCGGATATCGCCCGTCCCGTCTTCGCTCGGCGTACCGGGCGCGGGGGAAGCAGAAGCCGGCGAGGGCGGGCCCTGCATCATCATCTGCACCGAGAAGGGCGTGAGCGAAGCCCGGCGGCCCACGGCGCGGACGGCTTTGACGATGGCGGCGCCGGCGGCGGGGAGAGTGGCGGTTGAGGTCGAGGTCGAGGTATTGGTTGTTGCCGAGTCGTCTACGCTCGCTCGCGCCGAGTCGAGCCCGGCGCCAGAGTCGGGGAGGCAGGCGCTCTTGGACGGGCGCGCCTTGTGCAGCACCGTCGTCCCCGACGAGGATTTGCTCCGCCCTCTCCCCGCTGGACGCATCCTCGGTAGCTCGTCCGCCCCGAACCCGAGCGAAGGCGGCGGGACGCTCTCGCGAAGAAAGTTGGCGAGGTCGCGCGTCGACTGCGCGGACGAGGTCGCCTCCTTGGCGGCGAGCTTCGGGCGCGGCGGACTGGGAGGGGCAGGAGGGAGGAACCGGCCGAAATCGTCCACGTCTGGTTGGTGCTGCGAGGCCGAGGAGGGCACGAGGTGCGTCGTCGAGCTCGAGAGGGAGAGATTGTCCCGACTGTGGCTAGCGCCGTTGCCGTTGCTGGCCATCGAGCGCTTCGAGCCCCTCAAGCCCGAGAAGCTGAGGAGGTTGCCCGCTGACCTGCTCGTCCGAAGTGTGGAGAATGCGGCTTGCGGGTCATCGGCAGGAGGCGCAGAGGCGGTGCTCGACGAGAGGGAGGACGAGGGCGTGAAGCGCTGCCGGAGCTTCTTGCTGAAGGTGGCGGAGCGCTGCGGGGCGACATTGAGCGGCGCCAGCTCGACGGGCTCGCGGGTCATCCATTCGGGAGGGTCGGAGTTGAGGATGTCTAGGCATTCAGCGACAGCGTCAGTACTGAGAGGAACGGGAAAGAAGGGGAAGACTCCGCACCGATCAAGCTCTCTTTCCGCTCCTTCCTCCTCGTCTGCCGCGTCCCGTACCCGAAGTCGTTCAGCTCGTCCTCGAGCTCGTCGTCCGTCTCCTCCTCCTCTTCCTCGTCCTTCCGCCTAGCCGCCTGCCGCCCCATCAGTCTCGGAGGCGGCTCGACCGCTGCGAGCCTGTGCCCGTTCCCGTTCGCCTCGATGCCCTTGTTCTCTAGCCCGGGCTGAGCCTGGCTGTGCCCGTTCATGGCTGGCGGTGTCGAAGCTTTGCGGGCGGCGTAGGGCGCGTTCCACGGCGTCGCCGGCGAGGACGGGGAGAAGTCGTACGGGCTAGGTGTTGAGCCGAACGAGGCGGACGGCGGGGCAGACAAGGGGGAGTTGGCGGGAGAGACGCGGTCGGCCTTGTTCGATGCGGCTTGGGAGAGCTGGAAAGCCTGCTCGAGGTGGAAAGGGGTCAGGGAGGGCTCGTGTCGAGGAAGGGGGAGAAAGGGCGCACCAGCATGTCGGCCGCGCTGGGCTTGGGCATGGCGAGAGATGCGGACGGTTGGAGTGGCACTTCAGAAGGCCTGAAGCGGAAGCAGGAAGCCAGAGAGGGAGCAAGAAGCTGAGGAGAGGAGCTTGCGGAGGGCGGCGACCAGGCGAAGAAGGCCTGAGCGGGCGATCAAAGCGTCCTCACCGAGAGAAGCGCGGTCCAACTCTCCCACCGTCTTTCACACTCGATGGTGGAGGGGAGGAAGCTGTGCGTGGCTTCATCAGACATTCAACGCGACGGGAAAGGAGGGAGAAGGAGGTCGAGGAGGAGTTGGCGAGGAAGACGTCTAAGGCGACCGGAAGGGCTGAAGACGAGTCACAGACATTGCGAGAAGTCTGCGAGCGCTATCGCTAGCAGTAGTAAGAGCCAGGAGGGGAGGTGAAGGAGCCGGTTGACTCCAAGGCGTCGTCTTGGTCGACGAGAAGAAGGGTTGGCTTCCCGCGCTTCAACAGCACTCTTCTGGTCCAATGGCAGCACCACTCAGTCAGTCTGCACGCTCTCTGCCACCCTGGCCCTACCGCTGACCCCCTCCCTGCAGTCACGGTGCACCCTCCGGGCGCTCCTCCTCCCGCCGCCAACAACCGCTTCTCTCGCCTCATTCCCTCCCAGAGCATCGCCACCGTCAGCGAGTTCACCCTCGAGAGCGGCGTCACCCTCCGCAACGTCACCGTCGGCTTCCGGACCTGGGGCAAGCTCAACCCGACGTTCGTTCCCTCCCTTCCCCCTCCCTCCGCACTTCGCTACTCTCGCTGACCCTCGTGCGAAGCAGCAAGGACAATGTCATGGTCATCTGCCACGCTCTCACCGGTAGCAGCGACGTCGAGGACTGGTGCGCCGCTCTCTTCGCCCTTTCCTCCCTCGTCCCGCTCATCCCTTTCTTCTCGCAGGTGGGGCCCGCTCCTCGGCCCGTCGCACGCCTTCGACCCAACCCGCTACTTCATCTTCTGCGCCAACGTCATGGGCTCGCCGTACGGCACTTCGTCGCCCGTCACCCAGAACCCGGACCGCGAGGACGGAGGGATTTGGGGTCCCGAGTTCCCGTCGACGACGACCAGGGACGATGTCCGGTACGGCTCCTTCTCCCGTTTTGACACCACACGCAGCTGACCTCGAGCGGAACAGCCTGCACAAGCTCCTCCTCGACCACCTCGGCGTTTCTACCGTCGCTGCAGTTATCGGCGGCTCGATGGGCGGCATGGCTGTCCTCGAGTGGCCGCTCTGCTGCCCGCCCGGCTACATCCGCAACATCTGCCCGATCGCGACTTCCGCCCGTCACTCGGCCTGGGGCATCTCGTGGGGCGAAGCGCAGCGCCAGTCGATCTACTCGGACCCAGAGTACGAATCGGGATGGTACGCGCCGGACGGCGAGGGCCCAAAGCGCGGCCTCTCTGCCGCGCGCATGGCCGCGCTCTTGACGTACCGCTCGCGCGACTCGTTCGAGAGCCGGTTCGGTCGCAAGGAGGTCGACTCGGACGGCGAAGGCAAGGCGAAGCAGAAGAAGATTGGCGCGTCGCTCGGCCGGGGCATCATGACCGACTCGCATGGCGTCCCCCGCACGCCGGCTGAGCGCGCCGAGGCGCACCACAACGACGGCCACCAGCCCTTCTCCGCCGTTTCCTCCCGCCCGGCTTCTCCCCCTCTCCGTGCAACCTCGTCCCTCACCGCCCTCCCTCTCCTCCCGAACGGCGAGCCCGTCCCGCCGCCCTCCCCGCCGCCCATCTTCTCCGCCCAGTCCTACCTCCGCTACCAGGGCGACAAGTTTGTCTCGCGCTTCGACGCCAACTGCTACATCCACCTCACGCGCAAGATGGACGCGCACGACGTCTCGCGCGGGCGGCCCTCATCCCCGTCGCCCTTCTCGCTCATTCCCAAGGGCGCGCTCGTGATCGCCATCTCGACCGACGGCCTCTTCACGCTCACCGAGCAGCGCGAGCTCGCCGCGTCGCTGCCCGAGGCCAAGCTCGTCGTCGTCGACTCGCCCGACGGGCACGACGGGTTCCTGCTCGAGTTTGAGCAGATCAACGAGCACGTCCTCCAGTTCCTGCACGAGCGCCTGCCCGAGATCTACGAGGGCGAGCCGCTCGTCACGCCCGGCGAGGAGGGCGACCAGGGCTTCGAGGTCAAGAAGGCGAGCTTGTTCGGCGAGGCCGAGGGGGACGACAAGGACATTACGAGGTGGTGAGCCCGTCGTCGTGGAAGGTCAGCAGTCGCAGTTTGTCGTTTTCTTCCGTTCTTCTTCCGCTTGAGCATACTCTTCCCAAAAGACTATCCAACTAGTCCACCCTGTCGTTGTACTTGTCAATCCAACTTGCACTGTCACCAGAACCGCTCTTCTACTTGCTGCCCCTCAGAACGCCTCCCGTCCCGCCCGCCTCGACGTTCCACGACCACGGACTGGGGTGCTCCTCGCGGACTTGGTAGCTGCGGAGGGCGTGAGCTTGGTCAGCATCCAGTTGGGAGAGAAATGGGCATGAAGGAGGAAAAGGGAAACGGACCGCCTCATCGACGCCTTCGGCCGCTCGGTCATCGCAGTCGCCGGCGCATCCGGGTCGTAGGAGCACCGAGCCGACTGCTTTGTGCAAGCTGTGCAGGGCAGGAGGCGGTCGCACTGCGGGAAAAGCGGATTAAGTGCCAGGAAGGCGAGGAGAAAAGGCGCGCACGAACGAAGGCGCCGCGAGAGAGACAGCGTTCGCAATCCCGATGAGCTCGCGGCACTGGAGAATTGGAGGGCGACTGGAACGAGGGTGAAGGTGACCGTGAAGACGAGGGAAGAGTGATCGCGAAGAAGCAGCATCTCCGGCCGTCTCGGGTGCAGGTCGAGCAGGGGGAGTGTCCGTCGCACTACGAGGTGAGGTTCAGTAGAGATCCGGTAACGAGCAGAAGAAGAAAAGAACGTCGGGCGTACCGGGGTACTCCGGCGTGAACAGCGCAGACAGGCAAAGCGCTCGCTCTGTTCTCCCTGCTCCCGCCTCGAGCTACGCTGCTCCGCTCGACCCTCCACCCTTCTCACTTTCTCATCTTCCATGAGCGCACTCGCGCTTCTCTCTCGCTCGTGCCGGCTACCCCCGTCTCGCTCGCGCTCGCGCTCCGGACTTCGCACGCTCCTTCCCCACCTGGCTTCGTTGGCCCAAGGGCTTTCGGCCTCTTCCTCCTTCTTCAGCTCCCGCTTGATGCGCTCGACGAGCTCGGGAGCTGCGGACCTGTCGTCGCGTCGCCGTTGGACGGAGGAAGAAACGACGGCTGCGTCCAAAATGGCCGCGAGATCCTCCCTGCTCGGCTTGACATCGGGCTTGATGTCCTCGTCTTCTTGTGCGGACGAGCGAGAAGCGTCGACCCGTCGGGGCTGCATGTCGAGCGGGATGCGCGGCTTGACGTCCTCTTCGTCCCAAACGGAGTTGGCTGCAGGGGAAGCTTGGCGGGGGTGACGCAGCCTGTCCGGTGCAGAGGCGCTCGAAGCCGTCATGGCGGAGAGTTGAAGAGGCGTGACCACGAGCTAGGACGCGCAGAGGCGGGCTGAGTGGGATGGGCAGGTGGTTGGGCGCTGTCGGGAGGGAAAGGCAAGGTGTAAAGGCTGGGTCTGGTCGAGCGGACGGGGGTGGCCGCTCTTGAGAATGCTGTGGCACTACTGAAGGCGCTGTGAGCTGTCCCCAGGCGGTGTTCGTCCCCCTCGGTGGTCGAGACTGGGGAAGAAGCGGGAGAGCGGAGGGCAAAGCGGAAGCAAGGGAGGCCAGCCCGAGCAGCTTCGACGCCAGCATGGAGGACGGCGAGAGGTCTGTACTTCAGCGAACAAGCGGAAGCAGGGTGCGCAAGAGGCCAAGCTGCTCGTCGTCGTCGGCGCAGCTGATCGCCGCCACCTCTGTTCCGCTCATCCACCTCTTCCCGCTTCATTGTTCCGTTATTGCCACCACAAGCCCCACAGTCACGCGACCAGCCCCTGCGTACAACCCGCCGCACAAAAGCGCCCTCGCATCGCCCTTCTCGCCCGCTCCTCACCCGCATCGTTCTCAAGAACCACCGCTTCAAGGAGGCAGGATGGGGCGCAAGGTCATCGTGACCATCCATAGGAACGACCTTCGGTGCGTCTTGCTTCCCCAGCTGACCCAGTTGCTGTCCATCGCTCCCCCTTTCGTCTTCATTCTCTCTGACCCGGTGTCCCGCTCTCTGCCCCCTATGCCCGGCTGACGCTTCCGACGCACCGCAGCATCTCCGACAACGCCCTCTACCACTGCGCACACGACGACGAGCACGAGGATGTCACCCACGTCCTGCCCGTCTTCGTCTTCGACGAGCGCTACCTCGAGCTCAGCGGCCTGCCCGACTACCAGCGTCAGGGGCCCGAGGCGCGCACACGACTGTGCAAGTTCTGGCGGACGAGCGCATTCAGGGCAAAGTGCGTTTTCCCTTTCCACACTCTCTTCTCTCCCCAACTGACCTGAACCCGCTCACATCTCTCCCCTGCAGGTTCTTGACCGAAGGCGTCTACGACCTGCGCGCGTCCCTCCGCGCTCACGGCTCGGACCTCCTCATCCGCTTCGGCAAGATGGAGGACATCGCGACCGACATCGCTCGGGCGCTCGTCGCGCAGGGCGACGAGGTCCGCGAGGTGCTGCTGCAGGAGGAGTTCTACTCGGAGGAGAAGGGCATCGAGAGGCGGATGAGGCGGATGCTGGGTGAGATCGGCGTCAAGTTGCGGGTGTTCGACCAGGTGCCGCTGCGTACGTCGTTCTTTCTGTTGTCTTCCCGGCCTCTGGCTTACTTGTTCTCCCCTTCAGTCCACCCCGACGACCTCCCCTTCTCGATGGACAAGCTCCCCGACGTCTTCACCCCCTTCCGCAAGCGCGTCGAAGCGCTCCCTCACTTGGGACGCGCCCCGCTCCCCATCCCCCCATCCTTCAAGCCCTTCCCGCGCTCGCCTCCTCATACTCCTTATCCCGGCTACGCTCTCGACGAGCGTGACCTTGACTTCGTCCTGCCGTACCTCCTCAAGCCCCTCGAGGACACCTTCCAGGTCCACGCGCTCGACACCACCAAGACGGCGTTCCCGTACAAGGGAGGCGAGACGAGCGCGCTCGAGCGGGTGGAGTGGTACTTCCGGAGCGAGGCCGACATGCCGCCAGTGCAGCGGTACAAGGTGCGCCTATCCCCCTTTCCCGCTTCGCTCGGTCACCATACTTACCCTCTCGCCTGCCGCGCAGGAAACCCGCAACGGCCTCCTCGGCCACGCCTACTCGACCAAGCTGTCACCCTTCCTCTGCCTCGGCATGATCTCGGCCCGCACGGTCGTCGCCGCGATCGACGCGTTCGAGCTCGAGTACGGCCAGACCCAGAGCGCGTACTGGCTCCGCTTCGAGCTCCTGTGGAGGGACTACTTCCTTTTCTGTGCGAGGTGCGTAGCCCGCTCCCCTTCTCTCTCCTCGGCCGCCATCGAACGATGAGGACTGATTGTCGATCTGGTCTACTGCAGGAAATACGGCACCAAACTCTTCACGCTCGGCGGGTTCGAAGAAGTGACCGACCCGAAGCAGGCCGCGCCGAAGCTTGAGGACGGGTGGTGGAAGACCTGGGACCGCGACGCGCCGCGCGCGAAGGAGCTCGAGAAGGAGCAGCCGGCGGTGCGGTGGATGAGGGGCGAGACGGGCGTGCCGTTCATCGATGCGAACATCGCCGAGCTGAGAGAGTCGGGGTGCGTCGCTGCTCTTTTCCTTACTTCTCCCTCCCCTGCCGAGGCTGATGCAAAGCGTCGTTGTACACAGCTTCATGTCGAATCGAGGACGGCAGAACGTGGCCTCGTTCCTCACCAAGGATTTGCAGATCGACTGGCGAGTAGGCGCCGAGTTCTTCGAGTCGCACTTGATCGACTACGAGCCGTCCAACAACTGGGTTCGTCGTCCTTCCCTCCCTATCTATCCGCCTTGACTTACCTTTCCTCTTCCGCAGGGTAACTGGCAGTACGTCGGTGGCGTCGGCAACGATCCTCGAGCATCTCGGCAGTTCAACCCGGTCAAGCAAGGCAACGACGTGCGCTTTTCCTCTCCTCTCCCCTTTCTTCGCTCACTGACTGATCTTCCTCGCATCGCCAGTACGACCCCTACGGCGACTACGTCCGCACCTGGCTCCCGCAGCTGTCCTCCGTCCCCACCGCGAAGATCCAGTGCCCCTGGACGCTCCCCGCCGCCGACTTTGCGCGCTACATCCCCGCGGGCGAGTACCCCTCGTCGCCCGTGATCGAGCAGCCGACGTGGAAGCCGCACTACACCAAGAAGGGCCCGAACAAGCACGGCGTGACGAACAAGGGCGAGAGCCGGATCGTGCTCCGTGGCGGGAAGGCGAGGGGAGGGACGGGCGGCGGCGGCGGAGGGAGCGGGAAGTGGATTGCGGCGGGGGTGCAGACGGGCTCGGCGGAGGATGCGGCGGAGGAGCACGGGGGGAAGGCGAACGGCGGGACGAACGGGCGGTGGAGGCGCGGCGGCAGTGCGAAGGAGAACGACTCGTCGTCGGCGGAGTCGGCTTAGTTGCAGGAAGTCGTTTTGGGTCTCTTACTCTCAAACACATGGCTAGAAAGTTGTACATAGTGTGGCCTGACGTTCCCAGCACCTTCTCTCTCATCACCCCTGCAAACTGCAACCGCAACGCGCATATCATACTCTCCTTCGCGTGGAACTGCACGGCTGTATTACTTCTACCTCTCTACGCCGTTTCCGCGTCGAGCACCAGCTCCTTGACCATCTTCATGTGGTCGGCCCCGTCCTGTTTGCAGGGAGAAAGGGGGTTAGCTCACACAGCTGCAGGAAAGGGAAGGCTGGGCAAACTCACCTCAATAAACATCTCGCCCTCTTGATGGTACCCGAGCTGCGAGACGGGAGGGAAAGAAGGTGAGCCAGCTGCCTCTAGGACCAGAGGAAGGGAAAGACCTCTCGATCTTCCCCGCTCGGAGAAGGGAAGCTCGACGCACCTTCCCGTAGAAACCTGTCGCATACGCCTGCGAGTGCGCGATGCTGAGCACCTTGCTCTTGCCCTTCGATGCCGCGCCCGCCTTGCCCTGCCGCCGCCGGATGTGGTCCTCCATGTAGTTGACGAGGACCCGGCCCGAGCCGCCGCCGCGGTACTTCTTGACGACTGCGGTGAGGCACATGGGAATGGTGGGCAGAGAGGGTTGATGAGATGGCGAAGCGGTGGAAGGGTTGAAAAAGGCGGCGGAAGGACGTGAAGGAAGGCGGAAGATTAGCCGGTTTGTGATGGAGAACGAGAGGAGATGACGCACCGCAGAGGCGACCCAGTTTGCCAGCTGCTTGCCCCGGCTTAGGCCACCTGCGCGATGCAAAGGAAAGAGGTCACAGGGAGGAAAATCGGTCAACCCGCGTCCGCAACGACCCCCAGACTGGTGCGCTCCCGACACTCGGCGAAGAAGCAACATAGCTTCCGGCGAATGCATCTGAAGAAGCAACAAAAGATGGAAGAGAGGTGAGAGGGGCCGCACCATCGGATCGTGCCCGCGTCCTCCTCCGTTCCGTCCAGGTTGACCGCGACCATGACGAAGTGGTCGGATGCCTCGTCCTTGCTGCGAGCGGAGAAACCGTCGGCACGCGTTCAGTGGGAGGAACGGGAGGACGGGAAGTGGGGGACGACTTCGGCGCTTTCTGGTCCTCGTGGCAGGGCTCTGTAAGAGCAGATAAGGTGCGCAGCTGGCAGCGTACCCGTCAATCTCGTCCTCCATCGTGAAGCCCTGTTCCCGCACGAAGACCTCGATGCGCAAGTCGAGCGCGCGCTGCTGCTCCTCCGGCGTCTGGCAGAGGAAGACGCGGAAGGTGCGGGGCGTTGTCGGTGCTGCTGACATGTCGACTGAGCTCCTCGGGGTTCAGGAAGCGGAAGCAGAGCTTGTAGAAGGAGAGAGAGCGGCGAAAGCGGCCCCACGCGGTCGCTTTGACTTGGCGGGCGGGCGACGAGAGAGCGCTTCACCTGTTCCCCTGACCAGACTGGCGGATTCGAGAAACTAATGACGGGAAAGAGGTCGGACAAAGCGGGGGGAGGAAGAACAGTGGCTTTCTCGCGGCGTCGACGAGGAACGAATCTTTGCGAGTCTTGTGCAGCTTCCACCGACGGAGAGTCGTCTACGAGAGGTACAACATGGTACAGCAGAGAAAGGCGAAGGAGAGAGGAGAGGTGAAGCGAGTCGGGGAGAAAGTACAAGTGTCTGTCGTAGGCGGGAGATTACAGGTACTGCACGAGAAGCAAGCGTCAGTGATGGAGGACGAGGAAGAGACGTGTCGACGGAACGCACAGGAACGCTGCTGAAGTCGAGCTGGTCGCCAAAGTCGTCCCCCTCGCCCTCGTCCTCGGGCTGCTCATCCTCTTCCGGGTACTCCTCCTCGTCCTCCTCATCCTCGGCGCCCGTGACCTTCTTCTTGTACGCCTCCGCCTCGCTCGTCTTACCCCTCCCGCCCGCCGCCATCGCCCGGTAGCGCTCGAAGTCGCTCTCGTCCGGCAAGCTGCCGGGCATGGACGAGCTCCGGCTCCGCCGGCCGAGCATGCTCTCGTCATCTTCGTCCTCGTCCTCGTCAAGCCCTTCCTCTGGCACGGTGGCTTGGAGCAGCGGGCTCGTCGGCGTCGCGCCGCGCTGGTTGCGGTTCGCGGCCGCGCCGCCATCGGCGAGGGTGTTGCGGCTCGAGCGGCGCGAGAGGGTCGACGCGAGGCTCCCGAGGCGGGTGAGGGAGAGCCGCGACGTCGACTGGTCCGAGCGGGCGGAGAGGGCGGGAGAAGGAGGCTGCAGCTCGGGAAAGTCGATTGTCGGGAGAGGGGTGCGCCAATAGTTGAAGTCGGTGTAGTCTGGCGCGGTCTTGCGGTTGATGGGCGGGAACATCTGGTCGACGAGGTCGGTCATGTGGATGTAGCTGCGCGAAGAGCAAGGTGTCAATTCCGCTCGCGTGGAGCAAGAGAAGCGGGGGCACGAACGAGGACTTGTACCCGGCCAGCTCGAGCAGCTCCATCTTGACCTCGCCGTTCGAGTCGATGGTGAAGATGCGGGCGGAGGGCACGTCGACGCTGCGGTACGACAGCGCGTCCGTGATGCGGTTGCCGAAGCCGGCGTAGAACGGGGAGCGCTCTCCGAAGAGGCGGGCAATGTCGCGCAGGCAGGCCATCTTGAAAACCTCGGGCTTGCGCATGATGACCTCGCTGAGGAAGAACAGGTCAGCCCTGAGAGAAGGGAAGAAAACAAGAAGGCGCACCGGTGCAGGGAGGTCATCAAGCGGTCGGGGCTCATAATGACGGGGCCCTCAGGGAGGACAAAGCCGTTCTGCTTGATCCCCTTGAGGTACTCCCTCGTCGTGTCGGCCTGCCCAATCGCGCGCGACGTGAGGTACATGAGCTTGTAGCCGTTGCGGGCGATGTCGGTGTACAGCTTGGCGACGCCGAGGTGCGTCCAGTCGCGGCCGATCATGGTAAAGACGTGGCCGAGCGCGTCCGACTTGGTGATCGTGCCGTCGATGTCCGAGATGACGACCTGATAGTCGGACTCCCACAAGAAGACGCGCGAGGTGCAGGTCGCGTAGCCCGAGTACGACGAGCGGACCGAGAAGGAGATGGTGTTGACGCCCTTCTTGAGCTTGAGCTCCTTCTGCAGGTCCGAAAGACCGGATCAGCGACCGGGAACCTGAAGAGAAAATGAGGACGAACCAGCTGGTCCGAGGTCAACCTCAGCGTCTTGGCATAGTGCTTGCTGTGGTCCTCTTCCGGGAACTCGTCATCGTGCGGGGCTGCCAGCGGCGGCGACAGCGGCTCGACAACATCGGCAGGAAGCGACCTCGGCGAGTCAGGCGGGCTCGTCGGCGGGCTCGTCGGTGCGCTGACATCCGCCGTCGGCATGCTCGACACGCTCGCCGAGTCGTCCGCTGCCGCCGCGCCTCGGTTGCGCCCCCACCACAGGCTCCACCCCCTCCGGTGCCCGCCCGTCTTGCTCTGCTCGCCGCCTGCGCCGGAAGTAGCCGACTGCCCGCCGACGATGTGCCGGTGGTGCTCCGGGTGGTCGACGAGCGACTTGCGGTAGACGGCGAGCGAGGCGAGGATCGGAGAGGCGTTGTCCCAGGTGAGGTACCGGCCGGCGTACTTGACGACGAGGTCCGGGTTGTCCGAGATGCTGTCGTCCTCCATGAACTGGGCGAAGGTGAGCTGATGGTCGGCGAAGAGGCGGTCGGCCATTGCCTGCACACGAGGGAGACGGGGTGAGCTCGTTTTGAGAGAAGAGCAAGGAAGCAGAGGAAAGCGCACCTTGTCGACCTGCTGAAAGTCCTCGCTCCCGCACAAGCTCAGCTCGAAGACGTAGGTCGTCCCGCCCGTCTTGAGCGTGAACTGCCTCGGGCTCGCATGGTACACGCCGTCGTCCGGTGCAGGCGAGTTCTCCGCCTCAGCGTGGATGGACTGCAAGCTCGAGATCGAGAGCGCGCGAGGCGGAGGGGACGAAGCACGAGAGGAGACGCGGGAGCGTGGGCGGATCTTGCGCTCGGGTGCGAAGGAGTCGGAGGGAGTGGAGGCGGGGGCGTCGAGGTCAAGAGGCGGGATGGGAGAAGAGGCGCGTGGAGGGGTTTCGGCGTCGTCGGGCATGCGAGGGTCGTCGAAGAACTGGCGGAGGGTGGCGGGGTCGGTCGAGTGGAGGAGGGCTTGCGTGAAGGAGATGATGTCCTTCTCGGCCTCTGTGAGATGGCAAAGGGTGAGCGATGTCGAGGGAAGGGGGTGAGGATAAACGCACTGTCGTCGAGCCCGAGCACCAGATCCGTCGAGTCCACGACCCTTTCTTCGTCCTTTTCCTCGCCCTTCTTGTCCTTCTCCCCTCCAACCTTGTACCCGCTCATGTCCAGCATCAACGCCCCGGTGTTCTCCGGCGGCGCCGTCTCCTGATGCGCCCCAGTCGGGAACGGCCTCATCGAGAAGTCGACCTCAGGCGCCGCGGCCCCGTCGAACGAGCGCGCATGCCCGACGCCGCCCTTCCCGCCGAGAAGCTCGCGCACGTCCCGGTTCCGCTCCCTCGCAGCGGCGATGACCTCGTCCCCCGTGCTGAGCGGTGGCGTGCGCTCGCCGTCGTCCTTGTCCTCGAGGCTCAAGCCCTCGAGGTGCTCCCGCACGCCCTTGTCCACCTGACCCAGCTCGGCCGGCTCGCCCTTCAGGTCGTGCTCGTCGCGATTCGACCGCCGCCGGCTTTCAAGGTCGCGCTTGACCTGGTTCCGCAGCTCGGCGTCGCGGAGGTCGTGGCCGATGTGCCGCGCGGCGTTAGCTCCGGCACCAGCGACGTGCTCGGCGGCATGTGCGAGGGGGGACGGCATGTGCGCGCCGGTCTTGTCCTTGGTCGTCTGGCGGCCGGGAGTGCGGGTCGGGCCGTCCTCAGCGGGAGGAGTCTCGACGAGAGGGACGCCGGTGACGCCGAGGTCGACGGAGCCGTTGCGGGAGGGAGAGGGGGAAGCGGCGTTGGTCATGAAGGGGGTGGAGGGGAAGGAGCGGAACGTCGAATTTGGGGAGTTGACTTGCGTGCCGGCGAGAGAGACGTAGCGAGAAGAGTTGGGTGAGGATGGGTGCGAGGGAGTTGGGGTGAGGGGTTCTGGCAAGAAAAAGGTGAGAACGGCGCGAGGGTTGAGTGCGGGAGCGAAGACGCACGGTCTTCGTCCGCTTCCTTGGCCACCCTCTCGTCATCGTCCATTGCCGGCGCATCCAGGTCGAGCGGTTCCATCTCCTGTGAAGTACGCCTCGTCAGCCCGTTTGCTCGAAGTGGGAGAAAGCGAGAAACGCACGCCTGCGTCGCTTCTGCCGTCATCCGACATCGGCCCGCTCAGTGGACTGGTCTGCAAGTCGGCGGGCACGTCCTCGTCCGTTTCGAAGACGAAGAAGGCCTCGCCCGTCTCGCCGACCTTCATGTAGAACGGGATGCGCTCGTCGTTGACCGTGATGCGGACCTGCCCATTCTCGTCTCGTCAGCTCGAGCTCCCGATCAAGGGAGAGGAGGAGAAGGCAGCACCTTCTTGTCGACTGGCCGCAGGACGCTCAGCTTGCCGAATCGGACGTGAAAGGGCGAGCAAGCGAGCTCGACGTCGCCCGCTTCAGTCGGACGCTCGACGACGATGACATCGATGGCTCCGGTGAGGGTGGCGGGGTTGATGTCCTTGTAGTACTGGACAGCCTGGGGGAGGAGAAGAGGGAGGAATGGGAAAGGAGGTCGAAGGGGTCAGAACGCTGTATAAGAGCCGCTCGTGACTGTAGTGGTTGCTGTGACCGTTCTGGCTGCCATGCGACTGCGCTGATAGTCCTCTCTCGAGCCGAGGCGGCTGGAATGGAAGTGAGGAGGCGAGGTGGGGTTGGCGGTGATGAGGCGGCCACCCCTGCTGTGAGCCGTTGCGCTGCTCGCTGTCCACCATACAGCCCCTCTAACAACCCGCCGGACCCCCCTGAGCCCTCGCTGCGAGTGCGCCCGTCGAGAGCGGACCGCCGCACGAGGCTCGGAGAGGATGGGGAGCGAGAGAGGATGGAGCGCACCTTGCTGACCCACTGCATCGCGGCGGTCCTGCTCGAGTGTCCCTGGTATTGCGGAGGAAGCACGAGCAGCAGCGAGCGAGAGTAGCGATCAGAGGCGGAAGGGCGTGAGAGTGAGCGAACCGAGGCAGCGGCGACCCCAACCGGCTTCCATCTCGCTCGTCTTCTTTCCTTCCACACCGCAAGAGAAGAGGTGCAATACATCGTGCTGTACATTGCGAGCCAACCGCGCGCTTTTCCAACCCTAGAGACGAAACCGGATCCGCCTATTTCCTCTTCGATCCGCCCTTCTTCTCCTTCGTCGCCGAGGTGGACGCCGCAGGCTTGACGGGAGCGACGGCGGTCGAAGCACTGTAGAGATTATGGGTCAGTCAGGGGATCAGACCGGGAGCGAGAGGGGTGAAGCGCACCCCTTCTGAGCCTCCTTCGCCGCATGCTGCGCCTGGACCTTCTCGTCGTCCTTATGGAACTGCACAAGGGGAACAGGTCAGACACAGCTTGGAAAGAGGGAAGGGGCAGACGCACGTAGGAAAGGACGAAGTTCATGAGGAATCCGGAGAAGGCGAGTATCACGAACGACGGGACCTTGGAGGACAACTTGTGCCACTTGGACCAATAGAGCGCGAGGGAATGGAGGTAGGGCTCGCTGCACGAACGAATCTCTGTCCTGGGTCAGTCCCTCCACTTCGGAAAGGGAGAAAGGAATGTTGGGGAAAAACGCCCAACGCACAGCTTCTCGCCCGGCGCGAACGCGCCCTTCCACACCTCGGCCTGCTCCCAGTACTCCGGCTTGCTGAGCAGCTCAGCGAGGTCCGCCTGCTGAGGCCGGACCTGCCCCGGGCGGACGAAGCGCACGGTCTGCATGTTGTCCGTCGCGATGACGATCACGGGGACGCTGTTTGTCGCGTCCCGCCGTCAGCACGGCACAGAGGAAGAGGAGAAGAGAGGGGTGACGCACCGCCAGAGCCAGAACTTGGTCGGGAGGATCGTCTCGCGGGCGTAGCTGAGGCGGGCGAAATGCATGTTGGGAGGGAGGGACCCGCCCGCCGAGCTCGAGTTGTAGTCGGCCACGTCGTTCATGCTCTCGATGAAGACCTTGGAGATGCTGTTTGAGCATGCGTTCGGGGTTAGCGAGGAGAAAGAGAGGGAAGGTGGGGGACGAAGAAGAGGACGAACGGATCGGGCCCGTAGATGGTGATGACCCAGACATCGTCCTTCGGCAGCGGTTGAGAGAAGGGGTTGTCGGTGCCGGTAGCGAGGACAGTCTCGTAGTTGTCGTCGTTGAGGTCGACTGGAAGGGATGCGAGAGGTGAGCACTCGTCGTCAACCACGACACGGGGGAGCAAAAGACGCACCGATGTGAGGGCTGGGTTCGAGCTTCTTTGCCTCTGATGTGAGGATGCGGTCGATCTGGGTGTCGTTGAGGAAGAGCGACAGCCCGCCGCGAACGACGCCCACCGCCTTGTCCTGGACGGCGGCGAGCGGGTTGGCGTGCACGGTGGACGCGAGCGAGAGCGCAATCAGAGCACACGAGCTGGACAGGCGGACCATGGCGGCGAGCAGTGAGTGGGAGGAGAACAAGCCCCACTCGCTCACCACCGCGCGGGACAAGTTCGCAAGATAACGCCCACCTCTTGAGCAAAATACCACGGCTGATTGCAAAAGAAGGAGTGGACCAACAACAGCGAGAATCTGAAAGAACGAAAGGCCGAAAACGAGAGTGTCTGTTCTTCTTCCTCCTCCTCACACGACGCCTCTCCTCCAAGCCTCGATCCCGGCCGACTGCTCTTGCACCGGCACACCTCCCATCGCGACCTGCTGCTGCTGCTGCATTGCCGCGTGCATCTGCATCTGCGCCAGCGCGAGCTGCATCTGCGGGTCTTGCCCCGACAGGACCGGCATCGGCGGAGCGAAGGGCGCCATGACCGGCATGTGGACGGGTACGGGAGGAGGGAAGATCTGCGAGTGGCCGTAGGGCATCGGAGTGGTGGCGAGGGGGAAGCCGGGTTGCGGGGTAAAAGCGGGAAAGAAACCGAACCCGAGTCCGCCCATCGGCGGCGCCGGTCCCGCTGCTGCCGCCTTGAGGCCCAGCGGCCGGTCGTCCGAGTCCTCCGAAGCGACAGTCTTGCCGTCGTCGTCCACGGCGTGGAGGGTTGCCATCGGCTGGTACCGCTGCGCCTGCGCCTGCGGGGCGAGCGAGAGCCGGTGGATCGCGAGCGGGACATCGTCCTCGTCCGCTCCACCGCCAGTCAAAACCGTCGAGAAGCGCGCGCCGAGGGGCTTGTCATCCTCCGAGTCGGCATCGTCCTCCACCTCCTCCGCTCGTCGCTGTTCCTGCTCGCCGCTCCCGCCGCCAAAGTCGAGATCGAGCCTCTCCCCCCCTGCGGGTACGTCCGGGAGGTCGAGCGGCAAGGCAAGCGAGAGGCGGGAGTACCGCTTCCCGAGCGGCTCCTCGTCTTCGTCCTCCCCTTCGTCCTCCGCCCGGACTGCCGCTCGCGGTAGGGTGAATGACTGGCGCGAGTACCGCACCGCGAGCGGCTGCTCGTCCGTCTCGGCGACGCTCTCGACGTCGGCGGCGTCGTGGCCGACAGAGCTGGGCTCGCCGGGAAGGGGAAGGTGGCCTGGCCGGGAAGGGGTCGAGGGGGAGAGGGACGCCGCCGCGTCGAGGTCGGCGGCGTGGTCGAGGCTCGGCTCGCCGGGGAGCGGGAGGGAGGATTGAGAGGCGGTTTGGACGTGCTGCTGCAGAACAAAGAAGTTAGGTAAGGCGGAGAAAGGGGAGAGGTAGGAACGCACTATCGGCCGAATCTGCGTCGTCTCGTCCCCGTCCTCCTCCTCGTCCTCCTCGCTTTCCCCGTCCGACTCGAACGCCCTCGAGATCCTCCCCCTCGCGTCCCTCTGTCCCGCCAGAACGCCCAACGAGCTGATCGGCCTGGGCCTGAAGAGCACCTCCTCTCCGTCCTCGTCCTCCGAGTCATTCGTGAGCTTGACCGGCGGAGAAGGGGGGCGGAACCAGTCGCCGCCGGAGGCAGAGGCGTTGAGCGCGCCGAGGCCGGCGGGAATGGAGAGAGACGGGGCGAGCGTGTGGGCGAAGGCGCTCTGGCGAGGCGGTGCGGCGGGAGGGAGAGGCTCTTGGGGCTGCGTCGGGCGGAGTACTGGTTCGAGAGCGAGGTCAGCAGAAGAAGCGGAGGAGAACAAAGAGCAACGCACCCGTGAAGCTCTCCCCAGAAGGGCTCTTCCCGTCCTTGCCCTCCCTCGCCTCCCATTCCCTGCTCGTCTCCATCGCTGCAAGCCCTCCCGCCTGCCCCGGCATCTGGCTCTTCCGCCTCAACTTGGCCCGACTCCGCCTCTTCTCCTCCTTGAGCCGCTCCTTCTCCCTCTTGGCCTCCTCGATCGCCTCGACGCGCTCCCGCTCCGCCTGCTCCTCCGCCTCGAGCTCCTTGGCGCGCGCGAGCTCGCGCTGGTAGATCAGGTCCGGGCCAAAGATCGACACGGTCGACTTGCTGTGCGGGAGCCCGGCCCCCGCGGCGCCTGCCTTCTTCTTCTGCTGGAGGTGCGTGCCGCCGGCGGGAACGAGCGCGAGGGGCACATCGTCGTCCTTCTCCTCCTCGTCGTCCTCGACGTGGCCCTCGAGCTTCGCCAGCGTCGCACTCGTCGCGCCCGCAGGCAACGAGGCCGTGCTGCTCCCCTCCGCCGCCGCCTTCCAGTCGAACATGCTCCGCCGCCCGTCCGTGCCGGGGACGAAGGCCTTCTGCCGCGCTTTCTGCACGGCCTTGCGCTCGGCCATGACGTCCATGAGGCTGCGGCCGTACAGCGCGCCAGCAGGGCGCTCGTCCTTCTCTTCCTCCTCCACCGGCTCTTCCTCCTCCTCTTCTCCCTCCTCCTCCCGGTCGTCCGAGCCAGGACCCTCGAACCGCTCTTTCCGCACCGGCGAAGGCGGCCGCCCCGCCCTCGGCGCAGGCATAAGCACGACCTTGGGCGGCTTGCCCCCGTCCGCGTTGGCGAACTTGGGGCGGTCCTTGACGAGCTCGGCGCGCTGGGCGGCGATGAAGCGCGGGTCGAAGCGCGAGGTAAAGCCGAGGTCGGCGGACGACAGCGGAGGGGCGGAGGAGGAGTCGGCGGCAGGAGGGGGGATGGCGAGGGAGAGAGAGGTGCTTTGGCGGCGAGGAAGAGCATCGGCAGAGAGAGGATGGGTGGGGGAGATGGGCGAGCGGGTGCCGGAAGCGGAGGATCCGCCGGTCATAGGAGGAGGGATGGCAATGGAGAGGCGAGAGCCTGCGGCATCGGCGGCCGAGAGGGCGTCGGTGGACCCACGCCGGGAACGAGTGGCAGAAGATGGTCCGGCGTTGCTTGCCGTTCGAGACTTTGGTCCGAGGAAGAGCGAGTCGCGGGAAGCGATGCCGACCCCGCCGCTCGTGCTGCTGCTCGCCTCCGTGACCGTCGCAAGGTCGCCGAAGGTCGGCAGCGAGGCGAGTCCGAGTGTCGGCCCGAGGCTCTGAGTACGCAGCCTCTCGCCTCCGCTCACTCCTCGAGCCCGCTGCGACGGCGTCCGCTCGAGAATCTTGATGCGCGGCCCCTCCGAGCGGGTCTCGTCGTCCTCGTCGTCCTCTGTCAAAGCTGTTGGAGCAGCACGGGACCCAACGACAGCCTTGACGGCTGCGCGCTCCTTCAGCCTTGCGTCCAGCCCGTCGAGGACCGCCTCGGCGAAAGAAACGACACGGGGCCGCTCGAGGTCCGGCATCGACCGCGTCTCGAGCAGCTCGACGTCCTCATCTGCAGCCGCCTCGGCGAGCGCCTCGGCCTTGCGCTCTTGGTCGAGCAGGCCCGCCTCGCTCACGGCCAGAGAGGTTGGGAACCGGGCGAGCCCGACGCCGGTCATGTCGCTCGTCAAGCCGTGCTCGCTCCTCGGGCTCGCCGGGTTGCTCTTGCTCGCCTCGAAGTCGGACGCGGCGGCCGAGAGAGCCTGGCTGAGCCCCCACTTGTCGGCCAGCTCCTCCTCCTCCTCCGGGTCGAGGTTGAGTGCCGGTGGCGGCGGCGCGCTGGCGCCGTCCTTCCCGCCCGTGCTCCACAGCATCGAGCTGGTGAAGCTCTTGCGGCGCTCGGGCGCGTTGACGAGCTCGGGAGGGTCGCTGGACGAGGAGCCTGCGCGGACATGGTCGTCCGCCTTGACGCGCTCGAAGCTGTCGGTGGTGACAGGGGATGCGAGGGGTGGCGGAGAGGGCGGGAGAACGTCTAGGAGGTGGCGGAAGGGCTGGAGAAGGGCGGAAGTGTGGATGCTGAGCGACGGATCGCGCAGCGGCTCAGGCGCGAGGTCGTGGCCTGTAGCAGCAAGGTCAGTCTGCACGGGTCTCTGAAGGTGCAGTGAGAGCTCTGCGTACCTAGCAAGGCGGCCGCGAGTGCTGCTCGCGCTGTTTCGCGTTGCTGGCGAGCGGTGGAGGTGGGGGCGGTGGGCGAAGTAGGCGACAGCGGAGCATCTCGTGGACGCACAGGCGCTCGTGCACCGTCCAGAGTGAGCGACGCCACGGTGGGCAGCAGCGAGAGCGAGAGTAGCGAGACGGAGTAGGAGGAGGAGCGAGAGGAGCCGGCGAGGGTTTCCTTTGACCACGCCGAGCGCGAACAGCAGCAGGCGAGAAAGAAGGAAGAAGCCCTGCTCGTTGCCGCCCGGCGCTGCTACAACACATCTAGACGGCTCAAGGGGAGAGCATATCGAGATGAAAAGGGGGTTGAACACAAAAAGGGGTCTCTGGCCGCATACCGCGCGCGCCCGTTCTACTGATCTACCGCGGGAGAGGCTCGTATGTAATGACAGTGTGCACCAGTGAAGGCGTTTAGAGAGCGTCGCGCTGGAAGGTGGGAGAGAAAACAGGGGTCAGATCCGGTGCGAGAGCGAGTGATGGTGCGAGAGCGAGTGTTGGTGCCAGAGCGAGTGATGGTAGGGCAAACACACCTTGTAGACCTGTTGTGTTGAGCGAGGTGGAGTGGCAAGAGGTCAGTGAGGAGTCCAGAGAGCGGGGCCAAGGGAGCGGACCTTGTCGAACTTCCTGTAGACGGTGGAGGAAGCCAGGTCAGTCGACATTGCGCGGCGACGAGAAACTCCCCCTCCTTACTCCGGGTGGTTGGTGTACATCTTGACGAGCGTGCCCTGCTCGATCTTGTTCCAGGGCTGCACGGGAGAGAGGCCAGGTCAGGAACCGGGAGCGCAGGTTGACGACATTTCGAGCTCACCTCAGGGTTGCCACGGCTGAGAGTCGGGAAGAAAACGAGTCAGTAAGGGGGCTCGGAGCCTGGCGCTGGAAGAAAAGCCGCACCGGTCCCCTGCAGAAGAGGAAGAGAACGGGTTAGTTCGGAGCTTCCTGGAAGCGCAAGGACCCCGACGGGAGACATAAAAATGACGTCCTGACCCCTAGCGAGGCGGGTGAGGTCTGCCAGGCGATTAGTGGAGAGTCGGGAGGCGTAGGAGGCGGAGTAGGGTCAGGTGACGGCGACGGCGACGGGTGAGGCGGTACGGGCGGTCGTGGAAGTCGGCGTAGTGCCGTGGACAATGCGAATAGGCGTAGGATGGGCGGAAAAGCACAGCAAGCCGTCAGCGCGAGATCCCGCTTCATCGAAGAGGCGCGAAGGACGACGTACACCAGCCGGCACCGAAGCAAGCTGCGTGCCGGGCAAAGAGACGAACAGAATCAGTACAAGGTCTTGCACGGGCGCCTTGGCCCTCGGAAGCGCTCAAAGGATGCGAGGCTGGCGGGAGAGGGCCCGAGGGAGAGGAGGAGCGGGAGGGACGCACCGGCACCAACGACGGCGAAGATGGGGAGCGCGGCCGGCTCGTACCAGGTCTCCCAGGCCTGGTGCACCATCCCGGGTGTCAGTACAGCCTGTCCAGCTGGCGAGAGACGAGCGAGAGAGGGACGCACAGTCTTGGGCTTGCCAGCCTGGACGGAGGCGAAGCGGCGCTGGGCGACCTGGCGGACGGGCTGAGCAGCACGGAGACCAACACGGGCGGCGAGCATCTTCTTCCAAAGGGGGAGGGAGGAGGTGGGGGGAGGCGAAAGAGTCGACTTGGCGGGCGGGATTGGCCACTCGAGCGACAAGTCCCGAGGTCACCATGAGCAGGTAGCGAGGCCAGTGATTGCTTATTGAGCTGTCTATGCTCGCCCATACTCTTCCAGAAGACTCGGTCGACACGAGAAAAAGTCGAGCCAGACCGCGGGAGCAAGCGGAGGAAGAGCGAAAACGCGGTGCGGGTTGCAGACGACGACGGAAAGGACGACAGGGCGGGAATACAAGCATGATAGACACAGGTAGAAGTACAGGGAGAGTCGAGTCGGCCCGCGAGCGGCGGTCGGCTCAGTGTCCATTCTCTTTGAGGATCTCGAGCGCCGAATTGCTCCGCAGGACGGCCATGTTCTGTCGGCCATGTACCAAGGTAATCAGATTCACCCGTACTGCAGACAAGCGGAAGAGAGGGACGCGACGCACCTGCAGGCTGACCTTGCCCTTGCCCTTCTTCGAGCTGACCTCGAGCCCCTTGCCGCTCATCACCTGCTCGTACTGCTGGCGCGCCTTAGTCCACTCGCCGCGCGCGCGGTACAGCTGGCCGAGCTCGTAGTCTGCGCGGGTAAGGGCGGGGTGAGCGGATAAGGCAGAGGAGCAGAGAGAAAGGGGGACGTACGGGCGAACCAGACGAGGTGGTGGTCGTGGACGATGTCCTTGCCGTGCTTGAGAACGTTCCTGCCAAGGACGCCGTCAGTATGCTGACGGGGTGTATGGAGGAAACCACAAGAAAGCGTACTGGAAAGAGATGAGTGCCTGCTCGTCCGCTTCCTCGACCGGGATGGGCGACTCCTTCGGGCGCGAGTTGACGTGCGGCTCCGGGTGCGCGATGAAGCGGAGGATGATGCCGCGCAAGAGGTGGGCGAGGCAGTAGTCTGTGGAACGGGAGGAATGAGCCTGTTGGAGAGAAAAGGCGGAAACGAGAGCGAGAACGCACCATCATAGTACTCCTCCCCGTTCCCGTACTTCGCCGGCTCCGTCACCTGATGAAGCTCGCCCAGCACCACACTGACCTGATCCAGGTGCTTGTCGAACAGGACGCCCCTCGGGCTCAGCCCGAGGCAGTTGAGCACATAGCCGAGCTCGATCCCAGGGAGGGCGAGGCGGTTGCCCTGGGCGACGAATTTGCGCGCGCGCCGCGCGACGAATTTCTCGATCGGGATCGACTTGCCCGCGACGCGCTGGAGGAGGGACGGGACGGAGGACATGGCGACGGTGACCTTCTCGGGCTCGAGGCCGGCTTCGTACAGGGTCGTCGCTTTCGCGTAGGCGTAGACGGCCTGCAGAAAAAGTCTGAGCTCGAGACTTCGGTTGAGAAAGAGGACGAGGAACGCACCTTCGACCAGTTCGACTCCTTGTCGAGCAGGTTAAAACACTCGTAGCCCTTCGCCCAGTCCCCTGCTGCGAGCGCGACGAGCCCGATATCCCAGTAGCAGATGTGGCCGAGCTGGATGTACTCGCGCTGCGCCTGGATCGCCCGCTGGAACGACTTCGTCGCCTCGTCGAGCTCGGTGCGGGTCGAGTGTAGTCGGCCGGCGAAGTAGAGGAAAAAAATGCTGCGTCGAAGGGACTCTTTAGCCGCGAGAAGAGCTGGGGAAGGCGCGGAGAAAGGACGCACCCGGACGGATAACGGTCGAGGTTGTACTTGAGGATGTTCGAGGCGACAGAGACGTCCACACCGCCGACGCTACGCGGTTACAAGTAAGTAGTCAGGACCGAGACGTTAGATCGGAGGGGAAACGTACGGGAGGTAGTTGGCGATGACGAGATGGTGCATGAGGAGAACCATGTCGCAGACTGTTGCTCCAACTTCTGTCAGCTCCCGTTCGCCGAAAGGCCTGAAGGGAGTGAACGCACTCGGTCGTCGGATGCCCTCCTTCTCCGGCTCCATTCCCGGCTCCTCGACGCCAACCTTCCACCCGCCCGCCTTCATTAGCGTCCCGAGCGCCCACTCGCGGTCGCCGGTAAAGCCAAAGACCTCCATGATCTTCAGGACGGTGGAGGGGAGGAGCGAAAGAACTGCGCCCGCTCACTCTCATCAGCGGGTCAAAGTCGGGAGAAGAAGGACGAGAGGAGAAGATGGAGGACGTACTGAGGCTGATCATCCCGTTGCCGCAATGCACGCCCGAGCGGAAGTCCTGGTCGATGGCCGGGTCCTCGCCGCCGTAAGCCTCGTCGACGCCCTCGACGTACTTGGCCAGCGTACGGTAGATCGCGTAGGCGTTGCGCATGTTGAGCGCCTCCTTTAAGAAGGCGATGAAGTCGCCAGAATAGATGCTGCCGGAGATGCGCTGTCAGCGGGAAAGCAGGAAGGAAGAAGGCCGAGCGAAGCGCGCACATCCCGAGAACAGCCTTGAGCAGGGTACACTCGGCGTAGACGAGCTCCGCATGCCGCTGCACGAGCGTCATCGCCCGGATACTGTTGACGGACGTTGTGCCCTTCGCGAGGCTGCCGACGCGCTCGAACAGCCCGTGGTCCTTTTTGCGTAGAAGCTGGGTGATGTGGATCGAGTCGCGGCAGCACTGGATCGCCGACTCGAGGTCTTCGGGCTCGAAGGTCGCCAGAGACTTGATCGACTGGATGAGGGCGTAGCCGACGGAGTCTGTAGAAGTAAAGATCAGAGGAGAAAGGGCGGGGTGGAAGAAGAGGAAGATCGCACAGTAGAGGCGATGATCTGAACCAGAGAGGCAGATCTCCTCCGCCTCGATCATTCGAGACGACATGAAGAGGTGCCTACGAGCGGGTAGATTGAGTAAGAGCTGGAGAACGGAGGAAGGGAAGAAGACGCACATCGCTTTCCAGATGGTCGACATGTCGGTCGCGATGTCCTCGTCCGTCAAGGCAACATCCTGCGCCGTCAACTGCGCCAGCGGCTTCCCCAACTTCTTCCTCAGCGGCACGTCCTCCTCCATCTTCTCGGCCGCGAGCCGTGCCGCCTTGCTCATCTCGCTCTTCTCCCTCCGTACGGGCTTCTCCTCCTGCACTGATAGGTGCTCGAACGCCTCCTCGACGATGGGGTTCTCTGCGCCATCGTCTGCGTCGTCGAAGTGCTCGCTGCCCGAGCTGGACGCCGCGTCGTCCTCGTCTGCTTCTTGCAGCCCCACCTCGGGGGAGAAAGCTCCTCCAGCCGTCTTGCTCGCTGCAGCACCGTTTCCGCTCAGCGGAGGGGAGCCTCTGGTGCTTGCGGGAAGGAGTGACGCGGACTTGGGCTTCGGCGAGGTAGAGTTGGGGTCGGGAGGCGAGGCAAGGATGCGGGAGTTTGGTGCGGCGGAGTTGACGGGAAACTGCAGGTCTGTCGACTTGACCTTGCCGGTCGACGAGGAGGCGCTATGGACGAGCTCGTCAGCGTACGTCAGGACTGGACGGAGGCGAGGACGCACAGCGATGCTGAGGTCGCGGACGAGGTTGCCGAAGCGGAGAAGGAAGACGAGTCGCTCGCGCTGGACGAGGCGGTGCGTGAAGGCTTGCGGAAGAAGCCCATGGTAGGGATGGCACAGCAGGAACAGCAAGCAAGCCAGAGAAGGAGTTGGCCAACCTCGTTGCCCACTCCACTTCCGCTCGAGGTCGCCGTCCTCCAGTTCCCGCTTCACCGCTAGACGCTTGTTGGCGGAGTCAAGAGCAAGACACGAGCTGACAGAGCGTGTCCACGAACCGCCTCGTCCTCTTTGCCGCGTCACGGGAGAGCCAGCGCCATCTCCGCCTCCGCCTCGGACGCCGCGAAGCTGATGAGGCTTTCCTGGCTCCCTCGCCTCACCGGGCGCGCCTTTGGACAGCTGACCACGCTCGACACGGCCGTGTGCAGCCCGTGACTGGTGCTCTTTGCCTTCTCGACCGTCCCTTCATGCGCCCTGGCACCGGTTACGTTCTCCGGCTCACTCTCACCGGGCGCTTCTTCCCGCCTGTCTTCCTCTCGCCGGGACATTGCCGCCCTAATCTCGTCAAGTCGATCGCTTTGCGGGGACCAACGGAGCACCTCAAGAGCGCCACAGCCGCTTGCCGCTTCTTTCCCCCACTTCGCTCACTCGCTTCAGCTTCTCTCCCTCTCTCCTCACGCCCCCACTGCCCGACGCGCGACACGATGCGGCCCCTCAGCACCCTAGCACCTCTCGCACTTGCAAGTGGCGCGCTTGCCGCCGCCATCTCGAAGGACGCCTGTCACGACCTGTGGGAGAAGGCGCCGCAGATGCTCGCCAGCCTCGAGGTCTACCATGCCGAGACCTACCCTGGTTCGTCCACTCTTCCAGTGTTCCTGCAGCCAAGCTAATCCTCGCACTTCGCCCAGCCGGCACCAACTTCTCCGACCCGACCTACCAGTCCGTCGCCTACCCCGCCGCCGTGCCCGACCTGCCCGAGTTCTGCCGCTTCGGCGCGTGGATCCACACGAGCAACGTGACCAAGGTGCAGTTCGAGGTGTGGATGCCGACCGACTGGAGTGGGCGCTTCGCAGTCGTCGGAAACGGAGTGCGTTTTCTTGCTTTTCTCCTCTCGCTACCTATACTCACCTTTTATCCACCCCCTACAGGGCGACGCTGGCGGTGTCAACTTCCCTGACATGTGGGGTCCTATCAAGAACTGTCCGTCTTCCCCCCTACCTCTCCCTTTTCCCCTCGAGCTGACCTTGCCCTCCTTCTCCGACAGACAAGATGGCCGTCGCCTCGACCGACACCGGCCACTGGGGCAGCAGCGGCAACGGCACCTTCGCGGCCGGCAATCCGGAGAGCCAGATCGACTTTGGCTACCGCGCCGTTCACCTCACGACGACCTACTCGAAGAAGATCGTCAACGTGCGTCTCTGTGCTCTCTCCACCGTGTCTGCACCGAGATTGACCGTTTCGATCATGCAGGCCTTCTACGGCAAGAAGCAGAAGTCGAGCTACTGGATCGGGTGCTCGTCCGGCGGCAAGCAGGGCCTCAAGGAGGCGCAGGCGTTCCCAGACGACTTTGACGGCATCATTGCCGGTGCTGCTGCGTGCGTCTGGCTTTCCTTTCTCCGTGCTCCCTTTCGAGTTTTCCCGCTTCCTCTTCCCGCCCCAGGGCTGACCATTCCTTCTCTCCCTCCTTTTCCACCGATACCTCGCCTTCGATCCTGATCACGGACTCTCCGTCTACTCTCCCCTCCAACAGTCAGTACTGGCAACGTCTCAATGCCCAGACCTACCGCATCAACGCCATCGTCAACTCGCCTACCTCCGCCGGCTTCCTCAACACGAGCGACTACGCTACGATCGGCAAGCTCGTCCTCGCACAGTGCGACGAACTCGACGGCGTCAAGGACAACATCATCCAGGACCCGTACAAGTGCAAGCCCGACTTGACCACCATCCTGTGCTCGCAGCCGAACGCGAACGCGTCGGCGTGCATCACCGAGGCGCAGGCGCACACGATGCAGACCATCTGGTGCGAAGGTCTTTCTTGCCCGCTCTATGTACTCGCCACTGACCCTGCTTTTCTGCTCGCAGGGCGGACTACCACTTCCAGAACGGCACCTTCCTCTTCCCGGGCTTCATGCCCGGTGCTGAGGGCTCCTCCGCTTTCTCCGTCACCGGCTCGCCCTACGGCCCCGGCCCCGACTACTACAAGTCCGTCTCGCTTTCCTCTCTCTCCTCTGCTTTCCGCCTCTGACCGCATCCTCCCTCCGCAGCTACCAGGTCTTGAACAACACGGACACCTCGATCGCCTTCAACGTCACCGACCCGGCCGAGTTCGAGAAGCTCGTCCAGACTGCGCTCGACACGGACCCGGGTCAGACGAACGCGGCGGACCCGAACATTGAGGAGTTCCTCAGCCACGGCAAGCTTCTTACCGTGCGTGCTGCTCTCTCCTATTCCTTATCAGCTCTCGGGTTGACAAGCAGATGAGCAGTACGTCGGCCTCGCCGACACCCTCATCCCGACTGGCTCGACCCTGCTTTACTGGCACCAAGTGCAGCAAGCGATGGGCTACAAGGACATCTCGGACTCGTACCGCATGTTCACCAGTACGTTCGCATGTCGCTATGCTCCGCCGTCTCCATAGCTGACCGTACTGCCTCCTGGCAGTGCCCGGCATGGGCCACTGTCGCAGCGGCACTGGGGCAGACAAGTTCGTCTTCATCCCTCCGCTATCTTCCTCCCTTCATCTTTGACTCAACCTCGCCCTTCTCTCTCGAACAGCTTCGGCGGCCCCGGCCAGCGCCCCGACGTCCTCCTCGGCCAGTCGCGCTCCGCCTCCTTCGACCCGGAGCACGACATGATCCTCGCCATGATCCGCTGGGTCGAGGAAGGCACGGCGCCGGACGTCCTCATCGGGAGCAAGTGGGTTGGCGGCGACATCCGGAACGGCACGGCATTCCAGAGGAAGTTCTGCCCGTGCGTCCTTTCTCCCCCCTCTTTCTCTCCTCTGCGCCTTTCCTCGAAAGCGGCGAGCTGACCCGGAAAGCGAATCGTGCAGCTACCCGCAACAAGGCGTCTACGTCGGCGGCGACGTCAACTCGGCAGACAGCTACGAGTGCCGCTACGTCTGAAGCGCCTCGCCCGCCGCTCCCCTCCAAATACCCTTCGCGCTTCCTTCCTCTCGTGAACCTCCTTCGCCTTTTCATACCCTCCAACCTCCTTTCCCCTCAACTTTCCGTCCTTCAAAGGACGTTCCCCTCCCCTCGCATGCCAAAAGCGCCTTCTTCTCCTCCTTCTCAAGACTGTAGTATCCTGGTCAAAGCTGCTCAAACAGCTCAAACAGCCGATGGGCGACAAAGCCCGTTCTTTCCTCCTACACGGCCGCTGACTCGGTGCGCAAGTACACGAGAGATCGAGGACCGCGGCCTCGTGCTGCTTTCTTTCCCTTCGTGCGCTGCCTTTTTCTCGGTCCGCCACAAGAGCTCTCTTCAGCTCGCGTTCTCGCTCGCCGGTCAAAAGAAGAAGGATGCTGCAATCGTGAGGTTCGTGGTGTTGCAAGAGGCGCAGACGCTGGAAGAACGACGATGGAAGAGAGAGAGAGCTAAGATGGTGAACGCGAAGACTAGACAAGAGGCACTACTAGGCAAGAGGTATCGATGGTTAGGCGAAGAGGTAAATCAAGAGTGTGTTTAGCAACATGAGGGGGAAGCGACCCGGCACTTCTGGGGAAGAATGGAATAAGACGATGAGGTAGATACAGATACGGTTTGCGATGGTGGAGGGTGGAGGTGTGGCGATGGAGAGGGAGAGGGCGAGGGAGTCTAGACGACGAAGATGGGCGTGTCGAGGCAGCAGACGCTGCGGCTGAAGTCGAGCTGCGCGAGCCGGCTCGCCTGCGGCTTGGGCACCTCGTACTTGAAGATCGACCGCAGGCGCGTCTGGTGCTGGTTCTGGTGCTGCAGCTGGACGGGCGTGCCGTGCGCTTTGGCCGTCACCGGTGCGGGGGCTTGAGGAGGCGGGGGAGGAACGCCGCCGTGCGTGGTGATGAAGAGGTCCTCCTCGGAACCCTCGACGTCGGCATCGTCCTCCTCCTCGACTTCCTCGACAACCGGCGAGTGAGCCGTCGCCGAGTAGCCGAGCCTGGAGGCGCCAGCAGCGGGAGGCGGCGGCAGCGAAGTCGACGACGACGGCGACCAGACCGAGCCGATGAGCGCACCGAACGAGTACCGCGACTGAGCCTTGGCGGGCGAGGCGGACGAGGTCGAAGAGACGGACGAGCCGGCCTGGTGGTGCAGCGCCGCCGCGGACTGCTGGTGCTGCAGCGCGGCGGTGACGAGCGCCGAGGGCGAAGGCGGCGGGGCCTTGCCGAACTGGCCAGAGACGCGGCGGAGGTGCGGGTTCTGGACGCGGTCGAGCGGACGAGGCGAGGATGGGCGGCGGACGTGGTTGGCGGTCTCGACCGTGCCGGCCTGGGGCGGGAAGAAGGAGAAGTGGTCCTCGTCGATGTCGAGCGTCGAGGTGAGGAAGGGCGGGAGGACGTGGTCGCCGATCGGGAGGGGCGGGAGCGAGTCGTGCTTGTTGTAGCCGAAGAAGGTCTGGTCGTCGTCGTCCTCGAGCGAGGGACGGGCCGAGGTGACGCTGCCACGAGGGAACTGGACGGGGAGAATAGGGTCAGTTTTGCTCGCAGGAAAGGTGAACGAGAAGAAAGACGCACGCTCCAGTGCCGAACGAACGAGTGCGAGCGGTTGTGGTCCGCCTGGGTGCGCTCGGGCGTGCGAGGCATCACGTCGCTGCTCGTCGACGCCGTCGAGACCGAGCTCATCCGGCTCGGCTCCGCCTGCTGGTACTGCTGTTGCTGCTGCTGGTAGAGCGACTGCTGCTGCGGCGCCGAGACGGTGGCAGGCGTGCCGCCGACGAGGGCCTCCTCGTCTTCCTCGTCCTCCTCGGCGAGCGTGTCGAGCTGCCCAAATGCGGCAACGACGGCGTCCTCGCGGATGCTGGTGCGGTTCGGGTTCGCGGACGCGGGGGGCGGGAAGGGCCCGCCGACGGTGGCGGAGAAGGACGAGTGGCCGGAAGGCGGAGAGGAGAGCTTGCCGGAGAAGGACTCGTCTAGGTCGGTGAGAATCGACGTGTCCTCGGTCGTGTTGCCGGAGAAGGAGCGGCTGAAGACGGACGACCCGGTCGAGAGCATGCTCCCGCCCGAGGGGGTCTTCTGGGCGTGTCGGCCGCCGACAGGAAGGCGGCGGTCCTGCTCGTCCTCCTCTTCCTCCTCCTCCTCCATGATGAGTGCAAGATTGTCCCGCTTGCCGGCCGACGCGCCGCCATTGACGGCCCTCGCCTCGGCAGCGGCCTCCCTCACCCGCTCCTCGAGCATGCGCTCGACCTCCCTGCGCGTTTCGGCGTGCTCGCCGCGCTCGCGCTCGAGCGCAGCGACGAGGGAGTAGATCTGGTCCCTCATCTCGCCGATGAGCTTCGCCTGCGCCTGCGCGAGCTGCTCGTCCTCCCTGTCCTTCTTGACGACCGCCTCGAGGTTCGCGCACCTGGTCCTCCACCCCTCGACGTCCTCCCTGAGGCTGTCGCGCTCGTCCGTCAGGTCCCCGATCGCCTCCTTCTGCATCCGCGCCTCGCGCTGCAGGCCCTCGACCTCGAAGCGGCGCACGGTGCGCTCCTCGTCGACCTGCTGCTCGAGCGCCGCGATCCGCGCGCGCATCTCGAGCGCCTCGTCCGTCGCCTTCTTCTCGAACTCGGCGATCTCGAGCGCGTGCGTCGAGGCGAGCTGGGTGTTGCGCACCTCGAGCGACGAGACTTGCGACCGCAGCGACGAGATCTCCTCGGCGGCGGCGGCAGCAGCTGCGGCGGCCGAAGCGTTCGAGGCGGACGAGGAGCGACCGGCGGGCGAGGTGCGACCAGTCGAGACGGGACCGGTGAAGGACGACCTCGACGGCGAAGGCTGGGCAGAGGACGACTCGGCACCGTCGTTGAGCTCGAGGTCGCCGAACCCGCCCGTGACGCCGAACGGAAAGGACGAGTAGTGCGCGGTCGAGACGGCGGGCGAGCTGCTCCTCGGCCCAGCGGCAGACGAGGGCGAGTCCTGCGCGCCGAAGTCGTGCGAGAAGATGCTCGACTGGCGCCAGGCGCGCTTCTGCAGCGTTTCGGGCGAGGTGGAGGGCGTGATGGACCCGCTCGTGCGGTACGAGATGGACGAGCGCTTTTGGAGAGGCGGGCCGGGAGAGCGTTGGCGAGGAGTGGAAGAGGCGGGAGCGGAGGCGGCGAGGGAGGCGGAGCCGAACCGGGCGGGCGACACGGCCTGCTCAGCGGCGGCGAGGCCAGCGGCACTGCGCGAGGCGGGGCGACCGGGGAAGCGGCGCTCGGCGGCTTGAGAGGCTTGAGCGGTGGGAGAGTGGCCGATAGAGAGAGAGCGAAGGCCGCCGCGCTGGGCAATGGCGGACTGGGCCGCAGCTTGGGAGGCTGGTGTCGGGTCAAGCCCCATTGCGGCAGCAGTGTGGAACATCGAGATGCGGCGCTTCTCCTCGCCGGGGGAGGAGGGTTGGCGGACATCCTCGGGCGAGGAAGGCGCAGCGAGCGACTCGCGGCGACCGAAGGGACCGGCAGCAGTCGACGGCGTGCCGGCGGAGGAGGCGGTGGAGGAGAGGGAGAGGGAGAGCGGGCGGATCGAGGAACGGCGCGTCGCCGTCGGCGAGCTGGCAGGCGAGTACGTCGACGCCACCGTCTGGTGCTCCGGCGTCTGGGTCGTCAAAGCCACAAGGCCGTCGATGCTCCGCTGGCGCTGCTTCGCGTCAAAGACGAGCGACGCAGGCCTCGTCTTGCGCGGCGACTGGCGCGGGCTCGGGCTCGTCCGCTTCGGGCTCGACACGGGCGTCCTCCCCGTCCTCCGCACGTACTCCTCCTCTTCCTCCTCGTCCTCCTCGGCGATCCCGCCCAGCTCCATCACGCCCTGCGCGCCGACGCCCGCCACGCCGCTCAGCGGGCCCCAGCTGCTCCGCTTGTTGACCGCCAGCCCGGAGGGCGCGACGCCGCCCGACGGGCCCGACACGCCGAGCCCGATCATCGGCGAGGCATTGAACCCGCCCGCGGCCGACGCCGGGAGCGGCGAGCGCTGGTCCGGCAGACCCGTGGTGAACCCAGGGCTGCGCGGCGCGACGAGGAGCTCGCCCGGCTCCTCGTTCCCGAGCGAGATCATCTCGGACGGCGCCGAGATGCGGCCCTCGAGCGCTTCGAGGGCCGACTGGCGCGTCTCCTCTGGGCTGCGTGTCGGGTCGTCCACCTCGCGCCGGCCGCGCTCCTTCAGGGCGGCGAGGACCTGGTGAGGGTCGCGGGACCAGCCTGATCCGCCGGGTACGCCGCTCGGGGTGTGTGGGGAGGAAGACGCTGCTGGGGAAGCGCTACCGGTGAGGGAGTCGTGAGGCGCAGCGGCGAAGGAAGAGACGGCGGGGCGGAGGTGGCTCGCCTCGGAAGGGGGAACGTGGCCTGCTCCGACGAGGTCGAGCGACTCGCGGAAGTTGGAGACGGACGAGTGGCGGGCGTGGCGCGAGTTTTGGCGGCCGTGTCGGGGCGGTGGCGGCCCGGGAGCGGGAGTGGGCGGAAGAGGGGAGACGGGGCGGTTGATGGAGTGGGGGCGGTCGAGGCTAGGGGAAGAAGAGGGAAACGCGCTGCCTTGCAGCCAGCTCGGCGGTGCTCCAAGGGCTGAAGATCGCTCCGGTGCGGGCTGTCGCGGTGTCGGGGTGATGGCGCGGTCGAGGTCGGCGGAGGGTGGGGGCATTTGCGGCGCCGGCCCGGAGAAGGACATGGAGATGCTCGCCCTCGAGCGGGTGTGGCCGTGCCCCTTCTTCAGGCTGATCGAGCTCCTCGACTGGCGGTTCTTTGACATCCTGCGCGCGTGCCCCGGCCCTCCGCTAGGTCCCGTCACGAACGCGTCTCCGCCCATGGCCGCCAGGAGGCCGCTCTTGGACTGGGAGCGGCGGTGCTGGTGCTTGGCGGCAAAGTCGGCGGCCGAGGTGATGCTGGAGGTGCGGCTGGCCTGCCGGCGGTTGGAGCGGATCGGGGACGAGGTCGAGTCGGTGAGGGTGGACGAGGTGGAAGTGGAGCCGAGTCGCTGTGCGCGCTCGCGGTAGATCTTGAGCTGGTGTGGGTGAGCCAGTGGTCAGTGTGTGCGCTCCCATGGAGGTTGAGAGAGGGTGGCACGGACCTTCTTCTTTGCGGCGAGGAGGCGGTCCTCGCGCTCCTTTGCGGCGGCGTCTTTGGCCTGGAGCGAGAAGGTCGAGGTGGAGGCAAAGGCCGACATGGTTCAGGTGGTCGGAGGTGCTGCTGCTGGTGGTGCGTGGTGCTGGCGAGGGCGAGACGGGTCGAGATGGCTGAGCGGGAGCGAGTGAGGTGGAGGGGGGGAGGAGAAGTGTCGCCCAGTTGGAGGGAGTGCAAGGCCAGCTTGAGGTGGGTGGAGAGAGTCGCTTCTTGACCAGCGAGAAGGAGAGAGAGTTGGAGGGAAGGAGAGAGAGAGGAGAGAGGGAGTGAAAGTGTGATGTGACCAAGTCGAGGCGAAGGCGAAGGCGGGGTCGAGCGGAGGGGGCGACAAAGGCAGCCAGTCTCCTCGTCAACCGTCTTGCTCTGTTGGGGGGTCAGGCAGCGGACAGACTCACCTAGAACGGCCTACTCGCAAGCAACTCCGTCTCTGCGACTTGTCGACAAGGGGAGAGTCGGCTCTCCGGAACTCGAGGTGGAGCTCGAGGTCGACGCGCGCGCCGCTGTCCAGAGGCGCTCGAGGTCCTGGAGGTGGTGCACGGCAGCTCCAAGCGCGCTGAGCGAGTGTCGAAGCCGGACGGAACGAGCGTGGCGCCGCAAGGACGAGGGACGAGGTCGGGAGGCGAGAGTTGCGAAGGTCGAGGGCGAAGAGGTGGAGCCGGAGTTGCGAGCTGGTCTTCGCGTGTGCAACGGGCTCCCGGTCGACACAGACGCGCCTCAACGAGCACAGCGATGGACAGGCAGCAGCCAGGCAGTAGGCAGCAAGGGGAGGACGACGTCGCCAGGCAGCAGTCTCGCCCCCTCGCGCCGACCCAACTCGCCCTCTTCCCTCTTTCGGCTCGCTCTGCCAGCGCGCCCACTTCCAGTTTGTCGCGACGCTCGGCGGGCTTGCGCGCGTTCCCACGCACCCCCGCTAGCTGCCCCGCCGGTCCGGTAACCTTGACGGTGGTCGTCGTAACGCGAGGGGAGGGCAGAGAAAAAGCCAGCCACCTCTCGAGAGTAACGACGCTGGAGAGGCAGAGGGTGAGGACGGGTTTGCAGCAAAGACGACGACGAGTATACGAAGGTAAGATGAGAGAGAGAAGGGAAAGAACGAGAAGAGCGAGACGAGGGAGGCAAAGACGGGAGAGAGCAAAGAAGGACTAAACACAGATGAGGGCGAGGGAGATTCACGCGGGAGGGAGGGTGTTCCAATGGTGCGAGGAAAGGAGAGGGAGGGAGGGTATCTAACGAGGAGGAGGGCGGGAAGGGAGGGAGGAGGAAGAACGGTAAGGTAAGGTAAGGTCAAGAACGCGACGATTCAACAACCTAAGAAGACAGATGGCGGCGGCGGCGTTCAGAAAGGGTAAGGAAAGGTAAGGTGTACTGCCGGAGAACCGGGAAGGGTAAGGCGGAAGAGTATGTAAGGGTGAGGAGAGGGCGGAAAGGACCGGCGAAAGTACAGGATGTGCAAGGAGTCGGGTAGGCGAGGGGGAATGAGGTGCGGGAGGAGGAGGTGGAGAAGAAGGACAGCTCAGGGGAGGATGAGCGCCGCAATGAGCGGGATGTCGCGCCGGTCCGAGGATTGTCAGGGCTTGGGCGTCGAGTCCGGCGCCGTCGGCGGCGGCTTCGGCGTTCCTGCCGGCGTCGCCGCCGCGCTGCTCGCCGCCGAGCTCGCCGCGTCGCCTGCTGCGCCTGCGGGCGCGGGCGTCGAGGAAGGCGTGGTCGACGAGCCGGCGTTCGAGGACGAGAGCGAGGAGGACGAGGCGGACGGGTTGCCGCTGCCGAGGGCGGCGGAGGAGGAAACGGGCGGGGTAAGGGCTTCAGGCTCCATCAGGGCGAGGAAGGGCTCGGTCCTGTGCGTGGCGAAGGGTCGAGGTCAGTTCCGCCCAGGAAGGAAGAAGGGAAGGGGAAGCGAGACGCACCGGATGAACCGCGGCACCTGGTCCGTCGCCAGCAAGCGGAAGATGTGCTCCTGTATCCGCTCGTACTGCCTCAGGAGCGTCTGCACCTGCGTCGCCCGCAAGGGCGGTATCGGCTGGTTGTCGGCCCCTGCTGGTGCGGGCGCGCCGTCGCCTCCTATTCCTACCGTCGGTCCCACACCCGGGATCCCTGCTGCCCCTGGAACTCCATCGCCCGGCACCCCAACCCCTCCAACCCCTGCGCCGCCGGTCCCGCGGTCCTTGAACCCGACCTCGGCGAGGCAGCGGTTGACGTAGTTGACGACGTCGGCGCGGAGGTTGTGGTCGATGTTGAGCTCGTTCGGGCTGAGCGGGGCGAGGTACGTGTTGTAGATGTGCAGCGCCGCCGCGACGAGGTTCTGCTGGTGGCTCTCCATCGCGTTCGTCGCCGTCGCGGGCTTGCGCTTGCTCGACGCGCCGACGGCCGACGACGTCGTCGAGAACCGGCGCCGGAAGTCCGACACCTCGAGCCAGAAGCCGAGGTTTTCGTCGCAGTAGTTGGCGCGGAGGAAGTCGCGGAACAAGGCCCGCAGCGCCGGGTCGTCGAGGATCGCTCGCAGCCGCGTCGTCGTCGAGTGCGAGTCCTTGCCCCAGGGTGAAGGCTGCGGCGTCGACGGCTGGCTCGCCGCGTTCGACTTGAACAGGTCGGCCATGCCCCGCCGCGGGCCCGTCCCGAGCGCCCCCTCCGACAGCGCCGACGCGGTCGGCGTCTTGACCCCGCCGAGCCCACTCGCGACCGACGAGGCGTCGTCGTCCGTCGCCGTGCTCTGCGAGTCGCGCCCGGACGCTCCTCCGGCCGGAAGCTCGACCGCCTTGACCTCCTGCACCGGCCCCGACGTCTTCGCCCCTGTCGGCGTCGGCGCCGCCGCGACGTCGGGCACGCCAAGCGCTACCCGCCGGCCCTCTTCCGAGACGCGGTAGAGCACCCGCGGGCCGTAGCGGTACTCGGCCGTCGCGCCCGTCGAGCCCTGCACCTCGCAGACCGTAACGCGGTCGCCGGTCCGGGAGCGGTCGGCGTACAGCTGAATGAGGCCGTAACGGACCATGTGGGCGAGGAGCTCGCCGGCCTCTTCTCGGCAGCAGCAGGTCGAGTAGTCGAGGAGCCAGTCGACGCCGGCGACGGACGAGAAGACCTGCTTGACGACGCTCATCTGGCCGGTCTTGCTCTTCTCGGTCACGTCTTGCAGCTCGACGCCGTTGCCCCGGTCGTACGAGTCGGGCAGCCGCACCGTCTCGAGGAACGGCCGCGCGATCGCGGCTCCTCGTCCGTCGTGCGGGTCGGCCACGTAGTTGGGATGTCGGCCTCCGGCGAAGCGGCGGAAGACGACGTCGATGACGGACCGCGAAATGTGGATCTCGTCGTCCGACTGCCGCCGCTCGAGGTGGAGGAGCTTCATGCAGATGGGCTGGGTGGTAAAGACGGGGATGAGGTGGTCGGCCGAGATGCCGTTCTTGGTAATGAAGCGCTCGAGGATGTGCAGGCCCTTGGGCGTGATCTGGTAGATGCCGCGGTCCTTGAAGTTGACGGACGTCGGGTCGGCAGCGTTCTCGATCAGGCGGGCGTCCATGAAGTGCTGACAGATGCCTTTGGCGATGTCGCGCGACATGGAGAACGTCGTCGTCGTCGTGGTAGTGACGATCCGCTGCGGGTCGTTCGGATCCGAGGTGCGGTTCGACTGGGAGAAGCGGAGGGAGGCGAGGTTGGCGGCGGCGTCATCGGTGGTGAAGGCGTTGGGGTACGTCCGAAAGAAGCGTGTCCGGTCGGAGAGGTCGAGCGAGACCATAAGCGTGGCGAAGAGGTCATGGGTGTCCTGTGAAGGCGAGACGAAGGTGAACAAAGGGGACGGGGCTAAGGCAGATGCGGAGCGCCGCAAGCTGGCCCAACTCGCCGGTTGCGATCTGGCTGAATGGGAGGCAAGAGGGAGCAGCACGGACCTTGCAGAAGGGGTTGCCTCGCCGGCCGGTTTTGAGCCTGAGAGGGAGACGAAGAAGGTTAGCTGGGAGAGCAGTGAGAGAGGCAGTGCGGGTGAAACGGACATGTGCGAGCTCTGCTGCTGCCGGCTGCGAGTTTCTGACCGTGACCCAGACGACATGATGACCTAGTCGCTGCTGAGCGAGGCGTCGTAAACCCTGGAGCGGTGAGGGAAGCGAGAGAGGGGAGCCGGGAGGGTGGAGAGGGGGGGAGGCGAGAGAGGGTCGAGTCGCGAGCGAGCCACGAGGGCAGGAGGGGAGGGGTGAGCGGGACGAGGGAGTGGCAGTCGAAGTGTCGGAGGGAAGGTGCGTGCGTGCGAGTCCGAGGCGAGGACTGAGCGCGGAGGACGAGTGGACGAGGCGAGGCGGCTGGAGCGGGGATGGGCAACTCCCGCTGGGACCGGGGGAGGGCACCTGTGGACGGAGCAGGGGTGCACACGGCAGCGTGAGTGAGCTGGACCCTCTGGAGCGGTCAGGAGGGCGAGGGAGGGCTGGGAGGGCGAGTTGGCGATGGGGAGGCGAGCCGGGGGAGGAGGTGACCGTGGGTGCGGAGGGAGGGGACGGGCAGGCGTACGGGCAGAGGGATGCAGCGAGGCACTGGGAGAACACACAGCAGCCACGACCAGCAACGAGCACTCTGCGAGCGAGCGGACAGGGCCCGACCTTGCTCCTCCTCGTCGTCGTCTTCGCTTCGTCGGTCGGTCGGGGCCTCTTTCTCTCTCTCCTCTCTCTCGCTCTCCTCTCCTGTTTGCCTTTCCGCGAGCGATCTCCTGTCTCGCGTGGCCTCCTCATTCGCCTTCTCTCGCGCCTCCTTTCCCCCCCTTCTCTCATCCGTCCCGCGCTTCCTCTCTCCGAAGACGGTCCGTCTCCGACACCTTCTCCTCCTCATCGTCCCGGTCCAGACCCTCCTCGTTCTTGTTCTCTCCTCTTCCCTCGCCGCCTTTCGCGCCTTCCCTCCCTTCCTCGTCGACTCGGTCCTCCTCTCAGCTCCCGTCCCTCCGCTCCACCGCTCCATCTCGCCCTCCTCCTCCCGTCGCTCTTCTTCCCGCTGCGCGGCCGAGTTGTGCACACGAGAGTTGCTTGCTTGCTTTGCCGCCCCTGACTAGCAGCCCCTCGCCGCGAGACAGGCGTGGGGCAGCTTTTCATCAGCTCGCGGGCAGACTCTCCGTTGTTTTGCCGCAGATCCTGCTCGATTGCGCTCCCCTGGCCCTCGTCCAGCTCAGCCTAACCTCAGTCTGCGGGCGTAGCGTACGGCGAAGCCACTACGAGATCACCTGCGCCGTCGTCGTGGCCGTCTTTTCTTCCTCTCCCTTTTCTTCCTCCCGTTATTCTTCCACATGCCCACCCGGCTGCCTCACGACCCGGTCCAAACAAGCTCATCCACGCGTCCATCGAACGACTGTCCCTGTCGTCCATTTGAGCCCTTCTTCTCCGGCCGGCCTTGCACCGCGAGTCTCGACCTTTTCCTCTCGTCCTCGTTTGCGAGGAACAGGCAAAAGCGCGGTGGGCTTGCTCGCTCGCTGTCTTTCGCCACGACGGAGATCTCTCGTCGGCGAGCTCGTGCAGGAGTGACCCCTCGACGAGGGCGAGGTTAATGAGGAGGAAAAGCAGAAGAAGAAAAAGGTCGGCGACAAGGAAAACCGTTTGCTCTGCCTGCTGCTGCTTTCGGATCACTCCGCTTCCGCCGTGCAATCGTTCGTATCGCTCGCCTGGCCGCCTGGAGAGCAAGCTGCAAGGGGGGCGACGTCCTTGCGAGTTGGGAAGGTGAGGAGGAAAAGGGTGTTTTCCTCGGCGTCGACACCTTCACTCGGCGATTTGACCGTCTCGCGGGCTCTGCAGCACGACAGTATCCACGCCGCTACAGCCCGCGGTGCAGGACGAGGGTCGTTGGCGAGCGAACCGATCCTTCCTTCTTCTTCCTCTTCCTCGACCTGCTTCCGCTACTCCTGCTGGGCGATCGCGCTTCTCTTGCAGTAGAGCGGCTCCCTTGCAGCACTCTACGCGTCCTGCCTAGCTTCCCAAGCCTGCCGTGCCAAGGTCAGGCGACAATGCAAGCGTCGAACGCGTCCTCGCTTTCCTGCTTGTTTCTCGCTCTCGCGCTCCCTCCTGCTCATCCTTCACGCTCGTTCCGCCTGTAGCACCTCAGTCACGACCCTCACGCCCTGCCTCCCGGGCCCGTCAAGCTAATCAGCACCCCTCCCTCGCCTCTTCCCCTCCACTTCCAACCGCTCCCCCAACATGCGCGCCTGGCTCCCCACGCTAGTCCCCCTCGCGCTCCTCCTCTCGCCCGCCCGCGCCATCGGCATCCTCGACAGCATCGCGGGCACGATAGACAACTCCGCCGAGGCTGCGTCCCTCCAGGTGCGCCCCAATCCCACTCCCCTCACCGCGACCCGTTCCTTCGGTTCGCGACGCGTCGAGCGTGTTTATTGACCCGTCTCTCCCGCTTCCACCGTCGACAGAGCGTCGCCGAGGCGCTGAGTGGGTCGTACATCCTCAAGAACGCGCAGACGGGACAAGCCTTGACTTTCATCGTGAGGCGCTTTTTCTTGCTTTCCTCGTCCCTCCTCCCGACCTCCCTGCTGACGTCGCTTCCTCGCCACAGCCCGACGGAAACAACATCTTCCCCGCCGACGGTGCTGGCACCGCGATCAACGTCCTGACCTATGGCGGCGGGACGAACTGGATCCGCCTGCAGTTCCCGGAGAAGGACAAGTGCTTGTCCTCGCAGTGGGGCGGTAGCTACAACGCAGCGGGCGTCGCCTACGCGTGTGGAGTGGACGCAGGAGGAGCCGTCACCCGTCCTGGTCCGTCTCTCTGGCCTTTACTCGCGCATCCTTGTTCACCCTCTTCCCCCCTTCCGTCGCCTGACTCGCTTTCTTCCTTCTCGTGTGCTCCTCCAGACAACACCCTCGAGCCCACGAAGCAGTGGTGGCTCGCCGTCCCCGTCGGCGACCACGACACTGGCTCGGCCGCCTCGTCCAACTCGGTCCTCCTCGCCGCCCAAGCCGAGTCGGTCGCGACGCGCACCAAGGCGCAGCAGAACGGCATCATCGCGCACTTTGACCGCCAGCGCCGCTCGCTCTCGCACGCGCTAAGCCTCGAGCGGAGGTTCGAGCTCGTCCAGCGCGCGAAGAAGTCCAGGCCGCACTGGAAGAGTGCTGAGCGCACGGGGCTCTCGTACGACGAGCTCAAGGCGAAGCAGGCTGCCGCGGCGAAGAAGGCCGGCTCGAGCGGCAAGAAGGCGGTGAGCAAGGTCAAGGCCAAATCGGCGAGCAAGAAGAAGACCTCCTCCTCCGCCGCCGGCAAGAAGAAGGCCGCCTCTTCTTCTGCCTCGTCGCCGTCGAGCAAGAAGGCCGCGTCGGCGAAGAAGAAGGCCTCGGCGTTGACCTCGAGCAGCAAGGTCGCGGACAAGGGCCTCCAGCTCAACGTCCTCAGTTCCTCCAGCTCGTCCAGCAAGGACAGCAGCAACAAGTACTTCATCATCCCCGTACGTCTCTACCTCTGCGCTCTCCGTCAGTGCACCGCTGACTGATCCTTCGCCCGGCAGGTTGACCACCTCATCGACAGTCCGTCTTTTCTCGTCTCACTCGCTCATTCTTCGCGAGCTCATCCTGACTGTCTCCTGCCCGCAGTGCGCACGATGGCGCTCACCGGCCAGTCCATCGCCTCGTTCAACGCTCAATCAACCGCACTCGACCTGTTCAACCCGGTTCGTCCTCCTTGCCCCCCCGTTCTACTCAAGGTCTCGTCGCGCTTCTTCGACATTGACACGTCTGACCATCTTGCACGGCTCGCAGGATGACGAGGCCCAGCAATGGATCTTCACTCCGGCCTAAACACTTCCTCTCCCTCTTTTCGGACCATCTCGCCTTGCCCCTCTCTTCCTTCCTCGGCCTGTACCGTCCCTCTCTCTCTTCCTTCCCCTCAAGTCATCCTTTCCTCTTCCACCATGTACACTACACGCCTGCGCGCCCTGGCGGCGACGGCCTTTCGCATGTCCTTACTCTCTTCCCTCTTCCTCCTTTCGCTTTCCGCGCCACGCACGGAGACCCTGCCTGTCCTAACTTCCCTTGTCGCTCTTTATCGCGCTCACGGCCCCTTGCGGGCGCCTTCGTCGCTATTCATGCATGCAAATAGACACTTTGCTTTCAACCTCGGGACGAGAAAGTCTACCTTCCTGCCTTGGCGGCACGTATGTGTGCGCTCTTAGAGAGACAGTGCGCTGTTCGCGCTTTGGCCGTTCGAGCAGCGTTGACCAGGATACTACAGTCTCAGGAAGGGAGAGAAGGCGCTGTTGGCATGCGAGGGGAGGGGGACGTCCTTCGAGGGACGGAAAGTGGAGCGGAAGGGAGGTTGGCGAGTATGAAAAGGCGAAAGAGGGTGGCGGGGAAGGAAAGGCAAAAGAAAGCGAGAGGGAGGTGCGGACGAGGCGCTTCAGACGTAGCGGCACTCGAAGCTGTCTGCCGAGTTGACGTCGCCGCTGACATAGACGCCTTGTTGCGGGTAGCTGCACGATTCAAATTCCGGGTCAGCTCGCCGCTCTCGAGAAGCGGGGCAGAAGGAGAGTCAGAAAGAGGAGAAAGGACGCACGGGCAGAACTTCCTCTGGAACGCCGTCCCGTTCCGGATGTCGTCGCCGACCCACTTGCTCCCGATGAGCACGTCGGGCGCCGTGCCTTCCTCGACCCAGCGGATCATGGCGAGGATCATGTCGTGCTCCGAATCGAACGAGGAGGAGCGGCCCGCGCCGCCGAGGACGTCTTGCTGCTGGCTGGGGCCGCCGAAGCTGCGGAGGAACAGAGGTCAGCGTGGTGAGGGATAGAGTGAGAGGAAGCGACCAGAGAGACGGACTTGTAGGCTGCCGTTCCGCCGGTGCAATGGCCCATACCCGGGACTGGACAAGGAGGAATCGGTGAGGGGATGCAAGGTCGGGGAGAGAGTGAGAAAGAGACGGACCAGTGAACATGCGGTACGAGTCCGAGAGGTCCTTGTAGCCGAGCGCCTGCTGCACCTGGTGCCAGTAAAGCAGGGTCGAGCCGGTCGGGATCAGAGTGTCGGCAAGACCAACGTACTGCTCCTTTGCTCGTCAGCCCAACGAGCGCATAGGGAATAGGGGAGGGGAACGCACGGTAAGAAGCTTGCCGTGGCTAAGGAACTCCTCGATGTTCGGGTCCGCCGCGTCTGTCTGTCCCGGATCCGTGTCGAGCGCGATCTGGACAAGCTTCTCGAACTCGGCCGGGTCCGTGACGTTGAAGGCGATGGAAGTGTCCGTGTTGTTCAAGACCTGGTAGCTGCGGAGGGAGAATGCGGTCTGAGGCGGAAAGAAGAGGACAGAGAGGAAAGCGAGACGGACTTGTAGTAGTCGGGGCCGGGGCCGTAGGGCGAGCCGGTGACGGAGAAGGCGGAGGAGCCCTCGGCGCCAGGCATGAAGCCCGGGAAGAGGAAGGTGCCGTTCTGGAAATGGTAGTCCGCCCTGCGACGAGAAAAGCATGGTCAGTTGCGCGCGCAAGGACGAGGCAGGGCGATAAACCGCACCAGATGGTCTGCATCGTGTGCGCCTGCGCCTCGGTGATGCACGCCGACGCATTCGCGTTCGGCTGCGAGCACAGGATGGTCGTCAAGTCGGGCTTGCACTTGTACGGGTCCTGGATGATGTTGTCCTTGATGCCGTCGAGCTCGTCGCACTGCGCGAGGACGAGTTTGCCGATGGTAGCGTAGTCGCTCGTGTTGAGGAAGCCGGCCGAGGTAGGGGAGTTGACGATGGCGTTGATGCGGTAGGTCTGGGCATTGAGGCGTTGCCAGTATTGACTGTCCGGGGCAACAGTAGGTGGTGAGAGTGCGACCAGGGGAGAGATTAGGGCGAGATGTGGGGGAAATACAGGAGGGGCAGAAGGAAAGGTCAGCTTTGAGGCGGAAAGAGAAAGCGGGAAAGGGAGCACGGAGAAAGGAAAGCCAGACGCACGCAGCAGCGCCGGCGATGATGCCGTCAAAGTCGTCCGGGAACGCCTGCGCTTCCTTGAGGCCCTGCTTGCCGCCGGACGAGCACCCGATCCAGTAGCTCGATTTCTGCTTCTTGCCGTAGAAGGCCTGCACGGTGGAAGTGGTCAATCTCGGTACAAGTACGGCGGAAGAAAGAAAAAGCCGCACGTTGACGATCTTCTTCGAGTAGGTCGTCGTGAGGTGAACGGCGCGGTAGCCAAAGTCGATCTGGCTCTCGGGGTTGCCGGCGGCGAACGTGCCGTTGCCGCTGCTGCCCCAGTGGCCGGTGTCGGTCGAGGCGACGGCCATCTTGTCTGCGGGAGAAGGAGGGCAAGGTCAGCTTGAGGGAGAAAGAGCGCGAAGAAGGAGACAGACAGTTCTTGATAGGACCCCACATATCAGGGAAGTTGACGCCGCCAGCGTCGCCCTGTAGGGGAGGGTAAAAGGTGAGTACAGGTAGTGAGAGGAGAAAAGTGAGAACACGCACGCCGTTTCCGACGACTGCGAAGCGCCCACTCCAGTCGGTCGGCATCCACACCTCGAACTGCACCTTGGTCACGTTGCTCGTGTGGATCCACGCGCCGAAGCGGCAGAACTCGGGCAGGTCGGGCACGGCGGCCGGGTAGGCGACGGACTGGTAGGTCGGGTCGGAGAAGTTGGTGCCGGCTGTGCGATAGAGCGAGGGTCAGCTTGGCCGCGGAAGTCCTGTGGGAGAGGGGACGCACCAGGGTAGGTCTCGGCGTGGTAGACCTCGAGGCTGGCGAGCATCTGCGGCGCCTTCTCCCACAGGTCGTGACAGGCGTCCTTCGAGATGGCGGCGGCAAGCGCGCCGCTCGCGAGTGCGAGGGGTGCTAGGGTGCTGAGGGGGCGCATCGAGGTGGGTTTGAGGAAGAAGAGGCAAAGGGGAGCAGAGAAGCAGGAAGCGAGTTCGGGATGGAGAGGGTGGGGGCAGAAAAGCGAGACGGCGCTCCGCCCACTCCTCCGCCACGAAAGGAGCCCGAATTGAGCCCCTGCATCTCCCAAATGTAGCACGAACGCGCCGTCTGAGCCGGTGCTGCGCGACGTCTTACCCGAAGCTGAGCCGGAGCAAGAGACCGGTGCAAGGGGAAGGAGGCGACGTGACGGCGGCGAGGCGAACGAGGCGGCGGACGTGTTGTGCTGGGAATCTTGATCATGCGACGCAGCGAAGGCGGAGCGGCAAGAGCGGCGAGAGGGCGAGAGGACGGCGAAGAGAAGGGCGGGGGAGGGGAGGAAGGCGAGGGAAGGGGTGCCACTGGAGACCGCTGGAGTGGGCAAGCTCGTACACGACACGGTGCACTGCGCAGATACCGTCCAGCATCAGCGTGCCAGCGAGGCGAACGGCGGGATAGAGACGAGAAGCGGACTTGCTCTCTGACCTCGTTCACCTCGCTCACTGCTTCAGATGCTCAGCCGAACACCTTGGTCGAGATCGCTGGCTCTCACTGCACCCTTCGGCGCACTCTCCCGCGCCCCCGTCGCCTCGACCCCCTCCCTCTCCCGCTCCTTCGCCTCTCGACAGCGCTCCTGGGCAGACGACGACGACGACCACAGGGCTCGACGAGACAACAACACGCCGCAGCGCAAGCCCTTTGCGGGCGTGGAGAAGGTCAGGAGGAAGCAGGAGCTCAAAGAGGCGCAGCGCAGGCAGGCCGCTCTCTGGCAACCGTCCGAGGCCGACCTCGAGCGGTACGCCCAGCAGCGCGTCAAGCGCGCAGAGCGCCTCGAGCGGCAGGACATCACGAGGCAGATGAGGGAGACCAAGACCTGTGCGCCTGTCCAGCCATCTCCTTTCTTCTCCTCGTCGAGCTTACCATCTTCCTCCTGCAGACATGGGCGGCTTCACTCAGCCAAAACACCTCAAGTACCTCGAGACGATGGACGCGGCGCACTCGCACAAGCCGAAGAACGCCTACGACGTCCGTGTCGGCGAGAAACGCGTCCGCCCCGCCGCCGAGGCCTACGAGCCGCACACCGTCTACCTCGCCGTCACGCGTTACCCCGTGCGTTGGGGCCACGGCCGAGCAACCCGCCGCGAGGTTTTCAGCGGCTACTGCAAGGAGTCGCAGCTCGCCGAGCACTTCGAGCACCTCAACTACGGCTTGTGGCGGGAGGAGGAGACGAAGCTCGTCAAGGTCGGGCACGGGCGGCCGAAGGAGGCGCAGACGACCCCGGAGCACTGGGACTGCCTCGGCGAGTCGAAGGAGTACCTCGACCAGGCCGTCTGGCCCGGCAGCCCGGAGGAGCGGAGCTTCCTCAACCGCCCGATCGCTCAGCAGGAGCGCTGGCTCAGGAAGGAGATGAGCCGGCTACTCAAGACGGCGCTTGGCGAGGGCAAGGCTACGCCCGTTGACCCCGATGCGACGTCCAACTCGATCGAGATCGACCGCATGCTCAAGCTGGCGAAGGAGCGCACCACCACCTCTTCCCCTCCCGCATCCTCCTCTTCCTCAATCGCCGCACCCGAATCCATCTCTTCAGAAGGGACTGCCTCGCCTTCATCCCCCACTTCCACCTCTATACCCACACCATCCCCATCCTCCATCGCCCCTTCCTCTTCTCCTTCCGCCGACTCTCCCGCCATCCTCCCGAAGCGGTTCCCGCGGGTGACCTTCCACGACCCCGCCGACCAAGCGCGCTGGGACGACTTCACCGCGCAGTACCACGCCTCGCGCGCCGCCCTCCACCCTCGCGTCTCGGACGACTATCAGCGCCCCTCCCCTCCCTACACCTCCTCGCCGCGCCCGATCGTCCCCTTCCTCACCGTCACGCTCCCGACCCGCCCGCTCGCGGCCACGCTCGCGCGGCTGTGCAACGCCCACGCGCGCGGGCTGCCCTTCCTCGCCTCGGTGCCGGACAAGGACCGCCTCGACGGCCCGGCGCTCTTCCGCCGCCTGCTGCGCATGCGCACGAACCGGCTTCAGGAGGTGACGCAGCAGCTCGTGCGCAAGCTGCAGGGGCACTCGGGCGGGCTGATGGGACTCAGGATGAGCCCGAAGGACAAGGGCAGGGGCGTTGAGGGTGAGGGCTTGGGGGAAAACCTCGAGGCGCCGAGCAGGGGGTGGGCCGAGTACAGCTGGCTCGAGGAGGGGGACGGGGCGTGGGAGGGGATCAACCGCGCTGAGTACGTCGGGCAGTGGGAGGGCGTGGAGGAGGCGAGCCAGGGGCCGGTCAGGACGGATGCGGGCGAGTGGAAGGAGCCGTGGCCGGAACTCGAGGCCGCTCGTGCGCCGCTTGAGGCGGCCGGGGTGCAGCCTGTCGAGGTGGTCGAGGAGAAGCTCGTTGAGGCGGTGGAGGAGAAGCCCGTCAAAGCAGTCGAGACGACCCGCGAGGCGGAGGAGAGGTTTGATGAGCAGGAGAAGCCGGTGGAGTCGACGGAGGCGAAGACTGTAGCCATCTAGACCTTTTCTTGTTGTTCTTCGACCCCTCGCTCGCAACTCGCATCTCTCGCATCTCGCATCTCTCGCATCTCATCACGTCTTCCTTGCTTCTAGGTTTTCTCCTCGTCTACTCGGACTCTAGACGGACAGTTTTGACGACCTTGCGATGCAGCGCGCCGACCTGCAAAAGAGAACGATCAGCTTCACCCCGTCTCAAGCCCGAGAGGCGGCAACGCACCTCTATGAAGTCTTCCCCAACCGCTCGCCACCCCAGCCGCTCGTAGAACGGCAACGCGGGCAACTGCGCCGTCGCCTGTAGCTCTGCTTCCTCCTTTCCAGCCCAGCGCTCCTTGCTCTTCCCGCGACGGTGGCGTACGTGGTCCTCAACGGCGGCGCAGAGGAGGCGCCCGCAGCCGAGGGAGCGGAACGGTGGGAGGACAGCGCAGCGGCCGAGTTTGGAGAGAGGGGCGTGCCTGCGGGAAAGAGGCAAGGGGGTCAGGAGGGAGAAGAACGGCGGAGAGCTGGGAGAGATGGACCAGCGGACGGTGCCGACGTCTTCTGTTCGGCCGTCTGAAGATGTGCGGACGAGGAGCAAGTTGTCGCTGTCGGCGTCTTTCCTGTGGAGGGAGGCCAGTACAGGTGAGGGCCAGAAAGGCAGGGTAAAAACGGGAAAGGCGCACGGGTCCACCACCTTTCCCACCTCCTTTCCTCCTTGCTCGTCAACGAATACGGCCCGGCGAATGGCTAGACAGCGAGCGAACTCTTCCGGCGAAGCGACGAGGAAAGTCGAGAACGCCGGGAGAGAGGGCCCGGTCCTGAAAGCGGTGGCGAGTGATGCAAGCATGAGGTCGAGAAGGAAAGAGCACAAGGAGAGGGGTCGGGCAGGAAAAAGACGCCGAAGCAGAGTCAGCGCCGCGACGAGTCAAGCTCTGCAAGCGAAGGGGAGTAGGCGGTCTAAGAATGCATTTCTAGCTCACTCTGGCACGAGCTTGATCTTCTTGACGACCTTGCAATGTGGTTGTCCCTCCTATGCAAGGAGGGGGACCACGGGAACGCATCAGAATCGCTCGAGCCGAGAGTGATGAGAAGAAAGAACCGTCCGCCTCACCTCAATGAACACCTCCCCGACCCTCTCCCATCCGTTCCGATCGTAGAAGCCTATGGCGATCATCTGCGCGTACGCCACGATCTCGGCCTCGGCCCGCCCGGCGAACTTGGTCTTCGCCCGCCCCGAGCGCGTCCGGATGTGCTCCTCGAGGGCGGCGGAGAGGATGCGGCCTGCGCCGCAAGAGCGGAATGAGGACCGCACGGCGAAGCGGCCGAGTTTGGACTCGGGGGCGTACCTGCGAGTAGAGGAGAAAATGAGGAGGCGAGAGAAGAATAGTCAGGCAAGGCGGAAGGAGGCGAGGAAAACAGGCGCAGCGCACCACCGGATCGTACCAACGTCCTCGACCGACCCATCCTCGTTCTTCCTCACGAGCAGCAAGTGGTCGCACTCTGCGTCGCGACTGCATATCGACCTCGACCCGGTCAGCGCTCTTTCCTCCCCCTCGTATCCGAAGGAAGGGTGAGGCGCACTGGTCCACCTCGATCTTGGGGTCATATCCCTGCTCGACGCAGAAGACCTCGTGCCGGATTGCGAGCGAGCGGGCCATCTCCGCCGGGGTCGAGCAGAGGGTGGTCGAGAAGGCGGGAGCCGGGGCGGGCGAGAGGGGCGCTTCGTAGGTTACTGCCATGGTGCTGATAGAGTATGATCGGGTGGCGCAGCTCCAAGGGTGGCAGCAGAGCTGAGGGAGCGAAAGTGGTGAAGGGGGAGGCGCGCCGAGATGTGCGCGAAGACGGCAAGGGGCGGAGGGAGAGCGGTGTCTGGCTGTGTGTCTGGAGTAGCGAGAGCTATGTAGGCGGTGCGGGCCTGAGCCAGGCGTTGAGAGCGATTCAAGGAGGGCGAGCAGTCAAGTCGAGGAATCGGCCGAGGTGGACCATGCGGGCAGAGCTTCTCCGAGAAACCGTAGACTGCTAGAAGGCCAGGAGTCCGCAATTGTTGAGGGAGAACGAGCCCGACCAGCCAGAAGGGGTTTCTACGAGCTCGTGTCTTGCGTCCTCCTCCTCCTCCTCCTCCTTTCTCCTCCCAGTTGTTGTGCTATCTCGGGTTGTCACAGATTCAGATAACGGGTAAGGAGGGCAAGAGAGTCACAGGGACCAGCAGAGGAGAGATGTTGCCCTCACAGAAAGGCATTGCTAGGAGAAAACCGTCAGGCGTACTCGGCCATACAGTACCTTCGCTGGAGCCATGCCTCCATTCTATGCGAGTCCTGCGTCCTCGATACGTAGCCTGACCTCCACCCAGCTTTCCTCCGCTCTCAGCGTCCTCCACCCCCCAATCTCCTCCACCTTCCTCGCGACCTCCTCCCAGCCCGTCTCGCTCAAGAACCTTTCTCTCGGTGTCGGGCCCTCCGCGCCGAGCCGCACTCTTAGGACCTCGAGCGGCGGGCGAGCCTCGAGCAGGCTGTCGAGGATGCGCGGGGAGAAGGGCGAGTTGGACGCGAGCGGGAGGGAGGCGTCGAGGTGCAGGGTGCGGAGGTTTGGACACTTGAGGAGAGCGGTGGCGAGGTCGATAGGCGGGTCGGAGGATGCGCGAGCGACTTGGTGCGAGAGAGGCGAGGGCGGCTGGGCGTACCAGCGCTTCGCCGCCTTGACGAGGGAGACGAGCTGGGGAAAGTACTCCGCTGCCGAGCTGCGAGCGTGGACCGGCACGAGCGGGAACTCAACGTGCACGGTCTCGCCCCTGGAGGCGGCGTCGCTGTTGCCGGTGTAGACGCTTTCGACTGCGACGGCACCAAGGTTGAGGTTGTGCAGGGTGAGGTGCCGCAAGGCTGGACCGGCAGCCTGGATGGCGGAGAAGATGGAGGAGGGGTCGACGCCATCGACATTGATGAGGGAGATGGAGGAGAGACGCGATGACATCCCACCGGCGAAGTCAAGGAGGGAGAGGGAGAGGAGCTCGTCCGGGCGAAGGTGCGGAATGCGTAGGTGCTGGTGCACCCGGACGTTGTCGGCGAGGAGGAGCAGATCCGGAGTCGTCTGCTGCTGGCGTTCGGGCTGGCGACGTACGACAACCCGGCTCATGGAAAGCTCCTCGAGCGGGCACCGCTCTTTCTCCCCGCCTTGCTCCGCTGCTCGCTTGAGGTCAGGCCGCCCCTCTTCCGTTTCGCGCCACGTGAGGAGCACTGAATCGAGAGTGAGGTGGTCGACGGAGGGTGGGAGGCCGGCTACGCTGCGCCCGTTGGGGTCGAGGTTGAGAACGGGAAGGGGGAGGAGGACGGCCTTGTTGAGCGCTACGGTGACCCAGGTGGAGAGATCGTTGGAGAAAGAGAGGGTGCAATCGAGGTTACCGCGGATGTCAAGGGAGGTGAGAGAGGTGAAGGAGGAAAGGGCGGAAGAAAAGGTAGGGAAGTAGTGCGAGAGCGGTGGGATGAGATTGAGGTGCGTGAGATGCGGACCGAGGTTGTCGAGGAGGGAGGCCAAAGACGGCAAAGGCTGCTGGTCGTGCGCGAAGGGCCAGCGGCTGAAGCGGCCAGCGAGGTAACGGTACAGCGGCTCGAAGTACTTCCGCTCCTTCTCTGCTGTCGTCATTGGCGCTGGGTCCATCGCGAAGCGCGAGCGTACAGGAGGGAGGGACATACGCTGGCCGGCAATATCGGCCTCGTTGTCGCCCGACGTCGCAACCTCGACCTGCTGCCGCACAACCGCCTCGACAAGCCCGCGCCGCCTCGCCGCTGCGACGACCCGCTCGTCTTCGCGGTTCTCTGTGCACGGCAGCGTGCGCCAGACATCGTACTCCCACGGCCGGCCATGGAACGTCGCGCCGCCCCTACCGCCGGCGAAGTACTCCGGCTCGGCCGCGTCCTGCTCCTCGCGCTTCTTGCGCACGAGCGCGGCGATCTGCTCAAAGTCGCCGACGATCTCGAGCGGGTGGTCGAGGGCGATGTGCGCGTGCCGGACGTGCGCGGCGAGGGACGGGTTGGAGGTGAAGAGGGAGGAGAGGTGCTCGACGGCGCCGAAGGACGGGATGGAGATGGCGCGGAAGAGGATCGCCTGGGCTTCTTGGCGGAAGAAGGCGTTCGTGAGCGCCAGGGCGCAGAGATCCGCCCGACTCAAAGGCTCGAAGATCCGCCGAAGCAGCTCGTCGGTGAGAAAGACGCTCGCGAGCGGACCGGGCGGGAAGGGCACGCGCTCGCGCGTCCGGACGACGGCGTGCATCTTATGCTCCTCGTCGACCTCGCGCAGCCAGCTACGACGGAAGGCGTCCAGGTCGACCGCCGGGCGAGGATCTTCGCCTGCTGCAACTTCCGCCGCCGTGTGCTCTTCGATTGCTGAACCTAGCTCGCGGTCGGAGGAGTCGAGCGGAGAGTCGTAGCCGTCTTCGTCGCTGGGGAAGCTGTACGTGCTGTTTGAGCCGTCGTCGTCGCTCATCGCTGAGGCTGGAGATGAGAGGGGGAGTCAGCTGCAGAAGCGCGAGGACGACAGGAAGCAGCCTACGAGGGTGACGAATCGGTTGATCCCGTAGAGCGGAAGCAGTGCAGGTGTGAGAGAGAGCAGCGTGAGCGGTGAGAGCGTAGTTCCACGTCTCCACGAGGGGATGCCGAGGTCGAGGTCCGAAGAGGGCCTCGCGCTGCTGCCTCTAGCGCTTCGCGCTGCAGATGGAGCGTCAGTTCGTGCTCTCTAGCTGTACCTTGCCGCATCTCGCGGAAAGAGGGGGAACAGCGCAAGTCGAAAAAAGGCGATTGGCGGCGACAAGAGATGCGAAATGCAAGGCCAGAACGGATACGCAGGTACACGAAACGAGAGACAACTGGGGAGGTATGCGACGGAGAGAGGGCCAGGGAATGAAGGTAGGGAGATGGCGGGAAGGAGAGGGAGGAAGCGCTCAGAGGAAGAACTTCCTCCTCGAGACCTGCATCTTGGCCTGTGGGCAAAGAAGTAGGTCAGTACGCAATGCGAAGGGAAGAGGTAGAGGTAGAGGTAGAGGAGGAGAAGGCAAAGACGCGCCTCCCAGTTCCACTCCCTCCGCTTCGCGCCCTCCCTGACCCCTCCCTCGCCCTTGCCCGCATGCCACGTCTTGCCCACCGCGCTCAGCGCGCTCGCCAGCGCCGGGTTCTTCTTCTTCCCGACGCTCGGCAGCGGCACGGGCTCGAACCCGTCCTCGTCCGCGTCGGCGCCGGGGGGAGGCGACGGCGACGGCGGCGGGCGGTACAACGGGTGGGGCATCTTTTTCCGGATGCGCGTCCCGGAGCGGGGGCGCTTCTTCGATGCGGGTGCGGCGGAGGAGGTCGAGGCGGAAGGGTCGGTTGCGGAGGAAGAGGTGGAAGGGACAGGCGCAAAGTTGGGCTGGCCGGCGGCATCGGCCGTGTCGAGCCCGATTTCGCGCCGCGCGGCCTCCTCGTCCGCCTCCTCATCCTCGTCGTCGCGCTCCTCGACGTCTACCTCCATGCCCTCGTCCTCGGCACCCTCGTCCCCCTCACCAGCCTGAGCATCCTGCTGCTGCTGCTGCTCCCCAAACTCAGCCGCCGTCTCGCCCGTCTCGGCCTCGTACTTCTCTCTCGCCGTGCGCTCGTCGCCCGTCTCGCCCAATGGCCCACGGCGGATCCACCGCATCTTGAGCGTCATCTGCGGCCCAATCTCCTGGAACCTCGTCTTGACCGTGTCGTCAATCTCGTTGTCCGGGTTCTCCTCCGTCATGCGCGCGACGTCCGACTGCTTCTTCGTCTTGCCGAGCCGGTGCGACTTGAGCGCGAACATGTAGCGGTACCGCCGGAGGAAGACAAAGTCGCGCGAGTTCTGCGCGAGGACGACCTGCCGGCCGACGTAGCCTTGGCCGGCGAGCTTGGCGGCCGTCTGCGGCGGGAGGAAAATCTGCGAGAGGAGCGTCGCGAGCGAGAGACCGAGCGGGGTCTGGAAGTGGTTGAGCACGAGCTCGGGAGGGTGGGAGGTGGCGGAGGCGTGGCCCTGCAGGGATGAGGGTATCAGTACAGTCACTAACGAAGAGATCAGGAAGTCCAGACGCACGGGAATGTCCTTGCAAAGGGTGACGCCGGAGAGGCGGAAGTGGGCAGTCGGGCCATACGGGAGGAGGGAGACGGTGAGGGAAGCTGTGGAAGCAACTCGTCAAGCTCCGTCAAGAAGAGACCAAGAAATGGCGAGACGTACTCGGCTTGGCGTGGTCCTCCCCGACAACCGCAATCGCCCCGTACCCCCTCTTCCTCGCCCACCGCGCGACCTTGCTCAGCTCGTACTTGGGGCTCCGCCTCGGCACGATGTCGGCCCTGCTCTTGCCGCCGAGCAGCGCCTGAAAGTCCTCGAGGAACAGCTTGGTGTACTGCGCGGGCGGCTTGCCCGGGCTTGTCGTGATGAGCATCTTGGGCTCGGCAGGCGGGCGGCCCGTCGCGGACGAGGAAGGGTCGGGCGCGGGCGCGGCGGGGAAGAGGTTCGAGAGGGTGCCCATGTCGACGTGGACGTCGCCGGTCTGCTCATCGACGGTGACGGGCGCGGGGCGGGTGCGCGCGTCCGTGTACTCGTCGTCGTCGCCGAGCCATTCGCGCGTGTTCTCGATGGTGCGAGGGATTCCTGAGAGAGAGAAGAGCAGAATTAGCTCGCAAGCCACAAGGAGTTGACCCCTCGAAGAGCAAGAGGAAAAGGCGGGAAGAGGGAGAAAGACGACAGCGAGCTTACCCCTCTCCACGGTCTCTCCCCTAGCCTCTGCCTCCTTCCGCGCAAGGCGCTTCTTGAGCTTTGCCTGGCGAGCCTCCTTCTTGGCCTTGGCATGGAGCTGTCCGCGCACGACCTTGTTGCGGACCTTGGATATGTCGCTCTTGGTGAGCGGCATGGCGGAGGGTGCTGTGCGTGTCAGTGAGGGTCAGTACGAGAGCTGTGAGGGTGCTACTGAGGGCCCTCGAGCATGTGGTCGGGCAGTCGAAGGGAGGAAGCAGGTCGTGGCGAAAAGGGGCAGGAGGACGGCGGGCAGGGTGAGCCGAGCGGAGGGTGAGCTCACGGTGCGTGTGGGTGTAGTGAAGGTGCTGGACGGGATCAAACAAGCAGCAGGAGTGGATGTGAGCGAGAGGAAGGGAAGTGAGCTTGTCCGCCTTAACTGAGCCTAATCCGAGGGTCAACACCGCCTCTCTCCCTCCCCACTCTCCAACCATGCTCCGATCGTGCACTGCTGTGCGCCAGGCGGTCCCACTCCTCACCCGGAGTGCTGCGACGTCGTCCTACAAGCGGCCGTACACCCCTCGCCCTCCCTCTTCTCGCTCGCCTCCCGCCGCTCGCACCGCCACTTCGCCTGCACCACCCCCACCAGCTGCCACTCCGGCACGTCCAGCAGCATCATCAACTCCCACCGATGCACCCACCGCAGCCGCCGAAGCCCCCAAGGCACCCACCCCAATGCTCGACTCGCTCCCCGACGACCTCGAGCCGCCCTCCTTCGACCGCCCTTCCACCTCGCCTGCTCCCTCGTTCGCACGCAAGGCAGCACCAGCACCCTCTTCTCCCACCCCCTCCGCCTTCCCCTCCGCTCCCGCCTTTGCTCCCGCTCCCGCCGCCGCCTCTCCCTCCCCCACTTCCCCCTTCGATCCCTTCACCTCGTCCACTCCGGCAGAGCCGCACATCGACTGGTCCACCTCGTGGCACGGCCTCTCCGCTGCCCCCTTCACCAAGGAGCAGGCCGAGATCCTCATGCGCCCGCTCAGGCAGGTCGAGATCGAGATCAAGCCTGGTCCGTCACTTCTCCCTCTCCTTCCTCCCTGTCGGTCTCCTGACACCATCCTGCGCGTACAGACGGCCTCCTCTACCTCCCCGAGATTCTCTACCGCCGCATCCTCAACAAGGCGTTCGGGCCCGGCGGGTGGGGCATGGTCCCGCGCGGCGAGATGACGCTCCTCAAGAACATGGTTACCCGCGAGTGGGGGCTCGTCGCAGGCGGGCGGTGTGTTTCATCTCCCCTCTCACCTCTCTCTCTTGAGGCCGACTGACGAATCGGGGTCGTTGCGAGGACAGCCTCATCTCGGTCGCGCGCGGCGAGCAGACCTTCTTCGACCCGTCGGGCATGCCGACCGCCTCGGAGGGGTGCAAGAGCAACGCGCTCATGCGGTGCTGCAAGGACCTGGGCATCGCGAGCGAGCTCTGGTGCGTCGTTGTCCCTCTTCCCTGTCCGTGCTAAGGCCGTCTGACCCCTTTTCTTCTTCCTCGCTCGCAGGGACCCGGTTTTCATCCGCGCGTTCAAGGCCGCGCACTGCGTCGAGGCGTGGACGGAGCACGTCGTCAACAAGAAGAAGTGCGTCCCCGCCGCGAGAAGCGGTTCTCACCCCTCCCCTTGGACGTTGGCGGAGCCTGACGTACCCCCTTGCCTCCCCTCCTCTTTCGCAGGGCAAAGCGCTGGCGGAAGAAGCATGCCAAGTTTGACTACCCCTACAGCGAGTCCAAGTAGTCTGTCCTCGCCGCCTGCCCTTTGTCGTCGTCGCTTTTTCTCCTGTCAGTGCCCCTTGGATCGTGTCTGTGTAGCACTAGGCAACGTAGACCACGCCGTTCTCTCTCCATGGTGACGTTGGGTGTGCGTCGCCGTGCAGTCCTAGCGAGCGAGTCAAGCGAGAAAGGGAAAATGAGAATGCCGAGGTCGATCCTTGTCAGCTGCACGACCCGGACTCGAGGGTCAACCTCGTCTCCTGCCCTCGCTCTCGCTCTCTGTGCTCCGGATCTTTGACAGCCGCCCTCGACACCCTCTACAACCCTGCCGAACGGTCCCTCGCAGTCCCCCTCGCGCTCCGTCGCGGTGAACCAAGCCACCCTCGGGGTTGTCCTCTTCCCTCTCGACCCACTCGATCCCGCCTCCCCTCACCTCGGTGCGGCCATGGCCAAGCACCGCACCCCTTCGAGCATGCCCAGTGTGCCCTACACCGCCTCGCCCGCCCGCCTCCCGCCCCTCGTCATCGCCGCGTCGTCGCTGGCGCTCTCCGGCGGCCTCTCGGCCCTGCTCTACGTCTGGACCGCCTCCATCCATCGCGACCTCACCTCCGAGGACCAGGACGAGAGCTTCGTCGCCGCCTGGTGGGCCGGAGAGACCGCCCTCCGCTGGGCCCTGCTCTCCTCGGCCGGCTCCCTCGCCGGCGTCCTCGGCTTGCTCCTCGTCCGTCCCCCTCTCTTCTCTCTTTCCCCTTGCGTCTGCTGACACGAGCACCTCGCACAGCGCAACTCGAACCTCCACCGAGCGTTCGCCATCACGACCGCCGTCGACCTGCTCGCCTGCGCGCTTTTCACCCTCACCCTCGCGCTCCTCACCTTCACCCCCGCCCTCTCGCAGCCGTTCAGCACCTTCCTCTGCTCCTCGGCCTTCACCTCGGACTTCTCTTCGTCCTCGTCCGCCCTCCTGGGCGGTAGGGAGCGCGAGAGCCTGCGCTGGACGGACGGCGTCGAGCTCGTCCTGTGGGGGATCGAGACGTGCGAGGACTCGTGGCAGACCGGCATGCTCGGCGTCATCCTCGGCGCCGCGGTCGCGACGGCCTTGCGCGTGTACGGCACCTGGGTCACGTGGGAGTGGAACGCCGAGATGCGCGAGCAGGAGCTGCGCGACTCGGGCGAGGGCGGGTGGGTCGACTGCGACGGGCAGGAGCTGGGCCAGCTGGATGGCGCGGAGAGCAAGAGCGCGAGCGCGCTCGAGGAGTCGAGAGGGGCCGCGAGCGGGGGAGGGCGGCCGAGGAGCAGCTCGATGCAGTCGAGTGGGAGCGCGAGCGGGCGGAGGAGCAGCACGCTCCCGCTCTACTCGGACTACCCGCTCCCGGGGAGCGAGTCGAAGCGCTCGCGGTCGCACACGATCGCGCACGACAAGCCCTCGAGGCGGCAGCATCAGCAGCCGCAGCTCGTCCTCGTCCCCGTCGTGCTCGACCAGCACGGCCGGCCCGTCTACTCCCCGACCTCGGCCGCCTTCCACCTCCCTCCGTTCGCTTCGCCGCCTCGCTCCCGGTCGAGCACCTACAACGGCTCGTCGTTCTACCCGCCTTCGTCGCCCTCTTCTTCCTCCTCCCCCTCCCGGTCCAACAGCCGCTCCAAGCGCCCTCCCTCGCTCCGGCCGCGCTCGTCGTCCTCTTCGTCAACGAACACGAACGCCTTCCAGCACTCGCCGCTCGCCGACGCGCCCGAGCTGATCACCTTTGTCGACGAGCCCGAGGAGCTTTTCGCTAGTAGTCCGCCGAGGACCCCGACGGCGTCAACGACGGCGTCGACGAGAGGGAGCGCCGACGAGTGCGCGAGCCGGCGCGCGCGTTCGAGGAGCGAGAACGGGCTCGCGACGGCCGCGTCGAGGCAGTAAGGACGCTTTCTCTCCCCTGCTCGAGTACATAGACCCTCTCTCGCTTCGCCCTTTCTCTTCCTTCCGGTTGTGCGTCGTCGTTGTTGCTTTTACTTTCTCGCCCTCGCTCCTGTATCTGTAGCTGTGCGATACCCCTAGACTAGCCCTCGCCTGTAACCGCTTCCCCCTCTTCGTCCTCCTCGGCATCGCCTCTTTGGCTCTCTCTCTCTCCATGCTGTCGTCACACCTGCGAAGTCCGGCCAAGCACCGGGTGCTGCTCGTTGCCTCCTTGAGCGTGCTGTTCCACCTGTGGCTCGCGAGCCAGCTGGGTTCGATCCGGGCCAACCTCGGCGGAGGGAACGACGAGGCGGGGCTCAACGCCGGAGGAGGAGGAGGAGGAGGAGCCGACAGGGGGAGGGACGAGGGCAGGGACGCAGAGGGCCTCGAGGGGAGGAGACTCGCTGGCGTGGTCGCGCTGATGGGGATCGCCAGGGTGAGCCACTTGAAACTGATGAGGACGAGGAGAAAGGGGAGCTGATCCTCGTCTCTGTACACAGCTGTGGAGCTTGTGCTCGGCTGCACTCGCTGGAGTCGGGCTCTACGGCGTCTACAAGGTGCGCTTCTCGCCGCCCGCCGCCGCCGTCGAGCCAGACTGACCCTCGTCCTCTTCCTCGGCCGGGTCAACTCGTCTCGTCTGCTCGCCGCTTCCGAGCAAGCAGGACCACCTCAAGAACCTTCGCCTCTTCGCCATCAACTCGCTCCTCGCCCCCGTCCTCGACTCGGTCATCCTCCTCCTCACCCTCCTCCTCCTCCTCGGCTCGTCCTCATCCTCGTCCTCGTCCCCCATCTCAACCACCTTCTGCCAGCTCCTCGAGTCGGCCTCGTCCCCGTCCTCCTTCTCTCGCGCCTTCCTCGGCCTCACCCTCGAGGCCTGCGAGGACCGCTTCGACGGCGTCTTCCTCTCCTCCCTCTTTGCGCTCCTCGCCGTTCAAACCGTCCGCTTCTGGGGCGCAACCCACGTCCTCGCCTACTACAACGCCGTCAAATCCGGCCTGCGCAGCGGAGGGCGCGGAGGACGGCGGCGGCCCGACCCGCTGCAGACTGGAGGAGGCGCAGCAGGCGAGAGGTACCACGACTCGCCGGTCGAGCTCTCCGGCGCTGTGGAGGTGCCCTTCCCGCCCTTGCACCGGCACAACTCGCACCCCAAGCGGTCGAACTCGTACCGCCGCGAGCGCAGCCGGAGCAACTCGAACCGCGCGCACGCGCACTCGTTCCCGTCTCCATCTTCGGCGTCGCACCCTTCCCATACGGGCGAGACGCGCATCCTCCTGCTGCCGCGCTCCGAGGAGAGGAATGGAGGGGACGACGGCGTGCCCGCGTTGGCGTTGACCGCCAGCTCGCCAATCAGGACCAGTTTCCCGCCTGCTGCCGCACCGCCGCCGTCAACCTCCTCGAAGGGAGGGAAGAAGGAGCAGGGGAAGGTGCTCGTCTACGCTCCGGTGCGTCACAGTCCTGTGTTTCCAAACGGCGGGGGGAGTCTGACCTTGAGCTTCCCGCAGGTCTGGATGTCGCCCGACGAAGCGCGCACCTGCGGCGCGACCGAGCTGGTCCTGCACTCCTCCCCTTCCTCTTCCACATCTTCCTCCTCGCACCGCACTCGCTCAGGCCACTCGTCCTCCTCGTCCTCGACCGCGACCGCCGGCGCGACGCGCACCACCCGCTCCGGCACGCTCGTCGGCGCTTCTCATCCTCCCCATCCTCCTCCGCCGCGCTCTTCCCCTCCCACGGTGTCTTTCTTCCCTCCTGCTCTGTCTATCGTCCCCACCACCACCACCACCGGCCTCTCTTTGGACACCGCGCCGCGCACGCCCACCCGCCCGACGAGGCAAGACTCGGACGACCTCGCGACGCCCATCGCGGTGTCGCGTGCGCCGCTCGCTCAGCAGCAGCAGCGGGAAGAGGCAGAGTTCGGGACGATTCAGAAGGGAGTGGGGAGGAGGGCGGACCGCGACCTCGAGTCGGGCTTTGGAGGGGTTCTGACGGCGGGGGTGGACGGGAAGGGGAAGTTGGCGTGAGGGTGGCGATGGATGGACGGTTATCTTGGTTTTCTATCAGACTTTCTCTTTTCTCTCCTCTGTGCAGTGTTGTCGTGCTATGCGTATTCCTTCGTTTGCCGCTCTATCTCTTCCAGAACGATTGCGAGAGAGGGAGCGGAAGAGCTCTGCGAGCTCAGCCACAGGAAGTGCCTTCCGCCGGATCGTCGTGGTGCTGAGGAGGCATCGAGGGGCGCTGGGCGGGTACATATGACTGGGCGGGAGAAGAAGAGGGAAAGAGCAGGCGGCCGTCGCTCTACCTCTTCCTGTCCGCCGCGCCTTGCAGCGGGCCTCCGCCCGCTGCAGTCAAGTGCGTAGCGACAGAGATGTCGAAGGGGACGCCGTCTGAAGTGCGCGGGGGGTCGAGGAGGACGCTGGATGAGGTGAGGGGCCGCAGAAAGGGGAGAAACACGAGAAAGGTGGAGAGCGAGGCAACGCCCGATGATTATCGGAACCAGTTGGTGAGCGGTAGAGGACCAGGCGCCGGTGTGACGGGGAGCACTGCGCTCGAGACTGCCGAAGAAGCAAGCGCAAAGAGTCCAGAGAAGCGCAATCCGGCAAGCGAGTCCGCTCAAGCCCCGACGTCACGCCTCTCCCGTCTCTACCCCTTCGCTTCAGACCAGCCGGACCGCACCGCTGTACCCGGCAGCACCGCGTCGGAACCGAAAACTGCGCTGGGATTGACCGCCCCCGCCGGCCGCTCTACCGCGTCCTCCCTAATCCTCCTTCTGGTCCCCTTAGTTCTTCTTGCCCTGTTGTTTGCGACATCGTTCGAGCGGGTTGAGCGAGTGGAACGGCACGGAACGGGAGAGGGTCGGGTGCGAAGAGGGGGGAAGGCAGGCGAACGAGAGGGGGGGTCAGCAGGTCGGATCAACTGGCACAAGAGAGGGAGAGGGGGAGCGCACGGTGGCCATGCGGTAGACGCCGTGGGTGATGCCGAGGCAGCCGACGGTGAAGAGCGACATGAAGCCGACTGAGGGAGAGGGAGGGAGCGGGTCAGCTAGCGCTCGAGAGCTGGACGGCGAGGCGACGCACCCATGTAGAGGCGGGCGCGCGGGGTCTTCTGGAAGACGAAGCGCTGGTCGGCCTGCAGTACAGCGGGTCAGCGAGGCCAGGGAGGGCACAAACGAGCCGAAAGGAGCGCACCTGGAACTGGCGCTGGCGCTCAGCGATGGTGTTCGGGCGGTTGACGAGGGCGTCGAGCATGGCGGCTTTTGGGCGAGTGGGGATGAGGTGGGAAAGACCTAGAGTCGCGATGTGAGGAGCAGGGAGCGCGCGATGTGAGGAGGAGCACGAGGAGGAGGATTGGGCGGAGACCAAGTCGCGCTTTCTTCCCCTCGAATGCGGGTCTGACTGTTTGTACGATCGCAGAATTCCCTTATGAGAGCTCTGCCCTGCCCTGCCTTCTGTACAGGCCAGTTCGGCAGGAGCGAGAAAAAGCAGCCTCGCAGGCAAGCGAAGGTCGTCCGCTGAGCCAGGGAGTGACGAGCCGCACAAGAGCTGGACAGGGCGCTCTCGGCAAGGCCTCAGAGCCTGGACGGAGGCGCTGCGACAGAGGATGGCCAGAAGAGGAAGAGCAGAAAGCGACAGCAGGAAGTCTTTGCCAGCTGCTTCGCCTTTCCGAGCGCAAGAAACGGGCCAAATAACAGTACGCAGGCTGTGCAGACGAAGGACGAGCATAGAAAAGGGATTGCACGCCCGCCTGGCTACCCACCCGCTCGTGGACTTCGTGCGACTGGGTAGAAAAGGGCGGGTCAGTCGCGTGTCAGACGGTTGAGACGGCGAAGAGATGCACCTATGCTCCACTCATCTTCTCAAACATCTCTGCGAGCACCGGGGCAGCTTCCGGCGCCTCACCCGCCTTGATCCGCCGCAAGCCTGCCTTCCATCCCTCGCTCACCCGCACGACCGCCCAATGCTCCTTGACATACTCGACAACCACAGCACGGAGGTTGTCGTGGGCCACAGACGCGTCCGAGAAGAGTTTGTTCGCCGCGTTGTAGACAGTGATAGAGGACTTGAGGGTTCGAGGCACCGTTGCTGAAGGTCGGTGAGCTGGAGAAGGTGGGAGAGGCGGTAAAGGGACTAGGGCGAGATAGGTAGGGGGAGGCTCGAGTTCTTGGCGTCGGATGTGTCGAGTGCGGCTCTACGGGCGCCAGAAGAGGAGGAAGAGGGGGAGGAAGAGGAGCGGAGCGGGAGGAAGAGGAGCGGAGCGGGAGGAAGTGGATGAAGTCGGTGTGGAGGTAGATGAGGAGGGCGCTGTAGGTCGAGTAGGCGGCCTGGGTGATGTTGATCTGGCGGTAGGAGATCTCCTCGGCTTCAGACGACTGCTCGAGCTTCGGTGGCTCCTTCGAGAAGAGGAACCTGTCGGTCTCGTCGTCTGCATCGTCAAACTGCTTCTCCTCGTCGTCCCGCAAATGGCCGACGACCTCAAGCGTACCTTCGGTGCGGGAGCGCTTCGAGCGGCGGCGACTCGCGAACAGAGGGGAGTAGAGGAAGACGAGGAAGGAGAGCGGAAACGGGAAGACGCGGCCAGGTAAGCTTGCGTGGTCACTGTCGTAGTAGAGCCAGCTACTACAGCTATTCAAGCGAGAGCGAGTTGTGTGCAAGAGGGCAAAGAGGGGACGAGGGGAGGGCTGTCCTCCTCGACCTCGTTCAACTCGCTTCACACCGCTTAGACAAGCAAATGGACTCGACAGACACTACCTTCAGCCTCACTACGTCCCTCTCGTACTCCTCCACGCCCTCATCGGCGCCGTTTTCGCTTCTCCCTCGCCATCTCCGCCGACTGAAGACGGCCCACGACAACTTGGCGAGGAAACTGCCAGGCAGCTGGTGCGCTCGTGTGAGAATGCCGACAGATGACAACATGCGATTGGAGCTCGCACTCGCGGTCAAGGAGGCGCAGGAGAACGGCATCGAGGGCGACTTGCGGGTCCCCCTCCTCGCCCCTCCCTACACTCGCTCGAGGAGGCTTTAACGGACCACTCAGCTAACTCCCAGCGTGCTATGCCTCGCTCACTCTGCGGGGCGAGCGCGCCGCTCGTCCACCGCCCTTTCCCAACCTCGCCCGCCAGCTTTTCTTGCTTCTTCTTCGCTTCTCCGCTCCAGTTTCCTTCTCTCTTTCCTCTGGAAGACGAAGCGGTGGTTGGCCTGCGGTCGAACGGGTCAGCAAAGCCAGGCAAGGTGTGAACGAGCCGAAAGGAGCGCACCTGGAACTGGCGCTGGCGCTCAGCGATGGTGTTCGGGCGGTTGACGAGGGCGTCGAGCATGGCGGCTTTTGGGCGAGTGGCGAGAGGTGGGAAAGACCTAGAGTTGCGCGATGTGAGGAGCAGGAGAGCGCGATGTGAAGAGGAGCAGGAGGAGGAGGATTGGGCGGAGACCAAGTTGCGCTTTCTTCCCCTTGAAGGCGGGTCTGACTGTTTGTGCGATCGCAGAACGCTGGTGCGCGTATGTGAGGATGCCGGCAGATGGCGACATGCGACGGAAGCTCGAACGGGCGGTCTAAGAGGCGCAGGCGAGCGGCATCGAGGGCGATTTACGGGTCCGCCTTTTCCGACCCTCCCTTCTCTCGCTCGAGGGGGCTCTAACGCACCTCGAAGCTGGCAGACACCGCTCTATGCTCCACTCGCGCTACGGGGCGAGCGCGCACCTTGTTCACCGCCTTTTCCAGGCTCGCTTGCCCGCTTTTCTTGCCTCCCTTTTCCGCTTCAGCTTCTCTCTCTCTCGCTCCCTGAGATCGCTGAGAGACTTAATACGCGTGCGGCCCTACCCCTTTCACCTGCTTCTCTACCCTGTTCTTCTGAACGCAGATCCGGTCTAGGCGTAACGGCACTCGAAACTGTCCGCCGAGTTGGGGTCGCCGCCGATGTAGACGCCCTGCTTCGGGTGCCTGCGAAACAGGAGTGCGTCAGTCTTCTCTCTTCGATGGAGAAGCGGGATGGGCAGAGGAGGAAGGAGAGGAAGGAGCGGTAGAAGAGGAAAGACGCACGGGCACAGCTTGCGCTCAAACTTGGTCCCGTCGCGCTTGTCGTCGCCGTTGTACTTGGCGCCGACGATCATGTCCGGCGCGGTGCCCTTCTCGACCCAGTCGATGAGGGCGAGAACCATGTCGTGCCCGGCGTCGAAAGAGGCGGACTGGCCCTTCCCGCCAAGCGAGAGCGGGCGTTGCGAGTGGTAGCCAAAGTTCCAGGCTCCGGGTCCAGCGGAGCAGTGGCCCATGCCCGGAACTGTACAGATCGGGAGGGCGGGGCAAGGTCAGTACAGAGAAGAGGAAGAGGAAAAAGCGGGACGGACCCATGAAGAGACGGTAAGAATCGCTCAGGTCTTTGTGTCCGAGCGCGGCGTGAACTTGGTCGTAGTAGCTAAACGAGAAAAGGCAGGAGAGTGAGTCGATCAAGAAGCTGAAACGAGGAAAGCAACGCATAGGATGGAAGACCGGCTCGGGATGATTGTGTCTGCCCAGCCGTGGAAGGTGAGGAGCTTGCCGCGCTTCAAGTAGTCGCCGATGTCAGGGTCGGTAGCCGAGCTGCCGCCCGGGTTGATGTCGAGCGCCTCCTGGACGAGCTGCTCGAAGTCGGCCTCGCTCGCGACGCTGAAGTTGCCGATCGTGGTCTCGTTCTGGACCTGGTAGCGATAGTAGTCGGGAGCTGCGTAACGTAGAGAAGAGCGTGGACGGGGTAAGTGGTAAGAAAGAGTAGAGGTTGACTGAGGAAGAAAAAGGAGGGAAGGCAGGAAGGAAGGCAGTTCAACGCACCGAGAGTGTACGGCGCGCCAGTCACCGAAAAGGCGGACAAGCCCTCCGACCCGACCTCCTGACCCGGGTACAGGAATGTCCCGTTCTGCCAGCCCCACTGCGCCCAGATGGTCTGCATCGTCGCCGCCTTTTCCTCGGTCAAGCAGCTCGAGCTGTTTGCGCCGGGACTGGAGCAGAGCAGCGGGGTGAGGTTGGGACGGCAGAGGGTCGGGTCGGTGAGAACGTCGTCCTTGACGCCGTCGAGCTCGTCGCACTGCGCGAGGACGGCGGAGTGGATGAGGTCGTAGTCGGAGCGAGAGAGGTAGCCGGTCGAGTTGAGGCCATTGACGTAGATGTTGAGACGGTAGATCTGGCCAAGAAGACGAGACCAGTATTGCCTGTAAGGGAAGAGCAAGGAAGGTCAGACTGGAAGAGGTGGAGAGAGAAGAAGGCGAGGAAACTCACGCAGCTGCGCCCGCCAGAATGCCGTCGTACTCGTCCGGGTACATCTGCGCCTCCTTCAACCCCTGCTTGCCGCCGGACGAGCAGCCGAGCCAGTAGGCGTGCTTGTGAGGGTGACCGTAGTAGGCCTATGAGGAGAGGGAAAGATGAGCTTCTTCTCGCTGTGAGCCGGAAAGCGAGGTGTAAGTTACCTCGACGATCTTCTTGGCGTAGATGGTCGTGAGGTGCACGGCGCGGTAGCCAAAGTCGATCTGGCTCTCGGGGTTGCCCGCTGCGAAGGTGCCGTTGCCGCTCACGCCCCAGTGCCCGGTGTCGGTCGAAGCGACGGCGAACTTGTCTGTAGCGGGTAGAGAGAGCTTGAGGTCAGGGAAGCTGAAAGAAAGACGAGGAGAACAGGGGGGAGGAAGAGGAAAAGCGCACACTTGGACAGCGGGATGCCCATGTCCGGGAAGTTGACGCCGCCCGAGTCGCCCTAGAGAGCCTGAGCATCAGTACACGCAACGGAAGAGAGGTCACAAGGGGGAAAGTAGCGGAAGAAAACGCACTCCGTTCCCGACCATCGCGAACCGGCCGCTCCACTCCTCCCTCGTCGGCAGCCACACCTCAAACTGCACCCTGCTGACGTTACTAGTGTGGATGAGGGCGCCGAAGCGGCAGAAGGCGGACAGGTCGGGCACCGCGTCCGGGTAGGCGACGGTCTGCCAGTCCGGGTCGGTGAAGTTGGTGCCGGCTGCAGCGAGTAGAGGTCAGTCAGGTCGTGAGTGCGGAGAGCGCGAGGAGGAAGGCGTACCGGGGTAGTCGCTGGCGTGGTAGACCTCGAGGTTGGGGAGAAGCTGCGGCGCTTTCTCCCACAGGTCGTGGCAGCTCGTCTCGCTCCTCGTCACGGCGGCGGAAAGTGCCCCGCCGGCAAAGAAGAGGGCGCGAAGGAAGTGCATCGTGGAGGGAGAGTATGAAATGGCGGTAAGGAGGACGAGAAGGAGAAGAAGCCGTCGAAGCCCTCCTCCTCGTCTTCGTTCTTGTGCTTCTTCTTCGGCAAAGCCTTGCGCCTGCGTTCCCCGCACCAATCTGTCATCTGTGGTGCGCCGCTTGGCTGCCTTGCGCTGCATCTCGCGTCTGTCGGCCCTCTGAGCACCGGTACGAAGGGCTGGCGGAGGAGGGTGCCGGCCGAATGGCGCTCGTGGTGAGGGGACGATCGGCAGACGAGAGAAGCGGAAGCGCGGGTGCAGCAAGGCACGCTGCGTGCGCGTACGGAGATGCGGAAGCAGAGCGGAAGAGCAAGAGGGGGGAGAAGCAGAAGCAGGAGGCGAGACATTGAATGGAGGAGAAGGCGGCGGGGGCGAGGAGGAGGAGCTGGGGCGGGGACGACGTCAAGGCGGGCGAGCAGCGTGAACGGAAGATGCGTGTAGAGAGACGCAGAGGTAGGGGCGGAGGAAGTAAACGATAGAAGACGTCGACGAGCTGATGGCACTTTTTCCTCCCCTCGCAACGACCGCAGCTCGAGGAACGCGGGAAGATATGCTTTGCAAGGCAGAGAGGGAGGAGAACGTGGAAGAGAAGCTATGCGACGATGGAGACAAAACGGCAGGACGAAGGCAGGACGGCAAGAGGGGGATGCACGGAGACGACGACGACGACGAGAAGCGATGAGAACGGAAGGGGGGCGAGGCAGGCTATTAACGCGGACGAGGGAGACGGGAGGGGGGGGGTGAGAACCTATGTAAGATGAAAGGGCACGAGGGGAGACCGATGGGAGAGAGACCAGGACGAAGAAGAATCAACAACGAGAGGTGTGGACAGGGGAAACAGAAAGCGGGGAGACAAGGCAGTCGTGTACAGGGAGAGGAGAGGTGGGTATCGGTGTATGTTCGGGGGATCTGCTGCGATATGAGGGAAGAGGGGGAGACTGCAAGGGTTGAGAGAGCGTTTAGAAGCCCTCGAGCCCGAACGGCGAGAACGCCCCGCCGTAGTGGCTCGGCGTCGCGCTCGACGAGCCCGTGCCGCCGCCGTTGCCGCCGAGCCCGGAGAGGACCGGCGAGCGGGACAGCGCCGCGAGCTGGGGCGTCAAGCTCGTCGCCGAGCCTGGCCCGCTCCCGTTCGCGCTCCCGCCGCCCAGACCGGGTAGCGGCGGCGAGAGCGGGAACCCGAGCGAGCCGGGCTGCTGCTGCTGCTGCTGCTCGCCGTAGATCGGGTCAGGCGGGCGGCGGTGCGGGTCGTACGGGAGGAGGTCGAATGCCGCCGGAACGGGGCCGGGGGCGGGAGCGGGACCGAGACCGCCGAGAGGGGGAGGGCCGGGGCGCGCGCCGTAGCCTACACCAACGGGACCGCCGAGGGGCGGAGGGACGTCGAGCGGGTTGAGGCCCGCCGGTGGGTTGCCGGAAGGGAGGCCGTTCGAGCGAACGCCGAGCGGGTTCTGCAACCGAGGAATGCTCGTCAAGGGCTGCCGATAGTGGAAAGGAGAGTGACAAGAGACGCACTTTGGAGTAGCTGAGCCTGATCCCGCCCTTGACGAGCCCACCGAGCGTGTGCCCATACAGCTCCTGCATCGCGCGGGTCGCGTACGCCGTGTCGACAAACTCGACGAAGACAATCGGGCCGTTGCTCTTCGAGCGGAACTGGAGGCGCTTGAAGCCCGGGCAGCGCGAGAACGCGTTCCGGAGCGAGTCCTCGAGGTGCGAGGCGCTGAAGGGTCCGGTCAGCGAGGGCAGGACCGCGGGCAGGCCGCCGACGTAGAGGGTGCTGTTGACGTGGCGGAGGAAGAGATTAGTCGCCACAAAAGATTAGTCGCCACAAAACGGGAAGGGGGAAGAGAGGGAGTGAGACGCACTTCTTGGGCGCGTTCATGTCCGCCGGATTCTGCGTCCTCGGGATGACGCCAAGGCCAGGCGAAAACCCAAGCGGCGGGCTCTGCGGCATCTGCGGCTGCTGCTGGTGCTGAGCCTGCTGCTGCTGGAGGACCTGCTGCCTCGGCGTCGGTCCCGGCGGGAACGGGATCGAGCCGGCCGGGAAGGACGGCTCGCGCGAGCGGGACCCGACGCCAACGCCGACGCCGACGCCGACGCCGGGAGGGAGCCCAGCCGCGGCGGCGAGGAGGGCGGGGTCGATCCCGCTGCGGAGGAGGTCGTCGACCTGGGCTTGCTGCTGCTGGAACGGTGGGAGTGCGCGCCCGGCGGCGGCGTAGGCGGAGAGGGGCCCGCCCGCGAGCGGCGGCGAGATGGAGGACGAGTCGGACATATTGGGCGAGAGAGGCAGCGGGAGCGGGAGCTGCTGGCCGTACGCACCGCCGCCGCCGCCGAGCCCCTCGTCGAGCATGAGGCCCGGACCGTAAAAGTCCCCGCCTCTCCTGGGCGAGAGGAGCGGACCCTGCCCACCTCCTCCGACGAGATGAGGCGGAACACCCGCGCCCCCGACGCCAGGAACAGAGTGGAACGCCTCCCAAGCGGCCTGGTCGCCAAACTCGCTCGGACCGCCCACGGGCGGGCCCTGCTGCTGCCCCTCGCCGACGAGCTGCGCCTGCGCGGTCCTTGCCGCGGCGGCAGCGGCCATGCTCTGCCGCGCGATCTCGGCGAGCACGGCCGGGTTGACCGAGCCGAGGTTGGCGATCTTGGTGCGCGTCGAGGCGTCGAGCGCCGAGAGCGGGATCGACGGGCCCGTCCCGGGCGGCATGGACGTCGCCGCCGCTGCCGCCGCCGCTGCTAGGGCCGCCGCCGCCGAGGAAGAGGCGGTGGTCGAGGCGGGCAGCACGGCGGTCGAGCCGCCGACGGGCGTGCCGTTCTGCTCCACCCCGGTCGAGCCCGTCCCCATCCCTCCTACCGAGCCCGGCGCAGAGGTAAAGCTCCGCTTGGCGTGCAGGTTCTTCTTCGCCATCTCGGCCTTGAGAACGTTGCCGCCGTCGCCGACCCTGCGGCCCGTGAGGACCTCGACCGCGTCGAGCGCCTGCTGGCGTGTGCGGAAGCGCGCAAAGCCGATGATCTGCTTCTTGCCCGCGCTCGAGGAGGGCGAGAGGGACGAGACCAGGCTGGACGGGTTCGAGAGGCTGAGGGGCGTGGACGTGCCGGTGCCGGCGCCGACGCCGCCGACGGGAGAGTCGGCGGCTTCGCGGGCGGGCCCGAGGTGCGCTGGGAGAGCGCTCGGCTGCTGCTCCTTCTCCTTCTCCACCGCTCCCTCCTCGTTCTCCTTCTCCTCCCTCACACTCCCCGCCTCGCTCCCACTCGCGCTCAAGCACGCCGCCGCCGCGACCACCGCCGCGCCGACCTCCCTCTCGAGCTCGCGGATCGCCACCGTCGCAGGCGGGACCTTGAGCGCCGCGGCCTCGAAACCGTCGGCGAAGAGGAACATGCCCTCGAACTCGCGCGGGTGCATGTCGTCCGGGAAGCCGACGACAAAGATCGTCGAGATCTCGTCGGACGCGGGTGCGGTTGCTGCCTGGGCGGGGAGAGGGGCGGACGAGACGGACTCGGCGCCGCTGAGCGAACCGGGCCCGGGCGGCGGCGGCGGGAAGGCGAGGCGCTCCCTGCTGCTCCCGCGATAGTGCGCGAGCGCCTCGTCCCTCGAGGCCGTCGGCGCCATCGGCTGCGAGACGGGCGGGACCTGCGGCGCGAAGCCGTACGGCGAGCCCTGCGCCGAGGGGAAGGCGTGCGTCGACGGCGGCGAGAGAAGCGGGAGGGTCGGTTCGCGCGAGTGGAGGGGAGGGGGCAGGCCGGCGTTCGAGGTGCGCGAGGGGGGAGAGGGGTAGGCGGAGGCGGCGTTGAGGGAGGAGAGCGGGGCGGCCCAGCTCGTCTGCGCAGCGTCAATCTCATCAGCACCAGAGAAGCGAAGTGAGGGAATGAAAGAAGAGAAAGAACGCACCTCCCCCCCCCTCTCCCCGGCCTGACCAAACCCTCCTCCGGCGCCAGCAGCAACCTGCTGGGCCCACGGGCTCCCCGCCGCCCTCCCTATACTCCCTCCGTTCCCGGTCGCCATACCGGCAGGCGAGAACGGCGCCACGAGCGGGCTGAGCGGGCTGCCAACGATCGAACTGGTGCTCCCCCCCGCGGCGGGGTTCGCAGAGTGCTGGCGCGACGGGCGGGTCGAGATGGACGACGCCGAGACGTGTTGCGGAGGAGGAGACGACGCCGGCGGAGTGGGCAGGACAGACGAAGCCGCGAGGCGGTGGTGCAGCCACGCCGAGTCCTCTCCCTCGTCCTCCTCCTCCTCATCGCCGTGCCATCCCTCCTGCTGCACGCGCTGCTGGCGAGCCGCCCCTAGCCCAAGCCCCTGGAGCCTCGACGCGCTCCGCTCCCTGGTCTTTTCCTCGCCGCCGCCGCCTCCTCCAGCACCGGCGCCACCTTCGCTCGCCGAGCTCGTCGGCGGGCTGACGCTCATCGCGCCCGCGCGCATCCCTCCACCACCGTTCCCAGCAACACGCGCGCCCGGACGCGGGCCGAGCAGGTCGTCGTAGTCGAACGCGTCGACACCGAGGCTCGACGAGGGGTGCGAGTAGGGTTGGGACGACAGAGGCGAAGACGACGCCGAGAGCGGGTGCGACGACGCACTCGTGCTCGTCGTCGAAGAGGGAGAGGCGTAGTGCGACTGGAGGGACGGGAGGTGGTGCGTCGGCGAGGAGGACGAAGCCGACTCGGCGGAAGTTGGGCGGCGCGAGTGGCCGAAGGGGGACTGCGCGGCAGGGTGGAGCACGCTCGGCGGGCTGGAGAGGCTCGAGGGGTCGAACGGTGCACCGTGGAGGGCACCAGGGCCGGAGAAAGACCCCCTCGGGACGTGACTCGGCTCGAAGCCGCGTGTTGATGCGGCGTCCCGTCCGTCCTGCCCACCCTGACCGCCGTGCACGGCGCTCGCCCCGTCGTCCTCAACGCCGTGATGCTGACTTGAGCGGCTCCAGTGGCCGTTGGCGGGCGAGAGCGGGTCGAATTGAGGTGGCGGCGGATGCGCCTGATTGAGGCTGGCGGAGGGCGGACGCGAGCTAGTCGAGGGGGAGAGCGGGGCGTGGGAGAAGGCGTGGGAGGGTGGATGGGGCGGGGGGTGGTGGGTGAACGTGGTCGAGGCCATGACGAGGTGCGGAAGGCGCAGGCCTCGGAGAGAGGAGAGAGGAGGCGGAAAGGGGCTCGAGCGGTGGGTGGAGGGCGAGTTGCGAGAGGGAGGGGGATATGTGAGAGGGGGTTGTGGGAGTGTGTCTGAGTGGGATGAGCGGTGTCAGTCGAGTCCTGCGGGTGTGCGAGTGCGAGTTGCGGTGAGGGCGAGGGATGGCGGGTGGAGTGACTGACCCACTGACTCTAGTGCCCTCGACCCGGTGGGAGGGTGGTCCCCGTGGGTGGAGCGAGTTGGTGAGAGGCAGCTGGGTGCGGTCGAGAGGGTAGGCGAGGCGGGAGCGAGTCGATGTCGGCGGGCAGAGTCGCAAACAAAGGCCCTCGGCGGGGACGAGCACTCGATACAGGCCGTGGGGTGGACAGGGAGGGTGATCGAGGGTGTCCTTGCTGGTGCAGTAGAGTGTGTGGGTGGTTGTAAGGTGGACTGGCGGTGTTGCGGGTGAGGCTGAGTGTAAGCAGGTGGGGGCGAGCGAGGGCTCAAAGTCGAGGTAAGAGGGCAAGCGGCACCCGCCCTCCCACCCCCTCTAAGCACCGCCAGAGTGCTCGAGCGTGCCCAGACGAGCTCTACCACCCTCCCCGTCCAACAACCACCTCGGTCCGTCCACTCGTCGTCGACCCGTCTTGAGCTCATCCAGCCGGCGTCGCTGGTCCTCCTTCCCGCCCCTTGTAAGCCCCAGGACTGTCGCTAGAGGTCGCCATGGTCGATGGGTCGAGCCTGACGAGGCGCACAAGCAAGAAGAACCGAGCGAGCGAGCACCGTCGACGACGAGAACAACCCCCTTGGCTCGTCGTCCCCCTCGCATCCCCATTTGCCCGCACACCCTCGCCCGAGCCGCGCCTTGCACCGCTTCCTAGAGCTCCCTGCATTTCTCCCCCTGTCGCGCATCTCCGGCGACCCGCTTTCGACGCTCTCCTGTCGCATACCGCGTGCCCATGCCTCGCCCTCTTCGCTCGTTTTCCCAACTCTTTTCTCTCGCGCGCGAAACTCACGGTCGCGTCTGTTCCAAGTGCACATGCCGCGAGCGACGGGACCCAGAGAGCTACCCGAAGAACCTCCCGACGACGTTGCTCGCGAGGCCGCTGACGAGCGAGCCGCCGACGCCGCCGAGCTGGCCGAGCACGCCGCTCGCCGCCATGCCCGTCGCCCAGCGCCGCTTGGCGTCGCGGTCCTGTTTGCGCGCGCGCGAGGGAGGAAGTCAGCGGACGCGTACCGAGAGCGAGAGACGAGCGGGAGCGGAGGAAGAAGGGAGGTAAGGGTGCAGCGTACGGCTGCGAGAGGGAAGAAAAGAGCGTGTCAGTCGCGTCGAGCTGCAGGAACGGGAGCAAAAGGGCGCACCGTAGGTGTACCCGACCGTGTTGGTCACGTTGAACACGAGCGCGAGGAGGACGATGGGCAGGAACGAGATGTTGAACTTGAGGATGCCGACGAAGAGGAGCAGGATCCACGCGGCCGGGAACTGCGCGAGCCAGGACGGGTCAGCAGCTGTCGCTGGTTAGGTGGATGAGGGAGAAGCACGCACGCTGTACATCGCGATCCAGAACATCTTCGAATCGACCGCGTTGGCGGGCTGGTCCGGCTGGACGAGGAGAAACAAGTCAGTCCTTGCTCTCCCAGCAGGAAAAGGGAAGAAGTGGACGCACACTCCGGCTCTCGAACACCCAGAACGACGTCCCATCGTCGTCGACCTGGTTCCAGAAGCGCAGGCCGACCAGCACCCGCCCAGAGACGTTGCGGACGGTCCAGAAGTCGAGCGAGAGGAGGACGACGACGAGGACGGTCTGCTCGCACAGGTCTCCATCAGTGCACTCTTCCACGGGGAACAGAGGGAGGGGAAAGAAGGGACGCACGGAAAAGACGTAGGAGGACGAGAAGAAGCCGCAGAGGAGGTAGGTCGCGATGGCGGCGCAGCGGAAGAAGAAGAGGAAGAAGAGCGCGACCGGGTGCGCCGACTGCTTCCAGATGCTCTGCTCGCCGTCCTGGCTGCTGATCCCGCCGCCGGTGGGGACGCTCCCACGCGTCGCGGGCGGCGCGGGTCCCGTTGGCGGTTGGAGGTGCCCGGACGCAGAGGAGGTGGCGGAGGGGTAGGGCGAGCGGGTGGAGGACGGGGCGCGGCCCTCCTCGGCGGCGGACTCGTCGTCGGCGGTGATGTTGCCCTCGAGGGACCCGAGCAGGTTGGACGAGGACGACGAAGGGTTATAGGCCATGGCGGAGGGCGAGGTTTCGTGGGTGCTCTTAGATGCTGGTGCTGGTGATCTCGATGGTGCGTCTGGGCGCGTAAGCGGGGTGCAGCGGGTGTCGGAGGAGGGAGAGGTTGACGAGATGGGTGCCGACCAAGGTTGGCTCACTCCCAAGCACTCACTGTCGCTGAGACGGGCTGCCACTGCTTCGTACTGCTGACCAACGCGCCCTCCAGCCCCTCCACCCACCCACGAGCGCGTCCACCTCGTGCTCGCCCTTCTCCCGCCCCACCCTCGTCTCGCCAACTTCGTCTTGGTCCTGCCCTCTCTCCGCCTGTACACCCTACTCTTGAGCGACATCCGAGGTGCACCGCTGCGGTCGACACCCTCGACACGTCTTACCGGACTTCGGGAACGAGCTCGCCATGCGGGATGCTCCTCGTCGGCCGACTCAGCCTGCCGCTCTCCCTCTCCCACTCTCTCTTGCTCACTTACCCTTCCGCTTCCGCTTCTCTCTATCAAGATGCAGACCGCCGCCGGGACAGCTGCACCGCTCGCTCCGCCCCTGTTACCTTCCCTTCCACCCTCCCCCACCACCTCTCGGCAAGAGCGGCTTAGCAGCGACAGCAACTACACGGGAGCCAGTGTCGTGTCAACAGGGATGACGAGGCTGAGCGCGCCCTTCCGCCGCCAATCGGGCTTCTCTCAACGAAACACCGGTGCGAGCGTTCCTCCTGCTGTGCCCTCTTCCGCTCTTTCGACCTACCCGCCTCAATTTGCAGGGCTCCTCCTCATTGCCATCGGCCAGTTCTTCTTTGCCGCGATGGACACCTGCGTCAAGATCCTCGAGCGCGACGTGCACATGCCGTATGTTCCTCTTTCTTGTCTTCATCCTCCTCACGTTGAGAGCTCAACCCTCTTCACCTTGCCGAGCAGAGTCTGGCAGCTCATCTTCATCCGCATGATCTTCACGAGCATCTTCTGCTACACCTGTAAGTCTCCCTTCGCAAGCACAGGCTCCTCCGAGCCGACTACCCCATCTTCCGTACTGCAGACCTTCGGCACCAAGGCGACCCCAACCCGCTTCTAGGTCCGCCCGGCGTGCGCCTCCTCCTGTCCGCGCGCGGCCTCGCCGGATTCTTCGGTACTTTCTCCCCCTTCCTCCCTTCCTTCTTCCCGGGAGAAGCTGACATCCTGACTACTCGCAGTCCTCCTCCCCAGCTACCTCGCCCTCTTGACCCTCTCCGTCGCTGAGCTCGTGACGCTTTCCTTCCTCGCGCCTATCCTCATCGGCCTCCTCGGGCTCGTCTTCCTCCGCGAGCCCTACTCCCGCATCGAGGCACTCGTCGGGGTGGCCTCTCTGGTGGGCACGGTCTTCATCGCCAAGCCGGGGTTCCTGTTCGCTAGCAAAGGAGATCAGGGAGGGGACGCTCAAGAGGGTGACGCGACCGCTGCAGAGCGGCTGGTCGCGACCGGCCTGGCGCTGGTCAGCGTCCTCGCCATAGCCGTCGCCTACCTGCTCATCCGGCACATCGGCAAGCGGGCCAGCCCCTTGCACAGCATCGCCTACTTCGCCCTCTGCAGCGTGCGCTTTCCTCCCTTTCCTCCCTTCTCTGCCTTCCTCTCACCGCTCCGCCCGCTAACCCTTCGATTCCGCTGGTAGGTCTTCGTCGCCCCCCTCGTCCCCCTCCTCACGGACTCGCCGCCACTCTTCAGCCTCGACGCGGCGCACGCGCTCCTCCTCGTCCCGATCGGCGTCTTTGGCTTCTCCGCCCAACTGCTGCTCACGATGGGGTTGCAAAGGGAGAAGGCGGGCCGAGGGGCGTTGGCTACCTGTGCGCCTCTCTACTCGCCTTCTCCACGCCCACTCGCAGCAAAGGAGGAGAGAATGATTGACCGACGAAGCATTTGAGCAGACCCCAATCTCCTCTTCGCGATGCTCCTCGAGCTCGTCGTGTTCGGCACCCTCCCCGACGCGTGGTCGCTCCTCGGCGCGGCCATCATCCTCGGCGGGGCGGTCAGGGTCGCGTTGGACAAGCAGAAGGCGGCGGAGGACGTGCGAGAGGAAGAGGACGGGGAGGGGAGCACCGAGGAGCTGCTGAGACGGAGCGGGGACGACGCAGCGGTAGAGGGGGACGAGGAGGGGAGGGTGTAGACGGAGGTATAGTATAATGCGGGTGCTTGAGGCGAACGCCATGGGTTATACCGCTCCTCCCGCAGTCGCTTTTCTTCCGGCCCTTCCCCTCTACCATGTGCGCATCGGTGAGTACCGGGTGCCTTATAGCAGTGCTACAACTCCTAAGACTTGCTTTGCCAGGCAAAAGCGTCTGCGCCCGACCTGTCGGCACCCGGGGCGAGGTGAGATGGGGAAGCACGCGACGATCTCTGCTCTTACCACTCACGCTGACTTGGTCGCTGCTCAAACTGCTCCGTGACTGGGTGCTGCAGCCCTCAAGCGAGCCTGTATGCTGCCCCTCTCTCTCCTCCTTTGTCCCTCGACTCACTCCCTCCTCCGCCCCCACCAGCCTAAACAATGGCCGACAGCGACTCGAGCAGCGCCTACAGCTTTCCGAGCGACGAGGACGGCTACGACCCGCTCGTCTACCTCTCCGACCCCGAACCAGCCGCGCCCGCGGACGAGGACGACGAGGCGCCGGACGAGGACGTCGAGATGCGCGATCCGATCCCGAAGGAGCAGGCCGACCTCGAGGCGTTCCGCAGCAGCTGGCAGCACGAGGTCGACGAGGCGGTCAAGGCCGTCCGCGCGCGCGAGCGCGTGTCCTTCCCGCCTGGTCCACTCGCGAGCGTCTTCCTCAATGCCGACTTGCTCAAGCAGATCCTCCAGCACTGCAAGCGGGCGGAACTTTGCGCCCTCGCGCTCACGAACGCCTTCTTCCGCCAGGAGGCACAGGCGATTCTCTTCCGCACCGTATCCCTCCCGTCCTTCGGCGCCGTCGAGCACCTCTCCTCCCTTTTCTCCTCCAACCCCTCCCTCGCCAAGCACGTTCGCCACGCGCACATCGCTCTCGCCCACCCGCTCGACACGGCGGGCGAAATCGAGCCGATCGCAACGCTCGTCCGCCGGCGCAAGGAGGAGCAGGACGCCTCCGAGCCCGAGTACTTTGGCGTCATGGGCCGGCCGACGTACCACTGCCGCGAGTGGGAGTACACCGTCCGGCGCAACATGAGCCGGGAGGAGCACCGGCGGGACGAGCGTCTCGTCGCTGCGGCGAGGCGGCGGGCCAACATCGAGGAGGCGCTCGCGCACCACAAGCGGGTTCTCGACGAGCACGCGGCCGCGGCGGGGCGGGACGAGTCGGTTGAGGGAGGAATGTTCGACGGACTTCGGCCCGCCACTCGGCGCGAGAAGAAGAACGCCGACCTCCTCGAACCGCTCTACAAGGACATCAAGCGACGGCTCGACCGCTGGCCCTTCTCGCATTGGCAGCAACCGGCGCCCTCCCTCACCTCCCTCCTCGACCATCTCGCTCCGGACCTCACGCACCTGACCCTCACCCCGCCCCTCTCGCACTACTTCTCAACCTTTTCTTCCGCCCTCTCCTCCTTCGCCTCTCTCACGTCCCTCACCATCCGTGGCGTTCTCGAAGATACACTCTCGTTCCATAACGACCTCTCCGACTACCACATCATGACCCTTACGAAGCGCGTGCTTCTTCCTCTGCCCTTCCTCGACCTTCGCCCGGACGGCTGCGGCATCGACGGCGTGCCCTCTTCCGTCACCCGCCTCACGCTCGACTCGGTCCTCCTGACCTGGAGGATCTCCGACCTCGAAGACCAGAGCAAGGGCGAGGGTGCTGCTGAAGCGAGGCGAGGGGAGCGCTGCAAGCTCGAGGAACTCGCCCTTCGCCGCGTCCTCGTCAAGCGCCGCCCGGTCAAGCAGCAGCGCACCAAGCCCGACTCGCTCACCCTGTATTCCAACGAGCGTCAGCACCAGCTAGAGCGCGACACGCGCCTTCTGCCCGATCAGCTTCTCTACCTCTCCCTCCTCGACTTCGCCGGCGGGCCCGACTCGGGCCTCTCGTCCCTCTCTCTCGTCGACGTCGACGGCGTCAAACCCTCCTCCGTCTATATCGCCATTCAAGCTGCCGGACCAGCCTTGCGGCACCTCACCCTGCACAACCTCAACCTCGGCGCCGTCGCCGGACCTGGCGGGCCAGCCTACGACGGCCTGTACTTCTCCGCGCGCGAGGACGTCGTTCTCGTCGACTTCCCGCTCTCGCCACTGCACGCTCGGGCGCCGATCGTCCCGGCCGCGTTCTCGCGCCAGCTCAGCGACCTCGAGATGGCCGCGAGCCGGTGGTGGACTTACGAAACCGGGACAATCCCGTCCTACAAGCCCGCCCGCCCTACTCCGACGTCGTCGATCGACCTCCCCTCAGCCCTCCTGAACTGCCCGAACCTGCGCACCCTCCAGCTCGGCTGCTCCCTCGTCCTTGCCTCGAACTCGCCCGTCTCGCCCCGCATCCTCGACAGCCTGCTCGAGGTCCGCCCGCCCTTGGAGCTGCTCAAGCTCCGGCTCGGCGCCGAGGGCCCGACACCGCGGGACGGATTCTTGAGCACGAAGGGCTGGGAGGACGTCGCGAGGAAGGTCGAGGAGGTTGGGCAGTGGGCGTCGCTGGATAAGGAGGAGAGCGTCGTCGAGGTCAAGCTGAGGCTGAGGGAGAGGGAATACGTGCAGATTGGACCGGTGGCATAGCAGACCCGCTTGAGCATCTATCGCTATCGTTTCTCTTCGCGACTGTCCTGCGTTGATTCTGCATCCTGGTTTGGAAATGAGAGGTAGTACAGGCATTGATGACGCTACGACAGGTCGACCTTCCTCCCTCTCCAGCCTCCCTTTCCCCCTAGCCCGCCCGGCTTCTTCTCCTCGCTCCTCACTCCGAGGTCAAGCTCCTCCGACGGCGGATCGGGCGCCTCCTCCTCCTTGGCGGCGTACTTCGAGAACCTCGCCGGAAGGGCGGAAGACCCGGCAGCTGAAGAGGACGAAGGAAAGCGGGAAGGGCGGCTTGAGCCCGCGGTCGGAGCGCGAGGAAGGGAGGACGGCACGATAGGGTTGAAGGCGCGCGACCGTTGGAGAGTCGGCGAGGCGGACGAGAAGGAGGGGAAGTCGGGCGAGTGGGAGGAGGAAAGGGACGAGGAAAGGTAGGCGCGCTGCTTGCCCTTGCCTTTCGGGTCCTGCTGCGCCTTCGCTCTGCTCGCTCCAAAGTTCGAGATCCGCTCAAAAGTCGCGCCAGGGCTGGAAGCTGCACTACTCGCCTGTGTCGATGCCGGCGCTTCCTTCTTCTTGACTACCCCGAGCCAGGCGAGTGCGCCCCGCGCCGTGTCCACCGTCTCGTCGATGATCTCGCGGGTTGTCCTTCCGGCTACTAGCCCTGCGAGGGCGCCGAGTCCGCTGCCGGCGAGGATGGCGCCGAGGAGGGTCGCCCAGAGGGGAAGAAGGGCCGAGGCGAGGTTGAAGAAAGTGGAGAACGGGGAGGCGATGACGAGGAAAGTGAGGTGGAGGGGCGTGAGGAGGAGCTGGACGGCGGTGAGGAGGAGGGTGAGGAGCGTGGAGAGGAGGAAAATGAGGAGGTGGACGAGCGGGAGGAGGGTGAAGCGGTAGAGGAAGCGGAGGGGATGGTGAATGGCGTAGGTGAAAACCGGGTTCAGGGCTGTGGGGGCGACAGCATCAATGTCAGGGTCCTAGTAGAAGGAAAGAAGCGTACCTTTGAGCTTGGAGACGGTCTTGACGATGTCGGCAGGCGCTTCCTCCACCTGCGCTGCCGACCCGACGATCCTCGCTGCGCTCGTTGCTTCGCTCGCCGCCGCTGCTACCGGCCCGCTCTGCGGTACTTCTGCGCCTCCGAGCGGGACGAAGAAGGTCTCGCGGACGACCTTGATGGCTGCTTGCTCCTTGCGCTGCCCCACCTTGTCCTCGCCGCCATGCTCCTCCCGCTCCTTCTCCAGCTCGGCCCGCGCATGCTCCCTCGCTTGCGCTACCAGTTGCTCCCACTCTGCACGTACGTCGACGCCCGGTGCGACGGGAGGGAAGGGCGGAAACGTCGACGAGATGAGGGCGTCATTCAGCGGTGGAGGGACGAGGGGCGGCTGGGCCGCGGTGAAGGCCACGAGGGTGGTCGAAACAAGCAAGCAAGCAGCTAGACAGCTCGTGCCAAGGCGTCTCATGGTGAGCGAGTGAGCGGAAGGAAGGAGACAGTCGGGAGCGGAGTGGGGCGAAGTTGGCAACAGCTCGTAGCGAGCTCTGCGACGCGGTGTGGACTCTCGGATGCGCTCTCACATCCGTAGGGAAGACGGCAGCTCACGGGTGAACGTAGACGAAGCGCGATTTGGCTTTTCTTCCTTTGCCGGCTTCTTTCCGCGCCCTCCTTCCGTCGTCACCGTTCCAAGAGGATCGACGAGCCGAGGTTGGAGGGAAAGCGGGACACAGTCCAACGGGGAGACAGTCGGGGCCAGGTCGGGCGAGAGCAGCATGCTCAGGAAGCGAAGTCGAACGAGGCAAGGGCTTTGACAGGCGTAGAACAGCAGGACGCGAGTCAAAGGGAGCTGCATTCGTCGCAGACGAGTACGGAGAAGTGTTCGGGTCGAGAAGCAGTTAGGCAGAGCTGCCTGACGTGCGGGTGGAGAGCCACGAGAGGCAGCGGGAAGGTAATGGGGCAGCATCGACCAACTCCTCAGAGTTTGGGACCGCCGTCCTGCCAGGAGCACCTTGACCGGAATACGGAGCCGCCGAATGGGCCTGCAGCCTCATCGGCGCGTTTGCGGGCGAGAAAACGCGGTCGCGTCCTGCTCTGGCAGAAAGGTGAGGGCGCCGCATAGAGGACAAGGGGAGTCGGCGGACCTCGTACAGACCGCCCTGCCCATTCCAGCAGCGATCTGAGCCCTTCAAGCAGCCACTTCAGCATGAAGCGAGTGATGGCGGAAGCCACGACGAAAGGAGCGGGGCGAAGACGTCTTTGGACTGCTTCCACCTGTCCGATGACCCAGAGAACGCCGCCGACAAGCCCAAAGAAGGTCGACCTGCCGGACAGCCCGCTGCACGGCGTCGCGCCCTTCGCCTCTCCCTCGTCCTCCTCGCGCGACTTCTCCTCCGCCTCCTCCGCCGGCATCCGGTCATCGCTCGACCTCGACCAGCCCGTCACCGCCGCCGCCTCGTCAGCTGGCACGCGCAGGGGTGCGCACCGCCCGAGGCCTTCCGAGACCGCCTTGCTGGGCGAGAGCGGAGCGGAGGACGGTTTCGGCGCGGATACGAGAGGGCACGAGCGGCAGCAAAGGTTGAGGGACTACACCGACGACGGTGACGAGGGCACTGTCAGGAGAGTGCTGAGGCTGGTGGTGGCGCCGTTCCGCGGCGTTGCGGGCTTTGTCAAGAAGAACGAAGGTACGTTTTTCCTCTTCCTCGTCCTGTTCACCCTCCGACTGAGCCACCTCCCGCCGCAGGTCTCCTCCTCATTGCTGCGGCTCAAGTCTTCTTCGCCGCCATTAACTGCTGCGTCAAGCTGCTCGAACGAGACGTCCACATGCCGTTCGTCCTTTTCTTTTCCCGCTCTTTTCGACCGAGTCTAACTCCCCACTCTGCAGCGTCTGGGAGCTCATCTTTATCCGCATGACCTGTACCTTCATCGGCTGCTACGCCTGTGCGTCTTCTGTCCCCCACCCTGCTCAGCTTCCTGCCAAGCTGACTGCCTCCTTCGGCAGATCTGCGCTGGACGGGCGACCCCAATCCGTTCCTCGGCCCGCCCGGCGTCCGCCTACTTCTATGTGCCCGCGGCGTCGTCGGCTTCTTCGGTAGGTTCTGTTCTACCTCTTTCTTAATGCTCAGCCCTGACTTTTCACGTCCAGGCCTCTTCCCCGGCTACTTTGCCCTCCAGTACCTCTCCCTCTCCGACGCGACTACCATCTCTTTCCTTTCCCCGGTCCTCGTCGGCCTCCTCGCCTGGATCCTCCTCCGCGAGCCTTACTCCCTCCTCGAGGCGGGAGTCGGTCTGACCTCCCTACTTGGCACGCTCTTCATCGCCAAGCCGCACTTCCTCTTCCCCACTCCCGGCGAGCCAGAGAACCTCGGCGGCGACGAGGTCACGCCCGAGCAGCGGCTGGCCGCGACCGGTATCGCCCTCATCGGCGTGCTCGGAGCGTCGGGGGCGTACCTCCTCATCCGCCTCATCGGCAAGCGCGCCAGTCCGCTTCACAGCATCAGCTATTTCTCCTTCTACAGCGTACGCTCACCTGCTTCACCCTGTCCCTCCCCATTCTGACCCTTTCTTTCCACCAGGTCGTCGTGTCCACCCTCTATCCGCTCGTCTTCCACGCCCCGCCCGTCTTCAAGCTCGAGAAGCGGTTCTTCCTCCTCATCGTCCCGATCGGCATCTTCGGCTTCCTTGCCCAAGCGCTCCTCACCATGGGTTTGCAGCGCGAGAAAGCCGGCCGTGGCACTCTCGCAGTCTGTGCGTCTTCCCTCCCCTTCTTTCCTCCACAGCGTAGTCACTGAGATTGGCGAGCTTCTCGCTCTTCTCTGCCAGACTCGAATCTCATCTTCGCCATGATCCTCGAGCGCCTCGTCTTCCACAAGCTTCCCGACGCCTGGTCCCTCCTCGGCGCCTTCATCATCATCGGCGGCGCGATCCGCGTCGCGCTCGAGAAGAAGCCCGTCGTCGCCGCGTCGGGCACAATCAGCCGGCGCGCGAGCGTCGCGAGCCTCGGCGGCGGCACAGGCCCGAGCGCGAGGAGGAGGGCGAGCGTGGCGACCGTCAGACGGGTGGACGCTCTCTCGGCGGCGGAGGAGGGCAGGAAGTCGAAGGGTCTGGACGGCCAAGAGGAGGCGAGGCCGCTCAGGCTTAGCACGGACGGCGGGACGAGCGACGACGGGCTTGGGGCGGACGAGGAGGACCACCTCGTCGAGGGGGAAGAGGCCGGCGGGTCCGGCATCGCCGCCGCACGCGGCCTGGACGTCGAGCGCTAGAGGAAGACGCAGGAACAGAGGGTTGTACAGCCTTTTATACGTTCTGTAGACTATTCGCTCTTGGTAAAGCGTATTCCTCGCTTGGCACAGACTGGATTAGATTGCGAGAAAGCACAGCAAAGCGGCGGGAAGACTATCTACAGCAAGCGATTCCTTCTCCCTCCTCACATCACCACGCAGTCGTCCCTTCCCCCGCTGTCCTCCGAGTCGAACTCCGAGTCGTAGCCCCCATAGCCAGCCCTGCCGCCGAACGGATCCGCCATGTCGTCCTCGTCGTCGACGCCGAGCCCGAGCCCCATCTCGCCCGCCATCATCCAGTTGAGCCGCGCCGCGACGTCGGACGACCCGGGCAAGGCGCGCTCAGCGGCGAGGGCGTCGGTGAGCTTGCGCTGGAGCTCTTGCGCGAACTTGGCCGAGTAGCCGACGGTCGTGTAGAGGTCGAGGGGCGGGCGGTCGACGTTGCGGGCGTGAAGGCGGCGAACATGCGAGTACTGGAGGACGCAAGGCTCAGTCGTGGTGGACTTCTTACAAGGGAGAGAAGAGGGGCACGCACGGCATCCTGGACGGTGTGAAAGCGGTAGTCCTGCCCATACAGAAACGGGTCCAGGGCCGAGCTTGCGGCGCACTTGCAGCGGAGCGTGACCTGGAACTTGTCCGACGGCGACATCTTGACGTCGAGGACGCGGGCCTCGCGCTCGTAGCTCTCGTTGACCTTCTCAGTCGAAAGCGGCGTGTCGGCGACGAGCTGATTGAGGCGCAGGGCGAGCAGGAGCGTGTCGCGGCTGACGAAGAAAGTGTCGGGCGAGGGCGTGGCCGTGCGAGTCCAGTCCTCGAGGGTGCGCTTCATGTCGTACCCGGTCGTGAAGCAACCGTACGAGGCGTCGATGTGGCTGATGATGGTCGAGCCGCTGAAGAGGCGCTGGCACCTGCTGCACTCGAAAGCGGCGAGCGGGCTCGTCTCGAGGAAGGTCATGAGCTGCTCGTCGGTCGCGACGAGCGGGTCCGACTCGCTGCGCGGGATCCAGGGCGGAAGGCGAGGAAGGGTGATGATCGCAAAGGACAGCTCCTTGACGAACGACTCGACCGCTTCGCCGCCCCTGGCCCGCTGGTGCGCGTCGCGCAGCTCGGAGTAGGCCTTGGCGATGGCACGGATCATCGCCTCCCGCCGACCCCGGACGAGGGCGGCGAGTTCGGTCTCGAGCGGGGCGCGGTGGTCGCTGAAGAACGTCTCCGGCTCGACGTAGACGCTGACGTCCGCGAGCGCGGCCTTGATCGTCGGGAGCTGCGCAGCGATGCCCGCGGCCGGGTAGCAGGCGCCGTCGTCCGCCTCGCGACGGAACACCCAGTACTTACTTTCGAAGGCGGCCGTGCGCATCTTGCGACGGACCTCGAAGAGCTTCGGCTTGAGCTCGCTCTCGATCTTCGGCCAGCCTGCGCAAGCAGAGGTCACGGTGAGTGCAGGAAGACAAGCAAATGAAAGGTATGGAACCCACCGCGCTCGGTGACGGGCTCGGGCTTGCGAAGCATCGCCTCGTTGGCGAATTCCCAGCGGTGCAGCTCGACGTCTGAGAAGCCTTGCTCCTTGAACAGCCGATCGACTCTGCGAGCAGTTTCGAGGTCTGAGTATGGAAAGAGAGGTACAGGAAGAAAAGGGTAGGGAAGACGTACTCGGCCTTGCGAGCCTTGCGGATCGCGTTCTTGTCGTTCGCCTTGGACTGCTCCTGCTCTCTGATCCACGCGCGGAGCTTCTCTCCGTCCTGCAGAAAACAACTCGGCGTCAGCGAGGCAATGCCAAAGAGCTGCAGCGAGCCGAACGCACCTCCTGGTTCTTGTTGAGGTCGTCCGAGATAGTCGCGTACCACTCTTGAAACGCGTTCTGCGGCTCCGGGAGGGGCGCGTCCGGGTTGTCGGCGACCGGCGGGCCGTAGCGGCGCGAATGGCGAATGACGAAGTCGGCGTCGCGCCAGTGGTCCTCGTCGCTCGTGCCGATCTCGTGCAGCTTGTCGTTGATGCGCTTGAGCTCGGGGAGGTAGATGAACGGCCCGCCGCGGTCGTCTGTGGGTGCTCAGCGGTCAGTAACGAATGGTGAAGCAGAGAAGAGAGAAAGCGGACTGAAGGTGTGCTTGACGACGTGGCGAGTAAGCGGGTGAAGGCGGTTGTCGGTCGCAGTGGCCACCGCAGCTGAGCCGTTTGCAGTGACGTCGTTGGCGAACCTACAGGAGAGAGTGCCGTCAGCGCGGAAGAAAGGTAAAGTAAAGCACGGCGGGCCTGAAAGACGGGGAAAGGAAGGACGTACTTCTCTTTCAAGCAGGCGTTGCAGACGCGGACGCGGTAGATCGGCTCGGGCTTGCCAGCACCGACCCTCGGACAGACTGTCGCGAAGAAGAAAGGTTGGTCGGGCAGGAGGAAAAGGAGCAGACGGGAGAGAACGCACACTTGCAGCCCTTGCCGAACATGAAGTGCGCGTACTGCACATCTGTCATGTTCTTGTAGAGGAGCTCAGGCAGGCCGACGTTGATGCGGGTACGGACCCAGAGACCGTGCGAGTTCTGGCCGGAGACGATGTTGTGGAAGGTCTTGGAGGTCATGTTGAGCGCGTAGAGCTCGCCGGGCCCGAGGTAGGTGAGAATCTGTGGATGGAAGGGTGTCAGTGGATTCAGGAGGGACAGGGGCGAGGAGAGTGCGAGGGGAGGAAGTGGAGGGGGACAATGCGGGTTGACTGCGAGTGTGAGTGAGAAGTAACTGACCTCGTAGAGCAGGTCGAGCGGGAGTGCGTTAAAGACCTCCATGGCGCCCTTCCTGCCTTTGGCTGACGGAGATGGAGCGTGGCCGGGTCCCAGGTGGGGAAGAGGGGCGAGCGATGAGTGGGCAAAGGTGAGCGGATACATGGACTGAGGGTGTGGGAAGGACGCACTCTTGCTCCATACGCTCTTGACCTTCTTCTGCGGCGGTGCGAGGCTGCGCGGTGCCGCCGTGGGTGGTGCTGGCGCAAGGGCCACGGGCGTCTTGGGGTACACCGGGCGCGGGTTCTTCGGCCTGCCCATGCTGCCTGGAGGTGCTGGTGAGGCTGCCGTCGTTGGTGAGCGCGATTGTGAGCCTGCAGAGCGAGAGCGGAGCGAGAGCGGGAGCGAGAGCAGGTCGCGACGCCTCGAGCCCAAGTCGACCAACATCGACCACGAGCAGCTCCTAAGCGCTTTCTTCGACTCTCAGGCTCTTCGTGATGCTGTAGGAAGAGGGCAGAGCTGTACAGCTGAGATTCCTGAACTTTCGACGGGCTACTTTTCCTCGAACTGATGTCAACCTCGACCTAGTGAAGGAGGACAACGTCAGTGGAGGGTCATCGACAACAGCGACAGACGACGCACCCGTAAGTTAAGCCACCGCCTCGAACATCTCCACCAGCACCGGCGCCGCGGCCGACGCGTTGTCCGTCCTGATCCGCTTCAAGCTCTCCTTCCACTCCGTGCTCGCCCTGACCTCCGGCCAGTTCGCCTTGGCAAAGTCGCGCACAACCGCGCGGAGCTCATCGTAGGCAATCGAGGCGTCCGAGAAGAGCTCGACGGCGGCGTTGTCGATGTCGAGGAAGGACCGGAAGGCTTCGAGGCAGCGCTGCTGCAATTCGGGGAGCTCGAAGAGGTGTGCGAGTCGGTAAGCGGACTTGGGCGAGACGGGAAGGGGGAGCAAGGGGTTCTCCTCGAAGGCAGATTCGAGTGCGGCTCTGCGGCGTGTCGCGGGCTGGGAAGACTTGAGCGGCGCGAAGTGGATGTGACGGGTCTGGAAGTAGACCAGGATAGCGTGGTAGGTCGAGCACGCGGTCTGGTTGATCTTGATCTGGCGGTAAGAGACCTCGTCGGCTTCGGAAGACTGCTCCGACCTGGAAGGGCGCTTGGAGAGGAAGAACTCGTCCGTCTCGTCGTCAGAATCCTGGAACTCCTTCTGCTTGCTGCTGCTTGACTTCTGTGACGCGCTGGAGCCACGTTCAAGACGCGCGCGCTTCGACCTCTTCGGGGAGGATTCAGCGAACCCGCTCGTAAGGAGGCCCTTGAGGTACGGCGAGGAGTTGACGAGCAGGTCGCTCTTGACCCAGAGCTCCGCGCCGTCCTTTCCAGCGTTGGGGAAGAAAAGGCGGACATCGTGCGGGAGCTGCTCGAGGTTGAGGCCTGAAGAGAGGAAGTTAAGTCGGGCAGGAAGGGAATACAGAAGGAGGAGACGCACCTGCGATCCCCTTGGCCAGCTCCTTCGGGATCCGCTCGAGCTTGTCCAGCCGAGCGAGCGCAGCGGACGGGTACGAGTGCTCCATCTCGATGACGAAGCGATACTCTCGATGCGAAGTCGGGTCGTACTCGCCCTCGGACCGCGACGCCGCTTTCGCCCAATCGCGCGGTCGGACTTGCAGACTGCGTCCGGTGTAGACGGCTCCAGGTGTGCCGTCCAGCCTCGGCTCCGGCATCGGGTCTCGGTACTTGGTGCACAAAATGGTGTGCGGCGAGTCGGACGAGTCGACCCAGTGCAGGCTGAGCCGAGTGGCGACCTCGTCGCCCAAGACGCCCTCGCGAAGACGCTTGCCGTGGTCGATGGTGAAGACCTTGTGCGAGCCTTCATCGCAGAGCTGGATCGACCAGTCGCCTAGGAGAGGAACGCCATTGAGCTTGACCCTGTAGTCCGGGACTGGTGCCGTGATGTCGAAGCTGACGTCCCAGGACACCTCGAGGCGATACGAGGTGCTGACCGAGAGGTTCTGGCTCTGCGCTGCGGGGGAAGACATGGTGGAAGGGGAGGCGGAGGGGAGGCAAGATAGGACGGTTGCTGGCGTCGGTCTGGCTCGAGGGTGTCAGGAAGGAAGCAAGAGACTCTTGAGAGCTGTCCAAGCGAGAGCGAGAGGTGTGGAAGAGGGCAAGGAGGGGACGAGGGGAGGGTTGTCCTCCTCGACCTCGTTCATCTCGCTTCACACCGCTTGGACGAGCAAATGGACTCGACAGACACCTCCTTCAGCCTCACCACGTCCCTCTCGTATTCTTGCACGCCCTCATCGTCGCCGTTCTCGCTTCTCCCTCGCCATCTCCGACGACTGAGGACGGCCCATGACAACTTGGCGAGGGAGCTGCCAGGGAGCTGGTGCGCACGGGTGAGCATGCCGACGGACGACGACATGCGAGGGGAGCTCGAGCGAGCGGTCAAGCAAGCGCGGGCGAGCGGTACCAAGGGCGATTTGCGTGTCCGCCTCCCCACCCCTCCCTTTGCTCGCTCGCGGCATGCTCAATTCGCTTTGTTCGCCTCTCCAGATACGGCTGAATGTCCTGCCTACGGGCTGTCCTTTCGCTGAGGCGTTTCCGCTCTCCCCGATGCCGTCTTGTGCGTTTTTCTCGCTGCCTTTCCCGCTTCCCGCTTCCTGCTCATGCTCTCCTGCTTCTCAGATCCTGTTCGGCTCGTCTTTGACACTCAACCGACCACCTACGACGACCCTTTCCTTCGGAGCAAGACTACCCGCCGAGCCAAATACGACGACGCGAGGGAACGGCTTGGTGCGTGCTCTTCCGTTCCTCACCCTGGTCTACCCTGATCCTTTTCTCTCCACAGGCGCCACTCTGCACCCTTCTCCCGATCCGACTGCTCCCCCTTTCGACGTCGTCCTCTTCAACCCGCATGGCGAGATCACCGAGACGACCATCTCCAACGTCGCCTTCCGCTTTTCCGGCAACTCTTCCGAGCCGTTCATCACACCAAGCGCGTCCTGCGGGATGCTCGAGGGTGTGCAGCGGGCAGAGCTGCTCGAGAAGGGCGTGGTCGTGGAGAAAGTCATCAGGGTGGAAGATGTGAAGAAGGCCGTTGAGGTGCATCTGGCTCTCCTCACTCTTCGGAGAGCGTCGCTGACTACTTGCCTCTCTCGAAGGACGGCAAGCTGGAGATGTTCTGCTTCAACGGCGTGCGGGGTACCTTTCGGGCGTACGTCGCGAGGGAATAGACGTCTTCTCATGACTGTCCGGCTCTGGCTTGACACGGGGGGATGAGAGGTAGACAAGCACTGCTTTGATCCATCAAGGACTGCTACGAACACATTTTTGGCGAGAACAACTGCAGGGGGAAGGAACAACGAAAACTGCGAGAGGAGGGTAACAGGAGATGGGTAACGAGGCGACAGGGTGTATAGGCTGAGTGCTAGTGTCTATAGGAGAGACCGTGTATACGGTGCGTATGTGCAGAGGGTAATTAGGAGGAAGGGACGAGGAAGAAAAGCGCGAAGAAATGCGATGCGGATCCTGCCGCTGCGAGGTGGTCTCGAAGACCTTTTAGCCCTTGTGGAACTTGGCGTCGCTGCCGACACGGCTGACGGAACGGAGCGCGCGGGGCTTGTTGTTGCCGAGCGAGCTGAACACCGATGGCGATGCCTTTGCGACGGCGGCGAGGTTGCGAGTCGAGGGCTTCTTGCCCATCTTGGGCTTGATGCGCGAGAGGTCGCAGGCCCGCTCCACGCTGTCGCGGAAGAAGAGAGGGTGCGAGAAGCCGGCAAAGTCGGCGGAAGTGTAAGGGGAGTAGGGGAAAGGCGCGGACTCGACGGCGGCATGGAGCTCGAGGCTCGTGAGGCGCTTGAAGTCGTAGATGTTGAGCTGGCGGACGAATGAGTGCGAGTTGTTGTGGCGGAAGACCTTGGAGAAGGCGTTGGCGAGACCCTCGGTCGAGTGGGCGAAAACGAAGGAGGTGCCGGACGCGTCCCAACGGATGAACTCGCTGAACTCGGGCGAGTTGAGAAGGAAGTGCAGCTGCAGGGGATGAAACTGGTGAGGAAAGTCGAAAGAAGGACAGCCGAAAAAGACGCACCTTGCTCATGAACGGAGTGACCGCCTCATGCCGCTCGTCCTCGTCGCTGCCAAAGCTGCGCTCACTCCCGCCGAAGGGACTGCCGAGGCTGAGCGCAGAGCTCCGCCGCGACAGTGACGGCTGGCTGTCGTAGACGGACGAGCCGCCGCTGCTCCGCCGCCGGTCGAGATTGCTCCGGAGGGTGAAAGGCGTAAGGAGGTGCTGAGAGGGAGCGAGAGGCGTCTCAGGCGGGGCATAGGCTGGTCGTCCCCAAGCCTGAGTGTTCTCGCTGTAGGCCGACTGGAGAAGCGGAGGCGAATGGGCAATAGGGAGGGACCAGCTCGACGCCGTCGACTGGTAGAAAAGGGGCTCGGGCCGCGGGAGGATGTTCTCGGTCGGCGGCGACGGGAGCGGCGGCGAGGCATTGTACGAGTACGACTCGGCGGTGTCGGGACGGACTGGGATCGGCCGGTGAACGGGCTGCTCGGCTTGCTGGTACGCCGGGTAGGATTCGGGCGGAACGGGCAGCGGCGGCGCAGCGATGTAGCTGGAGGTGCTCGGGAACGGCTCGTTGAGGTAGCGCGGTGCAGAGACGGCGGTGGAGTGACAGTCGGCGCAGGCGCAAGGTGCGGAGGAATAGGTCGGAGCTAGAACAAAATCAGGGGCGATGTCAATGTCGACTCGACAATTCGCACAGAACGCGTAACGCACCAGCCGTCGCGACGTATCGAGGCGCTTCCGGACGTTGGTAGGCTGGGTACGGCGAGGACGGGGCTGCAAACAGGAAAGAGGTCAGCTCGGCTCGTCCCACGAACTGCGGAGGAGCTTCGAGCGCACTGGAGTAGCTGTAGATCTGTGGGTGAGGGCTCGTCAGCTTCACCTGGCCCACAGGACGACGAAGAAGCAGTCTGGACGCACTGTGCGGCCTGACGGGGCTGCAGTTTGGAGGAACGAGGTCGAGCCGGCGGAGAACGAGCGCTCGCGCTCACCGAACGCAGGGGCAGCCATCGTTTCGGACATGGGCGTGGTGGAGGAGGAAGAGAGCAGGAGAAGACGCAGCGCCGAAGCAAGACGCGCGAGCGCGACGAGCGAGAAGAGTGCCCTCGAATCGTCGGCCTGCGGGCGAAAGAGGGCACGGCAGCCGTCCCGGTGAAGTCGCCGCCCCTGTTTTGAGAGCCGGTAGATCTTCTATAGTACTGAGACCCGCTTAAAGGCGCTTACCCGAAGACGGAAGAGCCACGAGGGCAAGATAGCGCCCCCTCTCCGCGACTTGCAGTTTGGCAGCACGGATCGCCCCGCGTCGTGCAGGCGGCGTCTTCCTCGTCTTGGACAAGCTGGGAAGCCAGTGAAAACGCGAGGGAAAAGACGGCGTGCAGGCGGCGCTGGCTTGCTCGACCGTGGCCTTCCCAGGTCGAGCCAGCACACCCAGCGCAAGCGAGGATGGCCTGCGCGACCGCCATGAGGCGCAGTAGCAAGGGCGTCATCCATGGGCACACGACTGGGCTCGGGGCAAGCTCGGGGCGGCTGAGACAACGCAGAAAAAAGCACGGCGGAGGAGCACAGCGAGGACGGCTTTGCTGGCGTTATGTACAAGGGACGCAGCTGGCTGCTTCTTGCGCTGGCATGGATGCGCGTAGGACCAGAGGGGGCCAGGGGGGCACGTTGGGCGCGAGGGAACGCGAGCGGACCCGGCGAGGGCGACGGAGGATGAGGCTGCGACGAGAGCGACGCCGCTAACGACTCGCGTGCAGGACGCCCAAGTGCGTCGGGGGACGCAGCCGCAACATACCGTGGAGGGACAGGCAAGCGCGGGAACAGGTAGCAGGGAGGAGGCGAGGGGCAAGCAAGACGAGAAGAGCAACGAGGAGGAAGCGAGGAGGCTCTCGTTCATCCACCTTATCCTGCCGCCGAAGGACGCTTCCTGAACTCTGAGTAGCCATGCTGTATGCTCTCGTTGGACGCGTGTAAGGCGGGCGGAAGGGTCGGCTTGTCGCTCGCCCGACCTTGCTCCTCCAATTTTTCTTACCAGCCCGTTGGCCGCCTGGTGAGACCACTCCCTGCGATGACGGGAGGACGTCGCACCACCGGTCGAGCCGGTCAAGACAGCTCCCATCTTTTGCAGGAGATTCTGGCGATCTGTCCCAGCGGAAAGACGGACCCGCTCCCGGGCTGTCGGGCGGGTCTCAAGGCGGGTTGCGAACGACAGTGCAGATCTACGCCGAGGACAACAGGGCACCGCTCAGCACGCAAGGACTGTGTCCACACGCGGCCGGGCAGTTGGACGCCAGCCGCTTAAGGTTCCTCGCTGCGAGCGCGCTGAGGTCGGTCCCTCCGCCTTCTTCTGCCGGGCTCGACACGCCCCACTCCTCGTCGCCGCCCCCCCACATCCACGCTCGTATTGGCGTGCTGATGCCGGGAGTCGAGGGATGGGAGAAGTCGAGAGGGGTTTGGGGAACGGAGGCGACGGCGGTGATGGAGGAAGCGAACGCCTCGAGGCATTCGGCGTGGGCGCCGTGGCCGCAGGTAGCGCAGAAGACGTAGAGAGAGCGGACGGTGAGATGACTGCGCGAATAAAGGCTCAGAAAGGGGGCGGAAAAGAGAAAGGCGGAAGAAACGAACCAAACGCAGCATTTCGTTGCCTGCGAAGCACACTTTGTGCAGTAACCGAACGGCGACTGCTCGATGGCCTTGCCGCACGAACCGCAGGAGGTGTGGAAGACGACCGTATTCTGCGGGAAAAAAAGGAGGATTAGCACGGGGAGGAAAATCAAAAAAGGGTCAGCGGCGATGGCTCACCTGGGTCAACGCCTGCAGCGATTCCGTCGAGCAGTACTTGTTGATCTTGGCGGCAGGGATGTGGAGCTTGTAGCGGCGGAGCATGTCTGCGAAGTGGACTCGTCAGCTGGACGGGCGAAAGGCGAAATAAGGAGGACGTACCCAAGTAGGTCTTGGTGATCCGGGCAACCCAGAGCGGCTCGAATCCGATGTCGGTGTCGCGCAAGACGCAGCAGACGGTGGCGCAGAGCTGAGCGTCTCCCTGTACCGAGAAGAGCGAGAGGTTAAGTGGTGCTTCCTCCGGGAAGTGGAGAGATGAACGCACTCGGTCTGCATACTCGATCAGCGTCGTCTTGAGTTGCTGCTTGACCACCTCGAGCATCTCTTCCGTCTGCCGCAACCCCTCGCGGCGGTACAGCTCCTCGCTCGTCGCCGTCCTGGCCACGGCCGAGCCCCTCCTCTGGCTCAGGTCCACCCCGCCCACCGTGCCCAAGTCCGACGAGTTGAGTCGGCTGATCCTCGCTCCCGGCGCGATCGGGATCGACCCTCTTCGGGACAGGCTCACCGCGTCGACCGACTGCTGCCTGCTTGACACGCGGCTGGTCGTCCCCTCCCTCGAGCGCAGCGGGCGGCGCTCCTGGCTCGCGTTCGCCGCCGCGCCGCCGCTGGGCCGTCGAGACCGGCTCGCGATGAGCGAGGCGTGCATGGACGCGATCTTCTGCGAGCGGGACCGGCGGGCCGTGGAGGGAGAAGGGTCCTGCTCGTCGTTGCCGTCGTCGAGGTCCGACCCGCTGCTCGAGCTGCTGATCGAGTTGTGGAGCGAAGCGCGCGCGGAAGACGAACGTGGCGAGTCGCTCCGAGTGGGCTCGCCATCGCGGCCGAGGCGGGACTTGGAGTCGACCGTGGAGGAGCGTGAGCGCCGGCTATCCTTGCTCCGCTCGCGGAGGGCAGCGAGAGAAGCGGCGAGGCGGTTCGGCTGAATGCCCTTGAGCTTACGGCTTCGGACCGAGAATTCGTGCTCCGAGCCGGACGAAGTTGACGACAGCTCGGGGTAGTCAGGGGCGTGGAGGGCGCCGGAGGACTCGCTCTCATCGGCGGTTGACTCTTCGGAGAAGGCGTCGAGAACGGGCTTGAGCGAGTCGACAGGGACGGTGGAAGTGGTAGAGTGCATGACGGGCGTTCCCTCAGTGGAGGAGCGGCGGGAGTTGCGAATGGAGGAGAAGGAGGGTTGTCGGCCGCCGTTCTTTCCGGAGACGAGCTGGGCGAGAGCGGACGGAGGGGACAGCATCCAGTCGCCAAAGTCGAGCCCGCTGTTGGGTGCTGGGGGAGCGGGAGCTGGGGGAGGTGTAGGCGCGGGAGTGTCGGGCGGGAAGAACGGCTCGGAGTCAAACCAGGTGCGGAGCGTCATCCACACCTGGCTGGCGTCGGCGCGGTCGGCGTAGAGGCAGGCCTAGGGCGAAGATAGTCAGTCTTGAAGGCGGGAAAAAGGGATAAAGGCAGAACGCACTCGAGCGTTCTGAGCGCAAACATCGCCAAACTTGCCCGTCACCTCGAGGTTCTCTGCGAGGTAGACGAACGACTCGGTGGAAAAGTCCGGATCGATGTTGCCGACGGTGTTGAGGAAGAGGTCCGGGCGATACTTGGCCGAGTCGGCGGGAGGCATGTCGCGGGCTCTGCATTTCGCCTTCGGTCAGCACAGAAGGAGACGACGATCGAAGAGGGAGACTGACGGTCGCTCGAAGGGGATGTCGTTCCCTCGCCGCCCGTCCTCAACAAATGCAAGCTCGCCCTCAATGTTCCACGCCGGGCCTGGCCGGTCGATGCTGTCGAGCAGCGCGTACGAGTCGCTCGCGACGTCGTGCTGTAGGAACGTCGCAGTCGACTTCGAGGTAGCCCAGATGGTTTCATCGTCATTGAACAGGAGGGCTGCGAGGGAAAAACGCGATCAGTACGTTTCTGAAGGGAGAGAGGGAGAGCGAAAGCGCACCAGACGTAGGCTCCTCCGTCTTGATCGCCAGCTTGGGGAAGTACGGCCGCCTGACGTCCCACACCTCGATCTCGTTCTTCCAGGCATTCCCGTCGACGACCCTCGGCCCTCCCGCCGCCACGTCTCTCTTCCCGATCGTCCCAGTCAGCGGCTCGCCACCGGCCGTAACGGGCGTCGTAGGCGGCACCTCCCCGTCCGTCGCGCCGCTGCTCGTCCCGCCGTCGCCGCTCAGCCCCAAGCTCGGCAGCGGGGACGAGGCGAGCTCGGTCGCTCGCGAGGGGTGCCACGCGACGGCGTGGACGGGCTGGGAGGTGTAGATCGTCCGGACGGGCTTGGTCGAGAGGACGGGGTGGGAGAAGTCCCAGATCTTGATCGTCTTGTCGACGCCGCCGGTGACGACCCAGCCGCCCTCGCGTCCTCCTCCCGCGGTCTCCGCCGACGACCCGACGCTCACGCCGCTCGACCCCGCCGCGCGCTCGCAGGAGAAGCCGTCGCGCCAGTCCATGGCGAGACAGGCGCCGACGTGCCCCGCGATGCGGTCCGTCGCGCCGCCGTTCTGGCGCGAGATGTAGCGCACGTCGTAGCGGATCAGGGTGCCTGACGCGCATGCGGCGAGGAGGGTAAAGGGCTGCGAGGCCGAGGGGGAGAAGGAGAGATGCCGAACGGGCGAGGCCGCCTTGAGGACCATGTTGGCCGGGCGTGAGTCGCGGAGGTCCTGTCCAAGGATCGAGTGAGCAGAGTTTGACAAGAGAAGAGGAAGAGTGCGCACCCAGATCTTCATCTGCCCGTCTTGCCCGCCGCTCATCAGCCAGTTTCCGGTCTGGCCGCCGAAGACGACCCGATTGACGGCGCGGTCGTGCTCGTATTTGAGCTGGTCTACAGATGAGAGGCATATGAGCTCGATGCGGATCAAAAAAAAAAGGGAGAAAAGCGTACCCATCTTCGACCCGCCCTCCTTGGCCAGGTCCCACAGCACGACGGCGCCGTTCGTGAAAGCCGAGGCGAGCTTGTTCGACGTGGCTGCCGGCGGAATTCGTGAGCGGAGGAGCGGGGTATGGGAGAGGAAGACAAGGCGTACCCGCAAACCCCCAGCTCACATCGCTGAACAAGAACGCCGGCCCGAGCCTGCTCCCGCTCCTCACGTCCAGCACCTCGCTCACCTCCTCCCTCTTCTCCTGCTCCTCCGCCGCCGCCGCAGAGTCGTCGACCCCTCGCAGGCGGTCGAGCGGGGCAGGCGAACCGCGCGAGCGCGAGCGGCGGTAGGCGATCGAGGAGGAGCGGTGCGAGGAGGATGGGGTGGGGACGGAAGAGGGCGGGGCGGAGGAGAGACGGGAGGAGGAGCCGTAAGGAACTTTGAGAATCTTGAGGCCTGCGGGAAGAGGGTGAGCGTTCTGGGAAAGAACGAGGAGGAAGAGAAGAAAACGCACAGGTCTTGCCGGCGACCGCAACCCTCCCCTGCTCTGCCTCCTTCGGCGGCTTCGCCAGCCCCACGAGTCCCTTGTCCCTCGACACTGTTGCGACCGGGAACCTCAGCGCCCTGCTCGCCTCCTTCGCTTTCCGCCCGCCGCCGTACGGGCTGCTCGCCCGCTGTGCGCTCGACCCGCCAGGAGAGTGCGAGCTTGGCAGGTCCCACAGCTGCACGTTAGGATACCCGAGCGGGTGCGAGCCTGATCCTGCCGAGCCCGAACCGGATCCGCCACGCCCGTCGGGCGAGGAGAATGTCGCGCGCGGGTTGAGCGGAGAAAAGTCGTTCGTTGACGTGCGGTGGAACGGGGAGGGGCGGGAGTCGTCGAAGATGGAGGGAGAGCCGGTGACGGATGAGCGGTAGGAGCCGTCCCAAAAGGGTGAGCCGCCGAGGCTCGCTTCGAAGGAAAAGGCGGACGCGCCAGGCTGGAAGAAGTGCGAGTCGCCCGCGCTGAGGAAGCTCCCTGCTCCGCCCGCTCCTCCTGCTCCACCGGCGCTGAGCGTGGCATTCGGAGGGAGGACCTCCATGCCCCAGTACGAGGAGGGATTCAGCCCGCTTCTGGAGGAAGGCGAATCCGACCCTCCTCCGCTCGCGCCGGTGATGCTCAGCCCCGGCTCGCGTTTCCCGCTCCCTACTCCGCCGTCGCTGTCGCCTCGTTCCCTTGAGCGCGACTCGCTCGAGTCGCGGTTGCTCCTCCAGCTCCTCCCCCCACCGCTGAACCTCCCTCCGGGCCGTCCACTCGCGCCCGCCGTGACCGCGTCGGCGCTGCTGTGGCGTAGTCGGCCTTGGTCCGCATGTGCGATGTGCTCGAGGGCGTTGAGGGCGCCTCCTCGGCCGGGTGCAGCGGGTGGGAGGGCGGAAGAAGGGACAGAGACGGAGGCGGGCGAGGACGAGGTCGATCCGGTGGTGGACCCGGACGACGACAGGGCGATGTTGGCGAGTCGGGAGAAGGCGGAGGATGCTCGTGGCTGGCGAACTTGAGGCTGGTACGGCGAGAAAGCGGAAGAGGACGACGAGGATGTGGGAGGCGGATCGCTCATTCTGGACCGCGGGGACGCCGACGACCGGGTGTCAGGCCTTGATACAGCTCCTGTAACTGCGATGTGCGAGCGAAAGTGGCAGCGGAAGCAGTGGATGAATAGGACGAGGTCAACCACCTCCTCCTTCCTCTCCTTGACCTCTTTAATCCTCCCGCTTCCCCTCTTTTCGCTTGTACTGCCTCGGAAGTCCATCAGACAGTGCGTCTTGCCGTTCTCACCGGTCCCCGGAGTGCCCCATATGCTTCACCTCATTCCCGCTCTTCATCGCTCGCTGACCTGATCGCCTCGTCCGCTCGCTTCCCGCAGTGTTCACCGGCCTGGTCGAGGTGCGCACAGCTCTGCTTGACGCTGACCGACCTATACTGATTCTCTCGCACCCGCAGATTCTCGGCGAGATCACCTCCGTCTCCCCCACCACCGCCTTCGAGGGCTACTCGTTCCGCATCGGCAACGCTCAGGACATCCTCGAGGACTGCAAGCTTGGAGACTCGATCGCCGTCAACGGCGTCTGCTTGACCGTCACTGCATGGGATGCCAAGGAGGGCTGGTTCGAGGTCGGATTGGCGAACGAGACGCTTAACAGGACCAACCTCGGTGCGTTCTCCATCTTCCTTTCACGGAAGGAGAGGCTGACCTTGCAGTGCCTGTAGGCAAGCTCGGTGTCGGGAGCAAGGTGAATCTCGAGCGCGCGATGGCAGGACACGGCCGCTTCGGAGGACACTTTGTCCAGGTGCGCAGTTTCCCTCTTGTCTTCTCCCTTCTTTTGCTCGGCTGTGCTCACGACTTCTTATCCTCCGCAGGGACACGTCGACTGCACCGCCAAGATTCTCTCCATCACTCCCGACGGCGACTCCATCCGGCTCCTCTTCTCCCTCCCGCTCGAGTTCTACACCCCGCTGATCCCCAAGGGCTACATCGCCCTCGACGGCACGTCGCTCACGCTCACGCACCTGTCCGTCCCGAAAGAGGGCGACGAGCACTACGAGCCCGGCGCGCCGCCGCGGGGCGTGTTCGGCGTCATGCTCGTGCAGCACACGCAGAGCCGCACGGTCGTCGCGATGAAGCCCGTCGGGGAGACGGTCAACGTCGAGTGCGACGTCGTTGGTAAGGGCGTCGAGAGCGTGGTCCGGAACGTGCTCGAGGGCGGAGGGGAGCAGGGAGGAGCACTCGAGTTGATGGTCGAGCGGGCGGTCGAGCGGGTGCTGGCGAGGAAGGGGTTGCTCAAGGAGTAGCTGATGGTGGAAAAGCAGTACATTGACGACCGGGGGCAGGCCAGCGAGAAGAACGGCTTCTTTCCGCTGCCCTCTTTTCTCCTCTTGTCCGTCTTCCCTCCGGAGCGCTCTGCGGATGAGGAGGCTGCATAATAGCGGTCAGAAGAGCTCTGAAGCCCTTTCTAAACTCGAAGTCGATAGCGAACCCTCATCTCCTCGAAGTCGACTCGCTACTGGCCTTCACCCCGCTCGTCTGCTCCCGGCCTGCTCGTCGCGCTCGTTCGGTCTTCATCCCACCTCAGATCAGCCCGTCGACCTAGTCTCAGGTGCGTCTCGCTGCGTCCACCTCTCTTGCCCTGCTTCTCATCTCCGCCATCTTCGCTGCCTCGTTGCCGCCTCGACACGCTGTCCGGCAAGCCAGCGAGCAGCTCAACGCCCCTCACCTGCCATAGTTGCTCACCCGTGCTTACCTGTGTTGCTCCACAGCCCATTGGCAGCTCTCCCAAGATGGCCTCGCTCCCCTCGACTTCGACTCTCCAGTCCGTCGTCCTCCACGCCCTCGACCGCGACGGCTCCATCCCCGACTCCCGCCAGCTCCCCATCGTCCTCCCCGCCGGTGTCGACGATGCCGCCGCTCTCCCGACTCCCGGATCCGCACCGGCTCAGCTCGTCGGGTCCTCGTTGGAGGCTCAGGAGGCTCTCAAGGCTGCCCTCGCCTCGCTCGAGCGCCGCGAGGTACGCTTGCATCTCCCTCGACCATTCTCTTCTCCTCCGCTCGCTTCCGCCTTACTCCTCCCTTGACCTCCCTCGCCCTCTCCGATCGTTCAGCCGAAGAGCACTCTGCTAACCCTGCCTCGTACCGCAGATGATCACCTTCAAGCAGCACAACATCGACTCGCACGTCCTCACCGCCGAGGGCCAGCAGATCGCCTCGAACGGCTCGCACGAGTTCCTCGTCTGGTCCGCGCTCCCGCCGCCCACGGCCGAGCAGGGCCTCACGGCCAAGGAGATCGAGGCCAAGGTCGGCAAGGACATTGCCAAGGTCGGCCAGGGCAAGGCGATGAAGAACAAGTGGGTGCAGAAGAAGGGCGACGGGTTCTTGCAGGCGGTGCGGCTCCTTTTCCTCCTTCTTCCGCTCACCGGATGCAGCTGACAAAACGCCTTCTCGTGCAGGTCGCGACGGTTGAGGACGAGACCCGTCAGGACCTCCTCACCATCCAGAGCAGCGGCTCGCACCCTAACGAGAAGCTGTTGGCGGAGCTGAGGAAGCGCAAGCTGGCGGAGAAGAAGTGCGTCCTTCCCTTTCTCCACTCCTCTGTGCTTACTGACCATGTCCCCGAGCCTTCCGTAGGAAGACCTTCTACTTCTCGGTCGAGAAGGGCGACTACTTCTCGACGGTGGTCGCGAAGCTCGAGACGGATCTGACGGTGGAGCTCCTCAACTCGTACGCACCTTCCTCCACGTCCCGCTCCGCCCTTCTTGCTCACCTGTCGGCACCCGCAGCGGAGAGTGGCAAAAAGCCTCGTTCAAGAAGTACAACTTCGAGGCCGAGGGCGCACCAACATACGGCGGTGCGCTGCACCCGCTGATGAAGGTTCGCGAGGAGTTCCGCAACATCTTTTTCGAGATGGGGTGCGTCTCCCTTTTTCCTTCGCCTCGAGAGCGGAATTGACCTTGCACCTTGTCCCAGCTTCACCGAGATGCCCACGAACCGCTTCGTCGAGTCCGCGTTCTGGTGCTTCGACTCCCTCTACGTCCCCCAACAACACCCCGCACGAGAGCTTCAGGACACCTTCTACGTCAAGGGTGCGCCTTTCTCCACTCTCCTCCCGCGTCGACTCAGCTGACTCGCCCTTCTTCCCTCCAGACCCCGTTGCCTCTACCACCTTCCCGCAGGACTACTACGAGCGCGTCAAGCGCGTTCACGAGGTCGGCGACTACGGCTCGACGGGCTACTGCTACCCCTTCTCGAAGGAGGAGACCTCGCGCCTGCTTCTCCGCACGCACACCACGTCGGTCTCGTCCGCGATGCTGTACGAGCTCGCGAATCAGGGCGGCGAGTTCAAGCCCGCTAAGATGTTCTCCATCGACCGCGTGTTCCGTAACGAGGCCGTCGACATGACCCACTTGGCCGAGTTCCACCAGGTCGAGGGTGTCATTGCCGACCGCAACCTCACCCTTGCCGACCTCATTGGTGCGTCTTCCTCCTCCTCGCGTGTCCCGCTACCCTTCGACTGACCCAGCCGACCCTGCCCGCAGGCTTCATGGAGGTCTTCTTCTCGAAGATGGGCGTCAAGAACCTGCGCTTCAAGCCGGCGTACAACCCCTACACCGAGCCGTCGCTCGAGATCTTCTCGTGGCACGAGGGCCTCGGCAAGTGGGTCGAGATTGGCAACTCGGGCATGTTCCGCCCCGAGATGCTCGAGACGATGGGCCTGCCCGCCGACGTGCGCGTGCTCGGGTTCGGGCTCAGTCTCGAGAGGCCGACGATGATCCGGTGCGTCTCTTCTCTTACTTCTCGGTCTCTGTTGCTGTGCTCATCGTCGTGCTCATTCGCAGCTACGGCATCTCCAACATCCGCGACCTCCTCGGGCACAAGGTGCGTCCTTTTGCCTCATTCTTCTCTGCCTACCTCGTCTGACCCTCCGCTCTACTTCCAGGTCCCCCTGGAGATGATCGAGAAGTCGGCGGCGGTCCGTTTCTAGAGAGCTCGAGGGTTGTAGGGCTTCTTTCGATGGAGAGGAGGGATACGGAGGGTTTCGCAGTGCAAGGACTCCCCCGTTGTATAGCATTGCCCGGCCGGAATCTCCGAGAGGACATAGTGCAGCAACAGCACAGAACGGAGCAAGAAACAGTGCGCCGGTAGCGAGAGAGGTGAAGCCAAACTTCGTCGATGCCGCTCTCGCTACGACACTTCGCTCGCCTCTCGCTTCTTGCGCCGTAGGCCCGTCAACCGACGCTATGTTTCAGTCTGTAGGCCTCCGAGCAGCCACGCGCGCTACGAAGGCGTTCGGCGCCTCGTCGGGACAAATCCTGCCGCGGGCATCGACGGCGTCGCGAACGGTCGTGGACAGCGCCAGGGCGTTCGAGGCGTCTCGATATGGTGCACGAGGATCGGCGACGTCGTCGGCGCCTTCATCGGACGGCGCAAAGTCGTCGCGAAGCCGCCTCGTCCCCCTCGCCGGTGCCGCCTCTCTCCTCCTCGCCGCCGGCGGCTACTTCCTCTACTCCTCGCAAGAGGACACCACCCCCGTCCTCGCCGCCGACCGCTGGACGTCGGTCAAGATCAAGCAGGTCATCCCGCTCACGCCCGAGACGAGCCTGTTCCGCGTCGAGGTGCCCAAGGCGCTGCTCCCGCCCGTGCTGGCGACCGACCCGACCGCGAGGCCAATTCTGAGCTTGTTCGTCAAGGAGCCGAATTTGCAGATCCAGCGCGCGTACACTGTGCGTCCTCAATTTCCTCCTTGGACGCGTTCCCCCCCTGACCTTTTCCTCTCTGTTGAACAGCCCCTTTCCGGCTCGTCCTTCAACCCCGACGGCCCGACCGAGCTCGACCTCGTTATCAAGCGGTACCCGGACGGCGAGGCCTCGCGCTACATCCACCGCCTGGGTCCGGGAGACGACCTCATCGTGAGGGGCCCGGCCGTGACCTGGTACTACCGCCCGCAGGAATGGGACGAGGTCGTCTTCGTACGTTACTTTCCTGTCTGTCTACGGTGACTGGGTACCAACGGCTGTTCTCGCTGCAGGTGGTTGGTGGCACGGGTGTCTCTCCTGCCTACCAGCTCATCCAAGACTCCTTCGCCGCTCCCTCCCCTTCCTCCTCATCCCCTACGACCCCGGTCAAGCACCCCCTCATCTCCGTCGTCTACGCCTCGCCCTCCCCGTCCCGCATCCTCCTCAAAACGCCGCTTGACATCATGTCGTTCCAGGGCGATCCCGACGTCAAGCTGCACTACTTCGTCGACCGCCTCGACGAGGGCATGGACATGCGCGACCTCCCGAGGGGGGTGCAGGTTGGGATGCTGGACAGGGCGAAGGTGGAGAAGGCGATTGGGCGGGGAGGAAAGGCAGATGGAAAGAGGAGGGTCGTGGTTGTTTGCGGGCCGGAGGGGTGGGCTCTCGTGTCTTCTCACGCTCTCATTCAGTTGGAGCTGACACTCCTCCTCTCGCAGCATGGTCGAAGCCGTCGCCGGTCCCCGCGGTCGCAACTTCTCGCAAGGCCCCGTCGGCGGGATCCTGCGCGAGCTCGGGTACACGGACAAGGAGGTCGTCAAGCTGTAGAGCGGGAAGTATCGAAGAGTATAGATAGAGCCGCATCTCGCATTGCTGTCATCGCTCCGCCTCGACGACCTCGTACCCGCCCGAATCGCTCTCCTCCGCTTCCTCATGCTCCTCGTGCTCTCTCTCCTCTGCCTCTTCCCGCTCGCCGCGCTCTCCCTCTCCTCCCGGCTCCTCCTCGGAACTCACAACCTCCCGCTCCGCGCCTCCCATCTCCTCCCTTCTCACGCTCGTCACCTCCCCTCCGCACCGCAAGCACTCCCAGTGGTCCTCGGCCTCCTCGTCCGCCTTCGCCAGCGCGCCAACGATGCAGTAGTAGCAGTACCGGCACCCGAACCGGCACTCGACGGTCCGATACGGGATCTTGACGCTCGCGTCGCCGCCGCCCGGACCGCTTGCCGCGGCGGCAGCCGAAGAGGAGGAGGTAAGGAGCGAGGCGGAGGGGAGCGTCGGGTCCGCGAAGGTCGACATGGGCGGGCCGGCGCCGCCGCCAGGAAGGGCGGACGCGCCCGAGGTGGAGAGGTGGTAGCAGATCGGGCAGGTCGAGAGAGGTAGGAAGGCGTACGGGCCTTGCGGCTTGTCGACGGGTGCAGAGGGTTTTGACGCGGGCGCAGAAGAGGAGAGGGAAGAGAGGCCGAGGGTATTGGCGATAGGCGTGGGGAGGGACGAGGCGGCGGCGCGGAGAATGCGCGACTTGGAGGCACGGGAGGAGAGCGCTTTGGAGAGGCGCAGGCGGAAGCGGTGGAGATTGATGAGGGGAAGGATGAAGAGGAGGAACTCCTACACAAGGGAGACAAGGGTGAGGAAAAGCCTGGGAAAGAGACTTAGGAAGCGAGACGTACGGTAAAGGCTTCCCAGACGAGCTGGCGGTTGAGGTACTCGAAGCTGACACTGGGCACGAAGGACCGTTGCGCGTAGACGAGCCGCATCTTGAGCATTCGGTCGAGCAGCGTGCGATATCTGCGGCAAGAGGGGAATGAGCGGGACAGGGGAAGATAACTGAGAAGAAGGACGTACCGCCCGTTGCGCAGGAAGATCAAGAAGTTGACCAGCCCCGCTAAACTCGCCAGCTTCTCTGCCACGCCGAGCAGCTCCCAACCCGCGCGCTTCCATTCCCTCTTCCACTGGATCACCTCTTCTTCCCTCCGTCTTCCCCTCGTCCTGATCAACCTCCGCAGGTCGACGAGCGCGAACCAGCTCGACGGCAGGGGCTCGTCCGCCCAGGAGGACGAGAGCATGCGGTCTTGCAGTCGCGAATGCAGGTAGGGCGGCAGGACGACGAGGGCGGTGTAGGCGAATTTCTGCACGCGAGTCAGGGTCGAATCGACGGCGCCGCCTTGAGCTGTCCACAAGCACGAGGGTGAGTCCGGAACCGTGCAGGAAGGAGGGAGAGAACGCACCGCCGCCGGGATGCTTCGCCTCGTTCCGGTAGCGCAAGTTCTGCAGCGCCGAGCCGTAGGTGGCGCCGGTCTCGTAGAGCGACATGCGCATGATGGCGAGCCTCAGCAGCGCGAGCAGCTCGGGCTCCCAGCTCGTCTGGCCGACCGCCTGTTCGCGCGCGAGATAGCCGGTCAGTGGGGGCAAGGTCGCTCGCCAGCTCAAAGGGGAAGAGAGACGCACGCGCAGGCCCTCGAGAGCAGTCTTGACGGGTGCATGGAGGATGTTCTCGAGCTCGCCGTCGAGGAGGGCGGCGTCGAGTTGGGCGACTCGCGAGATGCGGAGCGGAGGCGACGGCAACTGCGCCAGAGACGCGCGCAGGGCAGGCAGGGCGGCTATCGAGGCTGGTGGAGGCTGCCAGAACCGTTCGAGGTCGGCCACATCGTCCGGAGCGGTAGCCATCGAGAGCGCGAGGAAGAGCAGGTCGGCAAGAGGTGCTTTCCGCTCAGCCGGCGAGCCGACCCTCTTCTGCACCACGAGCTGGGTTTGCACTCTTTGTTCCGGTGGATTGCACGAGGGCGGTGTGAGGAAGGGGAGGATAGCAAAGGGGATGTAGGGGGGACAACGGCGGAGAATGCGAAAAGACGAAAGAACGAACAAGGGGGGAAAGTGCTAAACGTGCGAGGGTAGGAGGGATAGGGGCGGCTTTTGACAGCGGAGAATCACGGAAAGGCCACGGGGCGATTAGGAGGACTGCAGAGGGAGACGTGGTCAGTCAGGCGAGACGAGGACGGAGGGGAAGCAAACGCACCTCAGCCTTGGGCTCCTCCTTGGGCTCCTCCTCCTTCGCCTCGGCCTTCTCAGGCGGGGGGACAACACCCTCGTCCTTGTACGCGGGCGGGGCAGCCTCCTCCTCAGCAGGCGGGGCAGCCTCCTTGCCCTTCTCCTCCTCGTCCTTCGTCTCCTCAGCCGCAGCCGGGGCCGCCTCCGGAGACTTGAAGCCGGAGAGACCCTTGTTGGTCTCCTGTGCGCTGAGGAAAGCGGTGCGGAAGAGGTTGGCGTCTGCGGGAAAAGGATGTCAGTCTCGGGCGAGGGAATTGCGGCGAGAAGGAAGACGCACTCTCAGAGTTGGCGAAGCGGATGGCGAGGGTCTCGGCGGTGGGCTCGCCCTCGGCGACATCGGCAGCGACGTTGTAGACCCACGAGCGGTCCGAGCCGATGTTGGGGGAGAGGGCCATCTCGGCGGTGACTGCGAAAACGACGGGTCAGACTCCCTTCGCAGGCAGCATGAGGGGAAGGGAAACGGACTGTAGTGGTTGGCGCAGACCTTGAGGGTCTTGTCGCGGCGCATGACCAGGCGGACCTTCTTCGACTCCTTGTGCTGGAGGAGACGAACGTCACCGGTGCCGCGCTCCTTCCACTCGGACGACTCGGCGACGAAGCGGAAGAGCTTGGCGCGCCTGTAGAGCGGCGGAGAGGGAGTAGGAGGATGTCCTCAAGTCAGCGAACTCCGCTTGAAAGGGGCAGTGTTGGATGAGCGAGTCGGGGTCGCCGCGACGTCGCGCTCGACTGGACCGCCACTATAGCTCCCTAGGAGTGCTCCTGCAAGCGCTGCTACTCTGCCCGTGACCTCAATGTAGAGGAAAGGAGCGCAAGTGCCGCTGACGCCCGGGCTCCCTCCGGCTCTCCCACGCCACAAGAGACCGCCAGACTCAGTAGAGGTGACGGAGGCGGTGACCAGATGCTAGTGAGAGGGTGCGCACATCTTGAACAGGACGTCCTCGTCCTCCTCGTGGGTCTTGACCTCGACCTGCTCGTCGAGCTTGATCACAGGCGCGAACTCGGCGGTCGACTCCTCCTGGGCAGCAGGCGCAGTGGTGGGCTCCTCGGCAGACATGGTAGAGAGCAGGAAGCAGGGGGGTGGGGGGTGAGGGAGAGCGAAAGGGGCGAGCGCTTCCCGCTCCTCCTCGTCCTCCAACCACGCCCGCCACGCCTCGACCACCGCTTCTGACGAGCTCTGAAGCTGCTCTACCGTTCTCTACTCCCTCTGTAGCTTACCTCACGCGCTCATCGCTCCTCCCGGCTGCTGCTTCCGCTTCTCGCTTTCGTCCTCCTTCAACACCTTCCTCGAGCTTCTCGCACGCGTTCGTCCCAGCGAAGCCATGTTCGACGCGCGAGGGGGGACGGCCGGGACCTGCTGGATGCGGGCGTGACGTGTTGGCGATGGGGGACCGCGCCGAATTATCGGTGGCCGGGCGAGGACTCCACTGGTCATCTTGCGTGGCCGCCCCACCCACCCTTTCTACTCCCTTTCCACCTTCCCTTACCCCCCTTCCTTCCTTACACCACCTACCACTACCTCCACCATGCTCCCACCCCAGCCACTCCTCATCCCGGCCGCCGACTCCCCCTTTTCCTCCGTCTCTTCCCTTGCCCTCTCGCAGACGCCGCCGTCCCCGGCTCCCTCCGACCTCTCGCTCGTCCCCTCCCCCGACACCGACAATGACGACAGCGACGACGGCCTTTCGGTCGCCGACACCGCCGACAGCTGCTGCGCCTTGTGCTGCCCACACGCAGAGGACGACCTCAAAACGCCTCGTCCCGACATCGACGAGGCCTCCCCCTTCTTCAACACGCCGACTGTCGACGACGTCGAGAAACCCGCCCCTCTCCCGCCCCTGGTCGTGGACGAAGCCGACTTCAGCCCACTCGTCATCATCGGTGCCGGGCCTCACTCCCTTGCCCTCGCCGCGCGCCTGTCCGAGCCCCGCCCCGCCGCCCTCTACACCGACCTCGAGCACGCGCGCCTGAGCTGGCTGCAGCGCGAGCACGCCACCGCGGACGGCGAGCGGCGGGAGAAGAAGAAGAAGCGCGAGACGGTCAAGGGCCACTGGAGCGCCCGCAAGCTTGTCGAGCCCGAGTCGGCGACGCTGGCCCCCAAGCTCAAGGACGACAAGCCCGCCTTCGTCGTGCTCGACTCGTCGTCGGACCGCTGGATGGCGCGGTGGAACGGGTTCTTCGAGGGGCTCAGGATCCGCCATCTCCGGTCGCCGATGCTCTTCCACCCGTCGCCCGCAGATGTCGATGCCCTCGTCGCGTACACGAGACGGATGGGCAAGGACCACGAGCTCGAGCCGGTCAAGAACGTGGTCGGCAAGGAGTTCTCGAAGTACCAGCGGAAGAAGCAGTGCGTTGTTTTTCCTGTTATTGTCTGGCTTTCCCACCTGACTCACTTTCTTTCGAACAGCCCCGGTCGCGTCGGCCGCGCCGTCACCGTCAACGAGCGCGACCGGCAGGACTACTTTCGGCCGAAGACGACCCTCTTCCGCTCCTTCATCGCCTCTGACCTGATCGAGCGCTACTCCCTCTCCTCCGCCGTGACGCACTCGTCCGTCACCTCGCTCTCCTACCGCGACGTGCACGTCCGCGGCCGCGGCGTCGGCGTCGAGAAGGCCTTCGTCGTCGAGTCGCTCGCGCCGGACGGGTCGAAGGAGGTCAGGGTCGCAAAGGCGGCGGTGATGGCGATTGGTCCGTCGAGCAGGCCAAACATTCCGAAGGTGCTCAAGGAGGCGCTAAGGCCAATGCAGCGGAAGGAGGAGGCTGACGGGAAGGAGGAGCGCCGGCCGTGGGACAAGAGCGAGGTCTGCGGCGAGGCGTGGTGCCATTCCTCGGCATTTGGGATGGAAGGCTGCAGACCGATGGACGGCATGCTCGGGGACAAGATCAAGAGGGGCGAGCCGACACGGGTTGTCGTCGTTGGCGGCGGGTGCGTTTTCTGCCTTTCCTCTTCCTCCCATTCTTTCGCTGACCTTCTTCCGCAGGCTCACCTCAGCGCAGATCGTCGACTCTCTCCTCGAGTCGGGCGTCACCCATGTCACCCTCATCGCGCGTTCGCACATCAAGACCAAGCACTTCGACTTTGACCTCGAGTGGGGTGCGCTGTTCGCTTGCCCCTCTTCCTGGCTCCGACTCACCGCCTTCTCCACAGTCTCGAAATACAACAACCTCACCAAGATGCAGTTCTGGCAAGAAGACGACCGCCAAGCACGCTGGGACATGATCCACGCTGCTCGCAACGTACTTTTCTTCCTTCTTTCCCTCTCCCCTTCCGCCGCTCACGCTTTTCTTTCGCTCGACAGGGCGGCTCCGTCAACCCGCACTTCCTGCGCGTCCTCCAGAAGCACGCCAAGTCCGGCCGGCTCGACCTCCTCACCCTCACCTCCGTTGAATCCGCCTCTTTCGACCCCTCTTCCTCCAAGTGGCGCTTCGAGGTCCTCACCCAGCCAGACGCGAAGGCCGTCGCCCGAGCGGACCCGGCAGTGGGAGGCGCGCAGCCGACGCGGTCGACGATCGAGGGCGTCGACTACCTCGTCTCGTCGACGGGGAGCATGATCAACCTCGCGGGCGTGCCGTTCGTGCAGCCCATCCTGCAGAGCCACCCCGTCGAGGTCGTCAACGGCCTGCCCGTCCTGACCGCCGACCTGCAATGGAACAGCGAGCTGCCGCTTTTCGTGATGGGGGCTTACTCGATGCTCGAGGTGCGTTTTCCCGCTCCTTCTCTTCCTTTACTTCCTCGCCCATCCCTCTTCTCGTACTCCGCGACTGACGGTCTCCTTGCCCTCTCGCAGCTCGGCCCCGACGCCCTCAACCTCTCCGGCACGCGCGCCGGCGCCGAGCGCATCGCGCACCGCCTCGGCGAGCTCGGCATCTTCGACGACGTCGAGGACGGCGGCGTCACTCGGGTCGAGCTGGGCGGGAAGAAGAAGAAGACCGTGTCGGCGAGGATGCGGGAGAAGGAGTCGAGGTCGGGAGGGATCGACAACTTCTTTGCAGGACTGGGCGAGGTGGAGGCTTGAGGCAATAGACACTCCTACGTTCCCTCACCCAGTGCGAGGTTAGTCAGGAGATGGGAAGCCAGACCACCTTACGCAGCTCTGGGTCGAAGAGGCGAACGAGATCGCGAAGAAGGTATATGTTGCAGTGCTGGTAGGTTCTAGTGTATGTCCGCGGCCGAGGTATCTGTGCGAAGGGGAGCATCAGCTCCGGAGCCGGAGCAGACTGGAACAGAGCACGCACAGGTACCGCTGCCCGCTCACTTCTTGTACTTGGCCATCTCGCAACCCTTGTTCTCGTAGCTGTGCACAGTCAGCGGTCAGGATCGCCTATGAGAGGCTGTATGAGCGTTTAGCGTACCCGCACTTGGCGTAGAAGGCTGACAAGATTGTGCGAACGGGTCAGCCAGGCCGGATGAAGGGAGTGGGAAGGGAAGTAGCGCACCCTCGTTCTTCGGGTCGCAGTCGAGAATGGTCTGTGGGTACAGTAATGGTCAGCAGGGTGCCTCGGAGTGCAAAATGAGCGGGACGAAGCGCACCTTGTATGCCCCGACGGACTCGCTCAACGCGGTGAGCACCTCGATAAGCTTGAGCCCGAGCTTCTTGCCCTGCATCCTCGGGTCGACCACGACGTCCTCGACATGCCCGACGAGCCCGGCACCGCGGAGAAACTTGCGCTCGACGAAGACGGTGGCCTGCCCCACCAGCCGGTCCGACTCGTCCTCGACCAGGACGACGGGGAGGTAGGTGAGCTGGGCCTTGTTGACGGTGCGGAGGTCCTCAAACCGGGCAGACCAGGTCTGCTGGCCGACGTCGGGCGAGGAGGTGAGGTGCGAGAGGAGCGAAAGGTGGCCGCGCGCGTAGTCCGACGACGCCAAGGGGCGCAGGGAGAGTCCGGCAGGGACACCACGGACGGCCTCGGGAATGAGCGCAGCGTCGAAAAGGTACTCGGAAGCAGCGGCCGGCATGTTGAGCGAGAGGAGGGAGGGGTTCAAGAGGGGGACCGGAGGGGACGGTGCTCTCGTCCGCGGCAGCATCTTTCCGCGTGGTCTTTTGCCTTTCAAGTCCTCGAAATCTTGCTCGTCTGAATGCCAACTCCAGAAAGCGCGGACAGTCAGGAGAAAACGTCTATTCCCTCGCGAAGTACGCCCGAAAAGTCCCGCGCACGCCGTTGAAGCAGATGATCTCGAGTCTGCCGGTCTGACAGTGGAGGCAAATTAGTCAGCGACGCTTCCGGAAAGAGAGAGAAAGCAGATGCACCTCGACCGCCTTCTTCACATCTTCCACCCTGATGGCCTTCTCCACGACCACGCCCTTCTCGAGCAGCTCTGCCCGCTGCACACCCTCGAGCATCCCGCAGGACGCGCTTGGTGTGATGAACGGCTCGGAAGAGTTGCCGGAAAAGCGGAAGGCGACGTTGGAGAT
>JAQJIZ010000115.1:0-92888 GCA_029873605.1 Rhodosporidiobolus sp. SP3-3/4 | reverse complement strand
GGCGCGAAGGCAGTTCCTCTGCTCGGGGAAGAGGAGGGGGCAGGGGGGCGGGCGGGGGACTTGGGCGTGGGCTGGGAGGGCTGGGAGGGGAAGATGGAGGAGGCTTGGGTTTGGGTTTGGGTTTGGGAGGGGTCGCGTGGGGTGAAGGCAAAGGAGGTGGACTGGGTGGACTGGGTGGACTGGGACGGGGCGGAGGAGGAGGAGGGCTGGGAGGGGGTGGTGGTGGAGGTGGACGCGAGGGGCTGAGTGGGATCCTGGTCGAGGGTGGGGAGGGCGGTGTTGGGTTGCTTGGGGGTGGGTGCTGCTGTTGATGCGACTGAGCCTTCTCTTGCCGTGCGTGCAGTGCTGCTGTTGGTGTTGTTGTTGTTGGTGGATGGCTTGCGCTTGGGAACGAACCGAGGCGCGCCCGCCTTGACTGCGGGCGTGGAGGAGTCAGTCTGAGGGTGCACAGAGTGGAGGAGAGTACGCACCGACGCGTCCGGCAGTCGACATCGAGACGAGCGAACAGTAGCAGGCCAAGAGAGGACGACGACGAGCAACACTCTTCACCACCCTTCCAACACCGCTTGACGGCTCACCTGCTTCGTAGGCACTTCTAGGTACCCTCGCTCGGACCGTCGAACGCGCTAACGGCGCAGGAACCGCCCTCGGAGGCAGTCTGAACGAGGTGCCCCCCCTCCCCCCTTTCAACTCGTGCACCGCGCTTCCACACTTTCGTACACACACAGGCACACTCGGAACACTCTTATTGTTTATCTCTACACCCCTCCGACCCCCTCTCCAGCCGCCCCTCGACCATGCCCCTCTCGCTCGACTCGCTCCCGTACGAGCTCCTCGCCCACATCGCCGCCTTCCTCGATCCTCTCCCGCGCTCTCCCTCCCTCTCCTCTTCCTTCGAGGCCCCTTCGCTCACCCGCGCCCGCCGCACCCTCGGCCGCACCCTCGCCCTCGTCTCCCCGCGCCCCTCCTTCCGCCTCCTTGCCGCCGAACTCGTCTGGCGCCGCCTCGTCGTCGGCTTCCACCGCAACCCCGACCTCCTCCAGCGCGTGACTCAGGACTGCTGGATGGCCGAGCACGTCAGGCAGCTCGTCGTCGTGTGCGGGACGAGAAAGGCGATGGACCTGGCGCTCTCTCCTTCTTCTTCAGAGGCGTGGGACCTCGAGACTGTCCTGCCGCTCTTCCCCGCGCTCGAGAGCTTGCAGCTCGCCGCCCCGCCGCTCGTCCTCGAGCGCTTCGTCGCCCTCGTGCCGGCCTGGCCTGGCGCAGCGGGCCTCGCCATCCTCGACCTCAACTCGACTTTTGGCCCGTCGGACACCTGGCCCGCGCGGCTGCTTGAGCTCTTGCCGCACTTTGAGGGCGTGCGGCACTTGACGCTCGACTTGCAGCTACCCGCAGAGGCAGAGGCGGCTCTTTCTCCCTCTCCTTCTTCCTCTCCCTCCTCGCGGCTCCTCAAGCTGCGCCACCTCGCCCTCACGATCGAGCGCTGCCCCTCCAGCGCCTACGCCGCCCTCTCCCTTTTCCTGTCACGCCTCACCTCCCTCCTCTCCGCCTCGTCCCTCACCTCCCTCGCTTTGCACCTCCCCTACCTCCCGCCCTCCGCGCTCCCCTCGCTCCTGTTTCCCTCTCCCTCTCCCTCTCACGAGCTCGTTTTCGAGCGCGTCACCCTCTCTCTCTTCGTCGGCCCCCTCATGGCCCGCCTCCCCGACCTGATCGCCCTCCTGCCCGCCCTCACCACGCTCAAAACCCTCAAGCTCCTCGTCCACCCGCTCACCTCCGCGCCGCTCATCTTCCCCTCTTCGAACCCACTCCGCGCGGCGCTCCTGGCTGCCCTCCCAGCAAGCCTGGAGCGCATCGAGCTCGATTTCGACCTCCTGGACTCTGGTCCGCGGGTCGAGCTAGGCCCGATCGCGCCGCCGGACGTCGAGGTGTTCCTTCAGGGGCGATTGGAGCAGGGAGGAGCGCTGAGGAGCTGGCAGACGGTCGAGTGGGAGGAGGCGATGGGGATCCGCAGGGCGGTGTGTGTGACGAGGGAGCGGGGGAGGGACGGGAGGGAGCGGTGGGTGCCGGACTGGGCGGTCGAGGTGCGATCTTCCTTTCTATCCCTTCTCTGTGGGCTAAGCAGCTGATGACAGGGCTGCGAGCAGGATCCGGAGGAGGAGGACTTCGCCCGGGCAGAGACTTAGCGGTTAGATCACATGGTCGGTAGGAATGAGGGGCGTGCACAGATTGTATAGCGCTGTCCGTCAAGAAGGGCGAGTGGAGGGGACCACGACATGAGCGCTCCGAGCAAGAGAGCGAGAAAAGGTCTAGGAGAAACGGACAGCACAGCTCGGGTGCTCTTGCGAGGGGTCTCGAAGGGTTTGTAGCAGCTCGCAAACACCGAAAGCGCACTTCGGAATCGAGAAGGGTGGTTGAGCGATGAGCAAGTCGATGGCGAGAGGGGCGCGAAGGGTTGGCTTCCTCCGTTGCACTGCTACCGCTCAGAACCGCTCGAAACTGCTCCAGCTCCTACTCAAGCGCTCTCTCCATCCGCCTGATCAGGCCCCACCAGTCCCCGAGCCCTTCCCGCCTTCATCGCTTTGCTTCTGCTCGTCGAGGTCAGCAACCAGGTTCGCCCTGTTCCCCTCCCTTTCCTGCTTGGAGAGCACGCTCAACAAGCTCAGCACACAGTCTACACCTCCCAGTCCGATCCTCACCCCCCCCCCCCGGCATGCCCGTCCCGCCCCTCCCGCTCGAGGTCGTTGGCCTCGTCGTCGAGCAGATCAGGCTCGATTGCGACGACGACCACGACGAGGAGAGGCGATCGAACGGCCGCAACATCGCCCTCGTCTGCCGTAACTGGCGCGACCTCGGCACCGCCGTCGTCTGGCACACCCTCGTCCTCGGCTCGCCCAAACGCGCTCGACAAGCACACGAGCACCTCACGAGGTTTTCAGAACTCGCTTGCCTCGTCCGGGTTCTCTACGTCATCGGCGACGAGCCAGCCGTTGTGCCAGAAGAGGCGAGGGCGGCGCTTCCGGAGGAGGCCAGTGCTCAAGTCGAGTCGATTCTCAGCTCCTGCACCAACCTCAAGTGGTTCCAGTTCAGCGCTGACTGGGTGGCGTTGCTTCCGCTGCTCTCCACAGCGAAGCACCTCGCGGCCCTGTACGATGTCGAAGTCGTTCTTTCTCCGAGATGCCCAGTCAGCGCCCCGGCCTTCCTCCACCAGATCCAACAGCTGCGCACCGTCGATTGCATGTGGCTCACCTGTTGCTTTTTTCCCACGCCCTTCGTCCCGCTTTCAGCCCCTTCCTCTGCCCTCAGCTTCTCGCACCTTTATCTTGCTGTCCACGACTCGCCTGCCGGACGGCCCTTCACCAGCTCGCTCCTGCAATCCCTGGATCCTTCCGCCCTGCAGAGTCTGGCAATTTGTCTCCACGACCACTACGACGTTCTCTCCCACCTTCCCAGGCTCATCAATCTCAGAAGCATTTCGTGCGCCTTCGACACTACCCGTCCCTGGGACGCCCTTTTCCAACGCACCATCAACACTTTGTGGAGCCTCCCTTCCCTGACCTTCATCCTCGTGGCAGTTTTCAGCGGCAGCGTACCTCACGACCTGCGGTCTCCTCGCTTCCCCGCCCTCCTCACTCTTCTCAACTCCCTCCCTCAGGCCAGGTACATTGCCTTCGACCATTTCTACTTCAGCCCGGACGAATCAGACCCACTTCTGCCGCCTCGCCCGGTTGAGGGCAAGCTGGTGAACGTTGTGAGCCTGTTGGACGGACCGCAAGGCGGCGGTCAGGTCGAGTACGCTCTGGTGGAGGGGGAGGGCGGGAAGCAGACTTGGTACACGCAGTACAAGAGCGAAATCTGATGCTTGAGGACTCTCTCCGACTTGCGGTGCAGCACGATCGCGAGTTAGCGCGACGAGCGCGAACCTCTAGGAGAAGGAAAGAGAAAAGAGCCCTTGCATCGTCCTGAGTACCGCTACCCTCGCCCCTGCTCACACCGACATCTTCACGCCCTGCTTCCCAAGCACCTCGCCCGTCACCCTCCTCAGCCGCTCCTTCGACTCCTCGCTCCTGAGCTTCGGCGGCCCCGGGACCTCCTCGACGCGCCCGAACGGCTCGAGGTACTTCCCTCCGAAGTGCTCCGCGCGTGCGCGGACAGAGGGGGATGTGAGCGCGAAAAGAGAGGTGAGGGCGCCGGCGCTGGGCGGGAGGAAGAAGAGCGAGGCGAGGAGGCCGAGCGGGAAGGGCATCGTGACGGTTTTGTCTGAGTCGTTGCCGGGAGGAGTAGGGAGAGAGTGGATGAATGTCAGCGGTAGGAAAAGGGAAGGGCGATTCAGGCGAGACGCACCGGTCTTAGTGCCGCCTGGGTTCAGCGAGACGGCGAGGATGGAAGAGCCTCCCTTCTTCAGCCGGTTCTGCAGGTCCTCGACATACAGCGGGGAGAGCATCTTGCTTGCGCCGTACCTGCCGAGGCGGACATGCCGCGTCAGGACGACAAGAGCGAAGGTAGCGGCAACGAAAAGCGCACCGCGAGAAACAGCTCCAGAAGTCGTCGCGATCCTTGCCCGGCTTGGTGCACTCCTGATTGAAGCTTGAGGCGTCGACGATGTCCCAGTCGGCGGGGGCGACCATGCCGGCTGTGGGATGTGACGTGGTCAGGAGGGGCTCGAGGTTGGGGGAAGTGGAGACGATGGGAGGACGAACCGTTCGAGGCGACCTGGCGGCGAGAAGAAGGAGCGTCAAGTAAGGTGAGAGAGCGCGAGAAAAGGAAGAAGCGCACCCAAACGATGCGAACGTCCGAGCCGGGTTGAGCCGCGGTTTTCTCGAGAACGGGAAGAAGCAGCTCGGTGAAGAGGATTGGCGAGAGGTAGCTGCACGAGGACAGAGTCAGAAAGAGCGTGGTAAAAGAGAGGAAAGACAGGGAGTGCGCACTTGGTCTGCGGCGACAGCTCGAACCCGTCCGGCCCCATCTCGTACGGCAGACTCAGCCTCGCCGCGTTGTTGACCAGCCCGTCGAGCTTCCCGCCGAGCTCCTCGACGAGCTTTTTCGCGTTCTCCGCGCCGGCGCGCGTAGCGGCGAAGCTGGCGAGGTCGAGCTCGAAGAGGCGGATGCGGCCTGCGAGGGAAGGGTTGGACGCCTCGACCTCGTCGAGCGTAGTGCGCGCACGGGTGAGCGAGCGCACGCCGCAGAGGACGGTGGCGCCGCGGCGAGCGAGGGAGAGGGTCGTTTCCAGGCCGAGGCCTGCGAGGAAGAAAAAGGTCAGGGTCAGGGTCAGAACGAGGGAAAGGTGGGAGAGGGAGGGAGGGAAGGAGACGCACCTCCCATGCCGCCGGTGACGATGTAGACCTTGTCCGGGAGCGGCGTAGTATCCTCCTTGGCGGGGAAGTACCGGTTGCGGATCATCCAGTAGAAGGCGCTCATGGTCGGAAGAGGGTCTTGGGAAGTGGTTGAAGGAGGAGAGAGCGTGAAACGGAAGCGAAGAGAAGGGGAGAAAGGCGCGAGAAAAGCTGAGGATGTCCCCCGAATGCCCGCCAGGGGCTTGGTGAGCGGCCGGCCATCGGGAGGCGCAAGAGGAGTGATAGCAATCTTTCCTGCCGCGTAGTCAGCCCGTGCCGATGCATCTCGCCCCACTGTACGGCGGATCGGCCCGGATGAGCGCTCACCTCAGCCGCTGCTTGCTCAGCTTGCCCAGCGCGGGGAAGGCGTGGGCGGGGTAGAGCAGCAAAAGTGGGTCTGGGCTGGATGAGCTGAGCAGTCGGGACGCGGGCGATACGGTGAGCAGTGCAGTACTGTAGCGCTCAGTACCGGCGAGCCGAAGTGCGGGCTTTGCACGCTCGAAGACGAGGCGGAAGAAGCGGGCGAGGAACGGGTCGAACTCGTGGGAGGAAGCGGATCAACGACAAGGGGAAGAAGAGGCGGAGCTGGCGCACCGCATGCTTCGGTCCTATACCGTCACGGTGGCGTCGAATCGCAGGCGCAGCGGAGAACGCAGACGAGGGGTCGAGCAGTCGAGGAGGACGAAGACGGCGGTGACGACGCGGGGCGGCTGGTGAGTCGACGTAGGTGGAGCGCCGTCAGTGCGCGTGGCTGTAGCGAGTGACAGCAGCTCATCAGAGCATGTCGAGGAGCGGGGCGAGGACCAACCCATCCTCGTCCTCATCTCTCTCGCTCTGCCTCGTCGCTGCTGCAGCTTGTTACCGCTCGAGACCGCTTCGAAACTCTCCACAAGCCGCCTACGCATATCTTCGAACAAGCGCCAGCGCTCTCCGCGGTCTTCTCGCTCTTCCCGCCTTGCTTCTGCTCGTCGAGGTCAACAACCAGGTGCGCCCTGTTCTTCCCCTTTTCCTGCCTGGAGAACGCGCTCACCAGTCTCAGCACACAGTTCACACCCTCTGCTCCGACTCTCACCCCCCGCCATGCCCGTCCCGCCCCTCCCGCTCGAGGTCGTCGGCCTCATCGTCGAGCAGGTCAGGCTCGACTGCGGCATGAACCACGAGGAGAGGCGCTCGAACGGTCTCAACATCGCCCTCGTCTCTTGGGCTTGGCGAGAGCTCGGTGTCGGCGTTGTCTGGCACCTTCTCCTCCTCGATTCAGCTGCCCGCGCTCGCCGAGCCCATGAGCACCTCACCAGATTCCCACATCTCGTCCGGCACGTCCAGCTGCTTGCAGTTGTTGGGCCGGAGAGCGCAGACGCCCACATGCCAGAAGAGGCGAGAATAGCCGCCTCGGAGGAGACTGGCCTGCAAGTCGAATGGATTCTCAGCGCCTGCACCAATCTCAGGCACCTCGCTCTCAAGAGTGACTGGGTAGCGCCGCTTCCGCTGCTCGCTGCGGCGAAGCACCTCCTGGTCCTTCGAACCCTCCAGGTTGAGTTGCCTCGCCCGGTCAGCGCCCCAGCCTTCCTTCACTGTCTTCAGCAGTTCCGCCCTGCTCAAAGCATGTACCTTTGGTGCTGCTTTCTCCCCACACCCTTCCTTCCTCTCTCCACCCCTCCCTCCGCCTTTAGCCTTTCCCACCTCCATCTCGCAGTCTTGGACGAGTCGCCTGCTGGACGGCCCTTCACCAGCTCGCTCCTGCAATCCCTGGACCCGTCCGCCCTGCGAAGTCTGGAACTTCTCCTCCGCGACGACCACGACGTTCTCCCCCTTCTGCCACGATTCAACAACCTCGAGTTCTTTTCGTGCTCCTTCCCGACCACCCTTCCCTGGGACACCCTCTTTCATCGCACCCTCGACACCTTGCGGGGCCTCCCTTCCCTCACCTATATCTTCTTGCGCTCAAGTCCCGGCGCCGCACCTCCCAACTTGCGGTCTCCACGCTTTCCCACCCTCCGCACTCTGCTCGACTCTTTCCCCAAAGCCGGCTCAATCGTGCTCGATGGTTTCTACTTCAGCCCGGACGAGTCGGACCCCTTTCTTCCCCCTCGGCCGCTCGAGGGCAAGCTGGTGAACTTCGTGCGCCTGCTAGACGGACCGCGAGGTGGGACTTTCATTGGGTACGCTCTGGTGGAGATGAAGGACGGGAAGCAGGCGTGGTACTCGCAGTGAGTAGAGCCAAATGGAATGCTTTGGTCGTGTTCTTCTCAAGTTGCACTTAAGAGATTGCGAGCCTCTTGCGGAAGAAAAGAGGAAATGGCCTTTACACCGCCTGAATACCGCGACCCTCGCGCCTACTCACACCGTCACCTCTACCCCCCGTTTCGCGAGTACCTCGCCCATCGCGCGGCTTTTCCTTCTCCTCGTCTCCTCGCTTCTGAGCTTCTACAGCGCCAGACCCGCCGAAGGCTTGCAACATACGAGTTCTTCCCTCTGCTAGTACCTCGCCTCGTACCCACTCCCCGCCCCATGCGTCGGTACCGGCTTCGGCGGCTCGCCCTCCTCCCCCTTCCCCTTCTTCCTCTTCTCCAGCTCCTTCCGGTACACATCCCACAGCTCCTCAACGTCCTTCCCGCCGAGCAGCCGCTGGAGGTGCGCGCCGTCATCCCACTTGTGCGTGCGCATCGCGAGATTGAGCTGCGGGACGAGGAGCGGGTGGGCGAGGTGCGAGGAGAGCCAGCGGAGGAAGTAGCCCTGCGGGAGAAAGGGGTTAGACAGGTGTCTGGATCGCGTAGAGCCGAGTCGTGGGGAGCAGAGGAGGTACGCACCGTCGTCGAATACCCCAAGTCCCACTTGTCCTCCTCGCTCGGCGCTTCCCTCCAGTGCGGCGCTCCTACTCCCGCCTGATCCCGCACCCAATCCGCGATCCCTTCAATCACCCCTCCCGGAACCGTCCCCTGTCCGTCGTACTGGAAGCTGTGCAGGAGAAGGAAAGTCAGTGAAGCTCGCTCGCGAGGTGAGAAGGACGGACGCGTGGACCAGCTCGTGCGCAAGCACACCCTCGACTTCCAGCTTGAGGTGCGCCTTGTCTCCGCCGCACCGGTCCGATACACTCTCGAGGTACTGTGCCGAGAGGTGCACCTCCTTGTGCTCGTTGTCGAGGTCGGACCCGCAGGTGTAGGCGACGCCGTCGAAAGAGCGGAGGTGCAGGGTGATGGAACGGACGGGAGCGGGTTCGGCGAAGAAGGAGGAGAGGGTGTGCTGATGCTGTGAAGCGGAGTCGGAGGAGGAAGAAGAGCCGGGTTGCGGTAAAGGGCTAGGTCGGGAGGAGGAAGAGAGCGAGTGGGGATAGAGGTTGTCGAGAACCCGTTCGATGGCGGTGCGCAGGGCTTGACCGGGCTGAGGTGCGGCCTTAAAGAAGGCTTCGACGCCTGTGGGATCAGCTGGTCAGCCTGGACAAGGGAAAGAGGCGAGGTGGGGAGCGTGCGAACCTGGGTGGGGAAGGTCGAGCACTTCGAGGCGAAGCTTGGGGATAGCGCGGCGGGGAGGTACAGGCGCCATCTCGAGCGGTCGATGAGCCAGAAGCACGACAAGCGGCCGAGGAAGGGAGGACGGGGAAGGGGAGGAGGGAGAGAACCAGGGTTGGCTCGTTCCTGCTCTTCACTGCTCCTACGAGACCCGGTGCTGCTGCTCAACGCGTCAAACGCACCAATAGACGCTCTATCCCAGTCTCCGACTGCCCGCCGTCGCTGCCGTCGTGGTAGCCACCCTTCAGCTCGCCCTTGGAGGAGGGCAACATGGCTCCACCACCGCCCAAGGAGGCTAAGATCGACCGCCCAGAGCTCGTCAAGGCCGTCCAGGACGATGCTTACCGCATCGTCGACCGCTTCCCGAGCCGGTTTCGCTTCTCCTGCGTCTGCTCTCCTGCGTCTGCTCTCCTGCGTCTGCTCAACTTCCTCCTGATATCTCGCTTCTTGTGTCTTTAGTCACTGTGTATGACCCTCAGCTACAGCGTCTACACCCTCGCACCCCGGCGGAAGAACGCCTTCCACCCCTCGCCTATCGAGCTCCCGGGCGCCTCAACCGACTCTTCCCCCTGCCAAACCACCACCGTCCTCCTGGCCTTCACCTTTCCTACGACCTCCTCCATTCTTTTGTCCCATGGATCCTTCCTCACCGCATCCGGCTTGAGAACTCGCGGCAGGTGCAGCGATGCCGGCACCGCTGGAAAGGCGAGGACGTCCGAGAGGACGCCGACGAGGTGGTAGTGGTCGTTGGCGGTGCGCTTCGAGGGGTCCCTGAGGCAGGGAAGGGAAAGGTGCAGGGCGGAAGAGGCAGATCGTGTGCGGAGGAGGGAAAGGATGTCGGGGAAGTCGACGTCTTTCCGCGTCGAGGTGAGGGAGATGAGGAGTGGGCAGGGGACGGAAGCGAAGGGGCTTGAGTTGTAGGGGACCGCAGTGGAGAGGGAGGGCAAGAGATTGCGCGCGTCGAGCTGAAGGAGGTCGAGTTGGGAGAGAAAGAAAGAGAGAGGCTCGAACGGCTTGGGCGGGTCGGTGCCGACGGTGACGCTCTTCAAGCTTAGAAAGCGTAAGGATGGGAGGGTGGAGCATGTAAAGAGCGCGTTGGCGATTTGAGCCGGGAGGGTGAGGGAGGAAAGCGAGAGGGTGGTGAGGGAGGGCAGGCAAACTGTCGATGGGAGGTCGCTGATCTGGACTTGTGAGAGGCTGAGTGTGTCGAGTACTGGCAGAAAGGAAGGGGTGAGCCGAGAGGCGGAAGAAGGGGACGCAGGAACAGGGAATGCACGAGGAAAAGAGACGGTCTCGAGGTCCAGCTCGTCGCCTTCGACCCCCTCGTACAGCTCCAACCGTCTCAGATCCGGCAGTCTGCGCCCGATCTGTACCGCCTTGCTCGCCGGTACCCTCGCCTTCGCCCCGGACCTCAACACCCTCGCTGCCCTCTTCGCCTCCTCACCCACCTCGCCTCGCTCGAGCAGTCGCAACAGGATGTTGGCCGCTCGTGCGCTCTCGGCGTCGATGGTACCCCAGAGAAGAGGCTGAGCGAGGTCGCGGAGGTGAGTCGAGACGAGGCAGAGGGAGCGAAGAGTCGGGCGGTCAAGTTCGGCGAGGACGAGGAGGGCAAGCTCGGGGGCGATGCGGTCGAGCATGGCTGGAGGCGGCGACGTGCACTTCCGAGGAAGAGAAGGGGCAGGTGAGAGGGATACGAGGCGACGTCGGCGACTTCGACGAGGAAGAAAAGCGCTGCAATTGAGGATGAGAGCACGAGCCGTCGAAGGCCCGGGAGTGCAGTAGAAGGGGACAATGACCGAGCGCTGCGGACATGAGGCCAGATGGAAGACCGAAAGTGGAGAGGGATGGGGCGGAGGTGCGGAGTGAGAAGAGGAGAGATGGAGAGGAGGTGAGAGCGAAGAGCAGGAGGCTCTGCTCGCAAGGCAAGCGTAACGAAGGTGCAGGCTGTCTGAGAGGTCTTGGGCGCGCTGGCTCGCCAACAGTGATCATCGTGAAGACCTTGGGAAAGGAACTGTTTCTCTTTCTCCATGCCGGTCTTTTCCCGAGTTCTCCTCATCTGCGCAATGCATCCAGAGATGCGGAGACAGCAGTACCATACTCACAAGCTACGTCTACTCCAGTCTCGCCTTGATCTCCTTCGCGTACCGCCAGAAGTGCTTCGAAACCCTCCACATATCCTCCTCTCCCTCGTTGTGCCAGACGACGTCGACGCCCTGGCTCCGACAAAGCTCCAAGAGGTCGCGGAAGCGTTTTTGGACCGACGGCGAGACCGACGCGAGGTCGCTTTGAACGGAGGCGGGGAGATGGAGCGCCTTGGGCGGAGAGGAGGAATTGACGATCGGGGCGAGCCGCCCATTCAATAGGAAGGACCGAGAGCCGGCGCCAGGAAGGAGGGGGGGATGGAGCAATGGCAGATCGTCCGCGAAGAGGATGCGGAGGTGGTGTGGGAAGTCCGAGAGTAGGGGTGCATCGAAACTGCTCCGGCCGAGCAAGCGAGTGTCGAGGATCGGCGTATCGGTGGGCGGGATCCTCAGCTCATCGCCGTGGCGCAGGTGTCCGGAGTAGATGAGGCAGCAGTCGAGCTGCGCGAGGAACGCCGCCGGCGGAGGCTGCATGATGCGCTGCTGGATGTCGTACGGCCGGACGAGGCCGTCCTCGCCGCACAGCCCGCCAAGCGCGAGCGCGCGGAGGGAGGGGAAGATCTCGGCGGAGAAGAAGGTGCTGAGCGACATGGACGAGTTCACGACCCGGAAGGCGAGGGAGACGATCGTGGTCGGGCGGATGGGGCCGTAGCGGGTTAGAGTCACGTTCGAGAGGAGTATGCTGGGGGCTGGAAGTACGTACCGTGTCAGTTCGCTGTGTCAAAGTCGGTTTAAAGAAGAGAGAGAACGAGAGACGGAGTGGAAGAGGAGGGTGAAGCGGCTTTTGCACGCACCTTCCAACTCCGCCAGCTCCCCGACCAGCATGCTCCGCTCCAGCATCTGGATTTCCTCCAGTTGCGGCAACTTCTTCGGCATGTACCTCAGCACGGCCGGTCCGACCACGAAGCCGGCTCGGATGACCTTGATCCTCGAGAGAACGGCATCGTCCGATTCCGCCAAAAGCAGCTTGAAGAGCGCGCCTGCTGCAGACGTGGTGCGAAGGGTGATCTCGCGCTGGAGGAGAGGTTGTGCCAGGTCTCGGAGGGAGCGACAAACGAGGGAGCAGGCCAGGAGAACCGCTCGTCGCTCGTGATCTCGGTCTTCGAGGTCGGGGAAGGATGCCGGGCGGTAGGTGAGCTCGAGGATACGGTCAAGAAGTTCGGGTGGGAGGGAGAGGAGCGTAGACATGCTGGGACGAGGGAGTGACGATCAGAAGGTGGGCAGGGAGGAGAGTCGTAGCTGCGGGGGGAGAGTCAGCCTGATCGCAGGGGACAGAAGGGACGAGTGAACGTACTCAGATGCCGCTTCCGTAATGCCTACGCTCAGCGAGTTGAGTAGGACGAGCGACCCGAAGTGGGGAGATGAGGACGACAACGGAACCGCAACAACGACGGGCGGCGCGAGACTGGGTGCGGCGTAGGCGACGAAGAACCGTGGCTGTCCTGATCGAGTCGAGCAAGCCTCGGAAGCAGTGCGAGTGGAGACGGAGAAGTTGAAGGAGGGAAGGAACTCGTACTCGCGGCTCTCGCTCGTCCTGTTCACCCGCTACTGCTCTGGAGCCATGTACAGACCGCAAAATGTCTCCATCGTAGCCCCTCACGCCACCGTCGACTGCTACGAGCGCACCCACGCCGTCTACTGGAAGATGCCCTGGCCTCTCGTCCGCAACTCCCTCGTACGCTCCTTCCCTCTCTTCCCCTCGTAGCACTGCTCACTTCCCTTGCATCCACAGCAGCACCTCCAACCCTTCCCACCGCACCCGCACCCCGTCTCCCGCTCGAAGTCTTCGAGCTCTTCGCCTGCTTCCTCGTCCCCGACCGTCGCATAGGAGGACCCCGCACGCAGACACGGCGAGGGAGGAGCGTCTCAACGCACTCAAAGCGCTCTTGCCCGTCCGCCGCCGTTGGCACGCTGTCGGACGCCTTCTCCCGCGCAGCGTCTCCTCGTTCTTCCTCGGCGACACTCTCGACCGTAAGGAGCGGCTCGAGGTTGTCGGTCGCCTTGTTCGGCACCTCGGCCTACACCGGCTCGACCGCATTTGCCCGGCCAAGGCCGTCGCCTGGCGACCCTGAGCCTTCACTTCTGTCACCTCCTCCCTTCCCTCACCCTGATCAGGACCCAACCGCTCGAGCACGCTCGCGTGTACGACGTCCTCTTTCCGCACATCATCCGTCTCGAATGGACCCACACGGACATGGAGAAACCGCTCGATGAACGCGCCGTCCTCTCCTCTTCTCCGGCCTGCCGCACCTCCAGCACCTCGCCATGAGCTTCAACACCCTGATTCCCAATGAAGTCCACTTCAGCATCTTCGTGACTGACAGCCTCGCGCTCTCGCTCGCGAAGTCCCGCTGCGAACGAGCGAGAGCAAGGTCATCTCTCGCTCGCGACGGCCTCTTTCGCCTCTTTCTGCCTCGGTCTGCTTTCTTTTCAGCTTCTTGACTCTCTGGACGCGAACGAGCAACTCATCCGCATCAAACAGCAACGCTGCACAAGCCAGATCAAGCAACGCCCTCGCTCCCCTTCGTCCTCCCCACCCCTACCAACCGCAAGCCCGAAAAGCGAAACCACGACGCCATCCCCCTCCGCCCGCACCACGACCCGCAACACCAACGAGAGCCGAGACGAGAGAGAGACACAGGGAGGAAGAAACATGAGAGAAGAGGAGGAAAGGAAAACAAGGAGAGAACAGGCAACGAGGGGGGGAAAGGGGGAAAAGAGGCGCAGGAGTGAGTGAGCTAGAGGAGGGCGGCTCATTTTAGGTAGGAGAGGAGGGGCAGAGGAGGGAGAGGGGGCGAGGGGGCGAGGGGAGATGCTAGATTGAGTGAGAGGTCGAAAGGAATCGAGAGTGGGCGAAGTAATCGGTAAGGACACGAGGCGAAAAAGCAAGCGGTGGTGAGGGGTGGAGGGACGATGTACTGCTAAAGAGGGTGGATCAACGAGAAAGAGGCAAGTGGAAAGGCAAGACCTAGGCCTTGACGGCGACCGGAGCGGCCGCCGCCGGGCCCTTCTCCCTCCTGCCATGCGAGCCATGCTGCGGCTTCCGCCTCGCCTCCTTGACGACGAACCCGTCCGCATCCGTCGTCGCGCTCGCCTCGGCCTTGCTGTGGTGAGCGTGAGCAGGCTTGCGCGCCGCCTTGCCCGGCGCCTTCTTCTCGCCGTGCCCGTGCTCGTCCTTGCCCTCCTTGGCAGCGGCGGCGGCGGACTCGTCGACGCTCCCGGTCGAGGAGGCCGACTTGCTCATCCCGGCGGAGGAGGAGGCGAACGGACGCGGCGCGGCCTTCTTCTCCGGGACGACGACGGACGCGCCCTTGGCGGCGGCCGAGGCGAAGCTGAACGCCATCTTGGCCTGCTTCGGGGCGGCGGCGGCGGGCTGCGGCGCGGCGGGCTTGACGTCCTCGGCAGCGACGGCGGGCTTCTCCGCCTCGACCGGCTTGACCTGCTCCTCCTTGACCTGCTGCTCCTCCTTCTTCACCGGCTCAACAGCCTGCACCTTCTCCCTCTCCTTCTCCTTCTCGGCCAGCGCAACCGCCGCCGCCGCCGCCTCGGCAAACCCATTCTTCTCAACCGCGCCGGTGGGCGTGCTCGCGCCCGGCGCGGCGGGGCTCGCAAGCGGGAGCGAGGGGAAGTCGCTCGCGGTCGGGACGCGCTGCTGGCTCGCCGACCGGCTCGGGGCCTTGACCGCCGCGGCGCTCGCCGGCGCGCCCACGGTCGTGCTCGTCGCGGCGGCCTGAGCAGCCTGAGCAGCGGAGGGCGAAGCGGCCGAGGAAGACGATGACGGGACGCCGGCCTGCGAGTTGGCGTTGTGCGAGCGCGGCGCGGGCGGGATGTGGCGCGTGAGGCCGTTGATGGCGGCGACGAGCTGGGGCGCGCGCGAGCCGGGCTGCTCCTGCCCCTGCTGCTGCTGAGCCTGCTGCTGGGCGACGTGGGCGGCCTGGGCCTGGGCCTGCGCGTGCGCGACGGCGTGCGCCTGAGCCTGCGCGGCGCGGAACGCCTGCTGCTCCTCGACGAAGCGCCTCTGCTGCTGCTGCTGCTGCTGCTGACCCTGGATCTGGCGCTCACGGAACGAAAAGCCGCCGTTGAGGACCGTGCCCTGCTCGAGGTGCGGCGGAGGCACCTGCTGCTGCTGGCCCTGCGCCGCCGCAACCTGCGCCGCCTGCGCCTGCGCTGCCGCCTGCTGCTGCTGCTGGCGCGCCCACTTCCCGCCCTGCCCGCCATTCTGGTACCCACCCCTCTGCTTAGCCGCAAGCCAGTTGGGCGGCATCCCACCGCTCGCCTCGGGCCCGTCCGTCCTCCCATCCACGCCAATCATGTTCCTGCCGAGCTGGCGCGCGTCGGTCCCATCGGGGAGGACGTGCGCAAACGGGCACTCGTCGCCGTTGCGGCACCGGTTCGCCTCGAAGAACGAGCACGGCGGGCGCGGGCCCGAGTGCGAGCCCGACGACGGGTACTTGCGGTGCGAGCGCGGCGGGAGCGGCCCGTTCGCGTGGGAGTGGGAGTGGGCGTGCGCGGGGTGAGGGTGGGAGGGGAAGGGGACGGGGCCGCCGCCCGGCGCGCCGGAGAGCGAGCGGCGCGGACCGGCGTTGCGGCCGCCGTTCATTGGCTTGGGAGGAAACGGCGCGCCGTTGACCGCGGCGACGGGCATGGCGGGGACGGAGACGACGGGCGGGGGAGGCGGGATGGTGGAAGAGGCGAGGGGAGCAGACGGGAGCTGGGCGGGGGAGGTAGGAGCGGGAGCGGCGGAGGTCGGGGCGGGAGAAGAGGTCGAAGGCGCGGCGGAGACGGGTGCCGAGGTCTGGAAGAAGGTGTGAAGGGAAGGCGCCGCGGGAGAGGCGACGGCCGGGAGGGCAGCCGAGTCGACGTTGACGGGCGAAGCGGCGACGGCCGGCTCCTCGGCGACGGGAGCGACCGGCTCCGGCGCCGCGATCGTGTCGACAGGCGTCGGGGTCGAGGTCGAAACAGGGACCGGCGCGAGGGGCGCAACGGCGGGAGGCGGAGGCGGGATGATGTGCTGCTGCTGAGGAGGCGGGACGGGCGGGTAGTAGGCCTGAGGAGGCGGAGGCGGGAAGGGCTGGCCGTAGGCGCCGGCGGGCGGGCCATAGGCCTGGAAGTGGGGCGGAGGGAAGTAGTAGCCGGCTTGAGGGGAGAAGGGCGGCTGGCCGTACGCCGCGGCGCCGTACTCCATCCCTTGCTCGGGGTAGTAGAGCGGCATACCGCCCATGTACCCTCCCTCCATGCCCATGACCGGCTGCACCGCCATCTGCTGCTGCTGCTCTTGAACGACCGGCGCCGGTTGAGACCCGGGCGCGATCTGGTTGGCGACCGAGGGCGAGGCGGGCACGCCGGGCGAGCCGGCAACGCCGGGGATGCCGTGCGAGAAGATGCAGTGCTCGCCGTACTTGCACTGGCCGAGGGGGAAGAAGCGGCAGGGGATGTTGCGGGCGACGTCGGGAGGAGGAAGGTTGACGGGCGACGACGAGGTCGAGGCGGTGGCTGGGGAGGTAGATAGAGAGTCAGTACTGTCGCTTGGAAGGGGGCGGACCGAGTTGTGGGCGAGCCGAGGAAGGGAAACTGCTCTCTCCGAGCCGGGCGAGGAGGATCGCGACCCGCTCTCAGCGCCGCTCCGCCACTCGCCAGCCGGGAACACTCCTCAGAAGCACCGCAAAGTGATCTCGTAGGCGGCGAAGGCGTGCGAGCGGGTGCTGCCGCGCTCCTCCCGGCTGGTTCTCCCGGCTGCATGCACCCCCGTCGAAGTCGGTGGACGCCGTCCCGCTGCCCCGCTCGACGCTGACACGGCGCAGAAGCGTTCTTGAGACGCAGTGCTGCCCTCCCGCACGCTCGCTGACCCTCCCTGAGCGGTCAAAAACTTGGACTCGAGGTGCGACTCAGGTCCGCTCCTCGTCGCTCCCTCCGCTCGGCGGGCGGCTCCTCGCCCATGCACCGTCCATCTGAGGAGTGAGAGACTCACCGTCAGCGCCCTGGGTGTGGTCCATGGTCTCGGTGTTGCCCTGGGTGGCCTGCTGGTGGTGGTGAGCCTTGAGGGCGGCCGGGTCGGAGGAGGGCGAGGAAGCGAGGGCGGCAGAGGACGGGGCGGCAAGCGCGGCGGGCTGCTGGGTCTCTGGCGCGGCGACCATGACGGGAAGAGGAGGGAGCGTCTCGAGCGGGGAGCGGGAGAAGAGAGCTGGAGAGCAAGCCAGGATGGATCCGCCGAGCGACGAGGAGAAGGGAGCGGTAACGAGCCCTCAGCTGGGTCTGCTGGGGTAATGCGTCAGTCAGGGTGATATACTGGATGCAAGAGAGCGACTGACCGTGTCAAACCGCCACAAAATGAGCTGCAGTGAGCGGGACAGCACCATCCATTGAGCCAGGCGGGGAAGGACCCTCTCCAGCTCCCCTCGCAGACTCAAGCAGCCTGTGGTGGTCTGCACTGGACCTACAGTCGCAGATCAAGATGACTGGCGAGCTTCCATCCTGCTTGAGAGCGTGGCAGCGAGTTACGGCCTTGATGTCGCGAGGTGGGAGGAATGCGCACCCAGGATCAGCGACCACCGCATCGCTGAGCCTGGGACGACTGTAGGAGGTGCAGATCTGACGTGCCAAGCTGTGTGAGCCAGCACGAGCCAGACAGAGCAAGCGAGCGAGGGTGGCGAAAGCGAACCAGGAGCCGCCCCACTTGGACAAGGGCCGCTCGTCCAGCATGTCCGCCCTCTCTGCGCGATCGTATCAAGCGCAGGCGATGTTGGCATCAGTAGGCTGCATCTCACGAGCGTCATTGACCGGCGGACGCGGCGGAAGACCAGAAACAAGTCATTTTCTTCCTTCTCTTCCTCCTCGCTTTTCTCCCTCCCGTCTCGCTGCGTCGTCTCGAACGGCTGCATGCAAGCTCCATACTGCTACAACAACACGCTCTAGCGCCGAGAAAACGCCGGTAACGATCAGAACCCCTCCAGGGCGAGCTGTTCCGCGACCGACATGTACAGGCTGAGCGGCTTGAAGCGCACGGGGCGGCCCCACAGCTCGGCCATGGTGTAGCGGACTGTGGACCCCGCAGGGGCGAGGAGGCGATGGAGAAAGAGAGCGTGGGAAGATAGTAGTCGGGATGAGGCGCAAAGCGCGGCGGAGCGCGGGAGAAAAGGGGCAATGATCACGACGAAGGATGGGACGAGGGAGACGGGGACGGGAGCCAGGGCGGTGGGCAAGCGGAGAGAAGCCTGGTCAGTATTCCGGTGACAATCGACAGGAGAATGCGAGTGTGGAGGAGGAAAGGGAAGAAGACACGCACTCTTGCCCGTCCAGCCGATGAGGTCGACTGCGCGCTCGCACCAGCGTTGACATCAGCTCAAGCCTCGACAGAGAGAAGCAAGCCAGAAGAGACCCGAAAAGACGAGACGCACGGTGGTTGACGTCGAACAGCGTCGCGCGGTACTCGCCCCACTTGGCCGACTTGACCGAGACGAGGCCGTCGTTCGGGCCTGCGCGCTCACCTCACGGAGATATTCAGCTGGGTCTCTAGCGCGAAGAAAGAGAGAAAGGCAGAAAGAGTCAGGAGGGAAAGGAGCGCACCTTCCCGCTTCGCGATGATGTTGTAGGGGATGTAAAACGGGTTGCTCCACGTCGCGACGAACTCGGCGCCGTAGCTGTGTGGGCAATCCAACCCGGCTATCAGCGACACTCCTCCAGAGAAGGGAAGAAGAAAGCGAGAGGGAGAAAAGCGCACGAGTAGTACTTGACGTCCGGGTCGTCCGGCGTGTCTTCGTTGAACTGCGCCATCTTGTGGCTGGAGAGCAGGGTGGAAGAGGTCAGTACCACTCGTGGTGTAGGCAGCTCGCCTCGGCGGGAGTAACCCCCGCAAGGAGCGCAAGCTGACAGCACAAGAGGAAACCGTCAACGCACGTCGTCAAGTCATCGAACGCCTTCCCACCGCCGGGGACGCCGAGCCCGCGCATGACCGCCAGGAAGGCAGGCACCTTCTCCGCGCCGAGGATGTCGTCGAGGAGGTAGTCCGCGAACGACGACCCGCGGTGCGGCGTCGAGATGGTCGTCAGCGAGGCGACCTTGAAGGCCGTGGGTTTGAGGCGCGAGATGAGGAAGCGGCCGTCGAGGCCGCCCTGTGCGGATCCCGCAGCTATCGATCAGTCTCATCCTGTGCACTGTGTAAAGCGAGGACGAAAGGGAAGAAAGGAAGCGCGTGAGACGCACCATCGAGTGCCCGATAAGGTTCACCTCCCTCCCGGGAAAGCGCTCGGCAATCAAGCCCTCGAGGACGGTCGCGCGCTCCTCGATGCTCGCGCTCGCGGGCACGCGCCCGACGAGGACCTCGCAGCCCATGGCCTCGAGGGCCTCCTGCACGCCGACCCAGTACGAGAGCTTGAGGGGCTTGATCGTCGAGGGGCCAAGGTGATCGAAGCCTGTTTCGCCTCATTGTCGTCAGTACAAGAAGAAGGCAGAAAGCGAGAGGGAGGGATGGGGAAAGACGCACCAAACAGCCCGTGGCAGAACACGATCGGCAGTTTCGGCGCCTGGTACTTGTCCTTCAGGACAGCAAACATGTCGTCGTTCTCCTCGAGGCCGGCCTCGACGGCTTCACGGTCCGGCTCGCTCACCATGCCCTTGACCTGCTTCGAGCTCGCCTTGCTCTCGCCCGTGCGCTGGTCGTCGTCGTCCCCTTTCTGGCCGGTCGAACCCGTCGAGCGGCGCCGGACGGAGGCGGACGAGAACTGGCGTGTGTGCGCGAGGGCGGGCTTGGAGGGAGAGGCGGAGGAGGGGGAGGACGAAGCGGAGAAGGGGGAGGAGAAAGGCGCTGTGGAGAAGAGCGACCCGGCAGAGGAGTTTGTAAAGGGGTTGGAAAGCGTGAGGGAGGAGAGGAGTGATTTGGACTTGGATGGGGAGGGAGAGGTGGAGGCGGCGGCATCGGAGGCAAGGTTGTGCAGAGACGCGGCGGCAGTGTCGGTCGAGGGAGAGGTGGTAGACGAGGAGAAGAGATTCGGCAGTCCAAACGCCTTTGAAGGCGGCGACCGCTCCGGGCTGGGCGGAAGCGCCTTGTCCACCGAGTCCCGCTTCGGTGGGAGCTCCGGCGCGCCCCCTCCTCGTGCCTCATCGGCGAGCATCACCTCATCCATCGCCCTCTTCAGCTCCTCCTCGATCTCCCGGCGCTGCAGCTCCTCGACGTCCGCCCCGAGCAGCTCCTCCTCGACCTCGTCTTGCCGCTTCTGTGCCGCGCGGTCCGCTTCAGCAGCCTCGACGGCCGCCTTGCCGGCGAAGAGGGAGATAAAGGGGAGCTGCGCGGCATGCACTGCGTCGGCGTCGCCTGCCGCCATTCGGGAAGGGAGGTCCTTCGCCGGCGGGGTCGGCGCGATCGAGGCTGACCCTCCTTCTCCTCCCGCTGAGAGAGATGAGGATGCCGCCTCCGGCTCGACGACCGAGAAAGGCCACCAGCTCCCCCAGCTCAACTGGCTCAGCTGCTCCTTCGCCGCCTCTGCTGCTCCTTTTCCTCCTCCTCCTGCTCCTGCCGGCTCGTCCTCGATCGGCGGGAGCGCGCCCTCCTCGCCAGCTCCTTTACGCAACGTCGTCGGCCGGAGAAAGTCGAACCCGCTCAGCGCGCCGACCGAGGAGCTGGAAGAGGGGGAAGAGGCCGCGCGAAGGGCAGCATCGCGGTCCATCACGCCCTGCAGACTTCCCACGCTCGATCGGCGCGCCTGCGCCCCTCGTACTCGTGCTCCTCGTCCTGTTGACGACGAGGCGGGCCCCGGCGCACCGGCGCTGGCGGAACGCTGCATCCCCTCGGCCGCTGCTGATCCTCCCTCGTCCGCCTCGTGCGTCCTGGGCGGCTCGTAGTCGTGCGCCGACCCGCCGCGGTAGAGATCGAACGACCGAGCGTGCACGCCATTGAGCCCTGCAGACGAGGGCGGCGAGGGCGCGAAGCCGAAGGGGCTGGGGAGTGGGGAGGAGCTCGATCCGGTCGCAAAGTGGGCCAGCGGGGGGCGGGAGAGGGACGACGGTGTGGCGGAGAAGGGTGAGGGGGGCGGAGAGTCGCGTGTTGCTTTAGAAGGCGTGCGAGGGTGCGCAGGAAGGGTGGGAGGCGAGGAGGACGAAGGAGGCATTCGGGGAGAGGGAGGGACCGCACGGGGCGGCGGGAGGCGCACAGGGCGAGCCAGGGTGACGGTCTACGCGCTCGAGGTGCGCGCACAAGCAAGCAAGCGAGAGCGAGCGCAGGAAGAACGGCGAAAGGAGCGTCACCGAACGTCGACGACGAGGACATCGGCGGGTGGGCGTGAGCGTACGGCACTTTTCCACCTGTCCGCTGTCATACGCGGCCTCTATTGCGCCTGAAGCCCGGCAAGCAGACGGAAGAAGCGAGAGCCGGTTCCTCTCCTTTTCTTCCAGCTCGCACGACCGGCAACGCTCTTCGAGAGTGCGCTTTCCGGTTTTGAGACCGCTCGATCTACAGCAGCAAAGAATGACCGGCGGTGCCGAGGCGGAAGAGGCGTGGGAGGGCGAAGGCCGGGACGCGAGCGGCGAAGAAGACCGTCCGAAGCGCGTGTGAAAGTCCCTTGCTCTTGCTCTTCCGCGGCGGGAGGTGGACTGCCTTATGAGGAGGGAGGAAAGGGAGGGAAAGAGGTCATCCAGGCGCAGGAAGACCTTAGGGTAGGTTGTGAGCGCGATGCTGAGTCGAGGTGGTGAACGCAGGAGGTCTGCTTGAGGGGAGCAAGGATGCCCAGGACTGCTTCCGCGGCAGGCAGAGCGTTAATACCGAGGTGTACAGGCGTGTGTAGGTCAAGAACCATCGGCAGGGTGGTGAAGAACTCGGTCGTGTAGGTCAACGAGCTGAAGCGCCGAGCGTCCTCGACGCCGCGCGGGTTCTCCAGAATGGTATGGGTACAGTCGTGTGGTATGCTCGCAAAGGCGTCGAAGGTGAAAGCCTTCTTGACCTGGCGAATCTCGAGCAGGGTGAGGAAACGGAGGAGGTAGCAGAGAAGGCGCAGGCTGGCCAGGCTGACGGGCTTGACCGGGTAGACGTGGGCGCGCCGAGGAAGGACGCGGGGCCTCGAACGAAGGGACCGACAACCTCGAGTCGCTCCTCGCGGTCGAGCGTGTTGCTGAGGAGAGGGAGTCGACGTTGCGCCGGACGAATCTCCTCCCGATGGTACGCCAGTCACGGCGAGCGAGCGACGGCGTCTTGGCAGCCTCGACACGCTCCTGCCTGGCCGTAAGTGCGTGCGGGTTGCTCCCCTCCTCGACGGTCGGGATGGTGGGGCGATGAGCTCGCCGAGTTCGAGCGGGAGACGGGGTGCGGGTGCGGCGGGAAGGGTCGGAGATGCTGCTGTGGACGTAAGAGAAGTGAGCAGTGCTACGAGGGGCAGAGAGGGAAGGATCGCACGAGGGAGGTTCCGGACGACAGGCCAGGGCATCTTCCAATGGACGGCGTGGGTGCGCTCGTAGCCGTCGACTGTGGCGCGAGAGGTTGCGATGGAGACGTTCTGTTGACTGTGCATGGCTCGAGAGCAGCAGCGGGTGAACAGGACGAGCGAGAGCCGCGACTTCCTTCCCTCCTTCAACCTCTTCGTCTTCACTCGCACTGCTTCTAAGGCTTGCTCGACTCGATCAGGGCAGCCACTGCTCCCTATTGCAACCGTCGCACTCACTCTCGCACCGCCCGTCGTCGTTGCGGTGCCGTTGTCGTCCTCATCTCCCCACTTCGGGTCGCTCGTCCTGCTCAACTCGCTGGGCGCAGGCAGTACAGCAGCGGCATCTAGGTACGTCCAACCGACCATGCTGTCCCCTGCGAACAGGCTGACTCTTCCCTTGCAGCCCCCTCGCCCTCTTTCTCGTCGTCACTCCCTCGTCCCAGCATGCCTACGCTCCTCTCCCTCCCGCCCGAGCTCCTCCGCCTCATCCTCCAGCACCTCGTCGCCCATCCATCCCTCTGGGACGCCCGCTCCCGGCGGTCCGCCGGCCTCACCCTCGCCCTCACCTGCCGCGACCTCCTCGCGTACGGCCTCTCCCTCGTCTACCGCGACCTCTCCCTCCGCGGGCTCGAGCACGACGCGCTCTTCGCCCGCCTGGCGCAGCGCGAAGACGTGCACGGCTGGGTGCGCAGCCTGACCTACTCGGACTCGCGCGCGACGTCGAGCGCGGAGCGGCTGGGCTTGCTCCAGCGCCTGCTGCCCGCCTGTACGGCGCTCGCAGCGCTGCACGTCTACGCCTGCCCGACGACGATCAATGTGCTCTTTGGCGCGCGAGGACGGCTCCTCCCCGCGACGACGCTCACGACGCTCACGCTGCGGAGCGTCCCGTTCCTTTCGCCGCTCGATGTCGGGCCCGTGCTGGCAACAATAGCGCGGTTCAAGAGCCTGAGGCACCTCGACCTCCTCGTCTCGCTCCCGATGCTCCTGCCGAGCCCGCCCTCCAGCCCGCCGCCGCTCGCGCCCGGAGCAAAAGGAGAACAAGACCAAGCAGGGCAGCTCAAGATCCCGCTCCGCACCCTCGCGCTCGCCTTCCCGCCGTCGCACGCCTCGAACCGCACCGCCGAGTACCGCGTCCTCTCGGACCTGACCGCGCTCTTTGACCCTTCAGCCCTGCGCGAGGCCGACCTGCGCCTCGCAACCGCCGACGCCGCGCTCTTCTCCTACCTCTCGACGCTCCGCAACCTGACCGAATTAAGAGTGCACCTCCAGCACGACGCAGTCGACGCGCACCTCGCGGCCTTTGCCGCCGTTTTACCCGCCCTCGGCGCGCTCCGGTCCCTCACGCTCCGGCAACGCGTCCTGCGCGTCCCGCGCGCGCCGCCCTTCGCCTCCGCCACGTCCACCGCCGCGGCCGACCTCGTGCTCTTCCTCTCCGCCCTCCCAGCCAGCCTCGAAAGCGTGGATACGTCGCTCTTCTTCCCCGAGGGCTGGCGCGCCGCTCCAATCAGCGACTTCTTGCGCGCTTCGGGGGAGAAGGAGGGACGGCTGAGGAGGTTTGTGTGTGAGGTGCCGGATGAGGAGGGGGAGGGAGGAGCGGGAGGAGCGGGAAGAGGAGGAGGGAGGCCGTGCGAGGTGCAGCGGGTTAGGGAGGTGGAGGGGAGGGTCGTGTGGGTGGAGGTGGTGCGTCTTCTCTTTCCTGTCCTTCCTGCGACTCGAGACTGATCCACTCGTACTCTCGAGACAGGCATCGCAATCGGACTAGAGGGGCAGCGATAGAGAGGGCGGCTCGCAGGAGGATTGCCGAGGAGTGCAAGGCGGTATTTTCTGGTCGTTTTCGGTGAGGGTGAGGGAGGGTGCGAGAGCGCTTACGACTGATCAAGGAGAGGGAGTCAGCTGTCCCGAAGGAGGAAGAGAGGAACGAGATCAGTCAGCCCTCGTTCGCTTGCCATTGCCGCACTCCGGGCTGTTTTCGCTCTCCCACCCCACCGCTCCTGCTGCTCGCTCGCCCGTGCGAGATGAGTTTCCTGGACGGGTTTGAAGAGGTGGACGACCCGCTGGCTGCCCAGCGTGCTCAGTCGTCTCCTGGTCCTCCTCCCTCTTCGCTCACCGCCTCGACTTCGACCACCCGACACAACGACACCCTCGACCTCACAGAGGACTCGCCACCGCCTCTCAGCAGCTATAACATCACCCGCACCCGCCCCTCCCAGCCTGCCGCCACTTCGCCGACCAACGCCGCCCTCGACCGCTGGCTCTTCGACGACGGCGCCGCACCGCCACCGCCGCGAGCACCGCCGTCGAGTAGCATGGCTGGAGCAGCAGGAGCCACGGGGCCGTCTCGTGCGCCTGGTGCTGGAGCAGGAGGATTCGTGGCCGCGACGAGCGGGCAGTCGGGGATGGCGCAACAACGTCAACAACCAGCACGAGCAGCACCAACCGGCGCAGGGTTTGCGGGATCAGCAGGGGAGCCAGTCGGGTTCAGCACCGGGGGCGCCAGGCAGTTCACCGGCGGGGCGGTCCACCAGCACCCGCTCGCCTCGTCTTCGTCTTCCTCCCACTCGCACGCCCATCCTTCTTCCTCTTCCGCCCCTTCTACCAGCCTCGGCCGCATCCCCCTCATCTCCTCCGCTGCCTCCGCCCGCATGCCCTCCCAGCTCCTCTCCGTCCTCGGCGGCCCGCCGTACACCGCCGGGACGAGCCAGTCCTTCGCTGGTGCGGGCGGGTTCACGCCCGCTGGGAGCGTCTACCGCCAGCAGCAGCAGGCGCAGGCGGGCTCGAGCAACTCGTTCGCCGCCTATTCCCAAGCCGGGCTCTCCACCTTCTCGCCGCACCCTCCTGCGCCTCAGCGCGCGCCCTCTTCGTCCGTCTCGCCTGCCAAAGGCAAGGCTGTTCTCGCCGGCTCGTCCTCGCGCGAGGTCGTCCTCTCCGACGACTCGGACCCGGAGCAGCACCCGGGCGTGGTCGACCTGACCTCGGACCGCGACTCGGACGACGACGTGATCGTGGACGACACGCCCATCTGCCTCGGCGCGATCCACGTCCAGCTCCTCGTCTCCTCGCCCGTCTTCCCGATCGTGCCCGAGCTCCCGCCGCCGCGCAAGCCGGACGGGTTCGAGTGGTCCGAGGCCGAGTACCGTGCGTACCAGGCCCGCCTCGAGCACGTCTGGAGCGAGACGAGCCCGAGCGTCTTCCTGCGGCACGAGGGCGCGCAGGTCAGCCAGCACACGACCAGGCAGCTCGTGCAGGCGTACGTCGATCTGCCGGGCAAGGGCAGCCGCGTCAAGTTTGCGTTCGTGGACTACGACTCGGCGGACGTGCTTGCGCCGCTGCTTGGGACGGGGTATGTTGGGCAGGGCGTCGCGAGGGGCGGGAACGGGAAGGTCTGGTGCGAGATGACGGTGCTTAGGCAGCCCTCGCAACACGTGCGTCTTCTTGCTCTTCTACCTTATTTCCCCTCCTCTCGCCCTCTTTTTCCTCACCTCTCCCCTTTCCCTCCTTCGTCTCCCTTTCGCCCGACCGTACTGACCCTTCATCCCTTCTTCAGCCCTGCATCCTCCGCTGCAAGCTCGTCCTCTTCTCGCGCCCCTTCGACGCCCTCTCCGTCGCCTCCGCGCTTGAGCACGCCCCTCGCACCCCAATCTACCTCGGCCACCCGACCGACCCGCCCCTCCCGACCTACTCGGGCTACGCCTACAAGAACCCGCACAACCCCGCTCGGGGCGTCGGCGCCGCGGCCGAGCACCGCCGCGCGCAGCTCAACAACTCGATGGGCGGGCTCGGGAGCTACAAGGCCCCCAAGGTCGCGGATGTGCAGAGGGAGCAGGTCAAGGACGTGTTTGTCGAGATGAAGAGCGGGATCGATCTCGAGCAGGTCACGCCTCGTACGTCTCCCTCTGCTCTTTGCTCCCCTGTCTTCTCACCCGCTGACCCTTGTCACACGCCATTCAGCCTCCATCGTCTGCACCCCTCTCTACCCACACCAGAAGCAAGCCCTCTCCTTCCTCCTCGACCGCGAGGCGCTCGTCGCCGTCCCGCCCAAGGACCTCAAGGGCGGCCCGCCGACGATCGTCAGCCTGTGGAAGCGCATGCAGGACCCGTACGGGAGGACGATCGGATGGAAGAGCGTCGTCACCGAGATGGAGGTCAAGGGCGAGAAGCCGCCGCCGCAGGCGAGGGGGTACGTTTCTTCGTCCCTTCTCTCTCTCTTTCCCTTGCTCCGTACTGACCATGCTCTCTTCTGCACTTCCGCAGCGCCATCCTCGCCGACGACATGGGCCTCGGCAAGACGATCGTCGTCATCTCGCTCGTGTGCACGACCCTGCCCGACGCGTGCGCGTTCGCCGCGAAGCCGCCGACGCCCGACAACCACGACGACCGCTTCGACGAGCAGATCACGGCGGCCGACCGCGCGCAGGCCGGGCGCGACGGCTTTGCGAGCCACATCTGGGGGCTGGGCGGCGCGACGACGACCGAAGGGGGCGGGGGCAAGCCGCTGAGCAAGAAGAAGCAGGCGAAGCAGCGGAGGGAGAAGAAGAAGAGCGAGCAGCTTGCTTCGCGGTTCGCCCGTCTTGAGGTCCGCAGCAGGGCGACGCTCATCGTGTGCCCGCTCAGCACGGTGCAGAACTGGGAGAGCCAGTTCGAGGAGCATACGAGGGTTGTTGTCGAGGAGGATGGGCAGGGCGGGAAGGTCGTTACCGTCCGAGGCGAGGCGGAGGAGGAGGAGGACGACGATGTGAAGGAGAAGAGGCCGGCGAGGAGCGAGAAGGCGAAGGGGAAGAAGAGGGCGAGGGTGGTCGACGACAGCGAGGAGGACGACTCGGTGGGGCGGACGACGGCGTCGGCTTCGGCGTCGGCGTCGGCGGCGAGCACGGACGACGAGTCGATGAAGGCCGGCATGGACGACTCGGTCGACGACGATGAGGACGTCAAGCCCAAGGTCAAGGGCAAGTCGTCCTCCTCCGCCTCCGCCTCGAAGGGCAGCGGCAAGAAGGGCAAGAAGCCGCCGGCGCTGTCGATCTACATCTACCACGGCAATGCGCGCCTCGCCGACCCGCGCAAGCTCGCCGACCACGACGTCGTGATCACGACGTTCTCGACTCTGGGCACCGAGTACTCGCGCCAGGAGCGCGCCGAGGAGGAGCGCGAGGACGAGGAGGAGAAGGAGCAGAAGCGGAGGAAGGAGGAGGACGAGGGCATCATGGAGGTGTTTGGGTTTGGGCCAAATGGGGAGATCCTCACGGCGCCGCCGGGGGAGGGGGAGAAGAAGCCGAAGAGGAAGAGGAAGAGGGTCGAGGGGTCGGGCGTTAGTCCGCTGCAGGCGGTGCAGTGGTTCAGGGTCGTGCTCGACGAGGCGCAGTGAGTTTCTTCTTTAGGCTGCCCTCCCGTTCCGGAGCTCACCCTCCTTTTCTCCCTTGCAGCATCATCAAGGAGCACAAGACGATCCAGGCTCGCGCCGCATGCGACTTGTCGTGTCAGCGCCGGGTCGCCCTCTCCGGCACGCCCCTCCAGAACTCGCTCAACGACATCTACTCCCTCATCCGCTTCCTCCGTCTCGAGCCGTTCACGGACCGCGCCCTCTGGACGCAGTACATCGGCTCGCTCGCGCAGAAGGGCGAGGACCTCGGCGCGGATCGCCTCAAGCTCGTCATGCGCCACATCGCCCTCCGGCGCACCAAGGACACCAAGGACGCCGACGGCAAGCCGATCCTCTCGCTCCCGCCGATGGACAGCAAGCTCATCTCGCTCGAGTTCTCCGAGCCCGAGCGCGCGTTCTACGCGTCGCACCACTCGCGGTACAAGCACGACTTTGCCAAGCTCGACGAGACCGACTCGGTCATGAAGAACTACTGCTCGATCCTCCAGGAGCTGCTCAAGCTCCGGCAGATCTGCGTCCACTCGGCGCTCCTGCGCGACTCGGAGGACCGCGCCGGCGGCCTCGACCTCGCCGAGCACATCAAGCGCCACGGCATCAGCAAGCCGCGCGCGATCCAGCTCGTCGCACTCTTCCGTGACGCCGGCGTCGGGGGCTGCGCCGAGTGCGGCTACTCCCTCTCCGCCTTCGAGCGCGCCAACGTCGAGGACCTCGGCGAGTGCGACGAGACCAAGCCAAAGAAGCCCGCGGCCAAGAAGCGCAAGACCACCACCTCGTCCTCGAAGCAGACCGCCGCGACGTCCGAGGGCATCAAGGTCGAAGGCGACGGCGGCGAGCTTGGCGGCCCGCCGTGCGAGGCCTCGGCGTGCGTCGTCACGCGCTGCCAGCACCTCTTCTGCCGCCTGTGCTTCATCCACCACATGGCGCCGTCGTGGCCGGACGTCAAGAGCGACCAGAAGACGGTGTGCAAGGTGTGCGGCGAGGAGTTCGCGCCTGCGCTTGAGGCGGTCGAGGTTGAGGCGGGCGAGTTTCAGAAGGCGCTCGAGAGGGCGGGCGATGAGCGGCCGGACGAGAAGGGCAAGAAGGGCAAGGGCAAGGCCAAGGTCAAAGCGGAGAAGAAGGGCGGGAAGGCGACGCGGCTGTTTGAGCATTCGACCAAGACCCGGTGCGTGACCCTCCTCTCCGTTCCCCCACGTCTTCCGCCTGACTAACTCGCTCACTATCTGCAGCGCCCTCCTCATCGACCTCCTTCCCTTCTCGCAAGCCAACCCCGCCTCGAAGAACTACGACCCGTCCTTCAACCCGGCCTCGATGCTCTCTCCAGACGGCATGGGCGGCACGGTCGGCGGCACGATCGGCTTCCAGCCCGTCCAGGGCGAAGCGGTCAAGTCGGTCGTGTTTTCGCAGTGGACGACGCTGCTCGACCGGTGCGTTTCTTGCCCTTCTCCGGCCTCTCTTCCGTCACGTCACCAGGACTGACCTCTCCTCCTCGTTTCTGCAGCCTTGGCGATGCCCTCGAGACGGAGAACATCAAGTACCGCCGCCTCGACGGTTCAATGACCCGCGACGCCCGCAACGAGTCGATGGACGCGTTCAAGACGGACCCGGCGACCGAGGTCTTGCTCGTCTCGCTCAGGGCCGGAGGTGTCGGGTGTGTTTGTTTGCGTTGCCTCTCTACGGTACCTTAGTGCTCACCGCGTACTTTCTCGCAGCCTCAACCTCACTGCCGGCCGCCGCGTCTACCTCATGGAGCCGTTCTGGAACCCGGCCGTCGAGGTTTGTTCCGCTTTTCGTCCTTTCCCGCGCTTCCTCGCTGAACTTGCCTCTCCTTCGCGTGCAGAACCAAGCCGTCGACCGCATCTACCGCCTCGGGCAGACCAAGCCCGTCCAGACCGTCCGCTTCGTGATGGACAAGACGATCGAGAGCAACATGCTTAAGATCCAGAAGCGCAAGATGGAGCTGGCCAAGTGAGTCTTCCCTCTCCTTTTCTTTTTCTCCATCATGGGATTGACGATTTCTTCGGCGTGCAGCATGAGCGTCGGCCGGACGAAGAGCAAGGAGGAGGTTGCGCGTGAGCGGCGCGAGGAGCTGCGGATCCTTCTCGACGACTAGACTGTCTCTCTCTCCTTCCTGCTGTACACCTGCCGTATCGTGTTGTCGTTTTGTCAATCCACGCTTCTTCTTCTCCTGCACCCGAAGTACGAGGAGGAGAATGAGAAGATGGAACGAGAGGATGGGGTTGAGACTGGAGACAGGGGAAAAGCAGATTTGGTTTCTTCAAGCTGGTTTCTCGCTTCTACGTTCGTTTCGTCTCCGCTGGACACCCCTCAAGCGCTGTTCTCCTCCGCCGCCCCCCTCTTCTTCTCCTCGACGTACTCGCGGAACTCGACGCACTCAACCTCGCGCCACTCGTCGACCGGCTTGCGGTAGAAGCGGACCTCAACGCCTTCGTCCCTGCAGCGCTGGAGGAAGGACTCGCGCTCGACCGTATCCGCCTCGACTTCGCCGGCTGGAAGAGGGGGAAGGCGCGGGAGGAAGAGCGACTCGGGGCGGTGCGGGAGGGAGAAGATGAGCTGTAGGGTGGTCCAGGGGAGATCATGGTCGCCGAACGAATGAAGGCGAAGGTGACGAGGTGGGTGCGCGATGAAGGGCCGGAAAGCCGCGCACTGGTACTGGTTCTCGGGCATGAGGTCTACCGCACGGAATTCGTAGAGGATGTTGCGGAATGGAACGCTGAATACAACATCGGTATCACAGGCGTATCTGTTGATGGAGACCTCGAGGATGTCGAGGTGCTTGGCGAGCTCGACAGGGCTTCCATGGCGTGGGATGTTACGAAGCGAGAGGTTGCGGAGGGAGGGCAACATCAACGGCTTGAGAAATTTACTCTCAAGGTCGGCGCTACCCTCGATGTGCAGCTTCTCGAGGCAGGGGAGAGAAGCCGCGTTGAGGATGAAGGTTCTCGTGTCGCGGACGGCGAGCGTCCGCAAGTCTGTGAGCGCGACCGTCAGCGTATGCATAAATCTCACGACGATAGCAGACTACGCACTCGGAAGCGACGCAAAAGTCGGAGGCGTAGAGGTAGTCGGGAAAGGGCAGTGCGTGTAACAGGTGGTCTGCCACGCGTACGTGCTCGATTCGAGGGAAAAGGCGGAGAGCTCGCCGAACGTCCTGTGTCGAGACCTGCTCTCTGCCCTTGGACCGGCGAAAGATCAGGTTCTCGGTACAATCGCGCTTCTCGCTTGGCTGCTGCGCTAGCTGAACGAGGTTGCGGGGGCGGAAGATGGTGACGGCGTGCCAGAGGAGCGGCTCGGCGAGCGCCTTCCACGCCTTCGAGACGAGGCAGCACTGCAAGGCGTCGCGGCTGCGACCGGTGTAGTCGTCCTCGATGCGCGAGGGAAAGGCGAAGTCGAAGATGCGGAGGACGATTTCGGTGGGCAGGGGTGGGACGGAGGAGGAGGACATGGTGGAAGCTGCGGGACACGGAGGTTAGCCTGGCCGGGTGGTGAGAGAGAGCATGTACGCACTGTAGATGCTCTTGATCGCTCAACCAATGCGTGCTCGACGAGTTGAAGCTGGACGAGGACGAGGACGAGGTGCGAGCGAGGAAGGGTGGAGCGAGTCGAGGGGCACGCTGCGCTCGTGGCTGCTGCAGTTGATGACGGTGCTGAAGCTGCTCGAGCCGTGTCTAGCTTGAACCGAGTGCTGTGAGTCGTGGTCGAAGCGAGAGGTTGCTCCCCTTCCTCCGGCCACACCTCGCTCGGCGCTTCAGCGTGCTCTGACGCTCGCGCGCACCGCCCACTCGCATCAAGGCCACCAATCAAGAGCTGGCAACTTGCTCCGGCCCCTGCGCACCTCGTTCCACCTCTTTCCCACTCCTCCTCCCCTCGTCCCCCTCAACTCCCTCACAGCCATGCCCAACCGCTTCGATCGTCTACCAGCCGAGATCCTCGACCTTATTCTCGAGCTCAGCATCCCGCCGCTGCCTCGCCTCGACAAGGAGGACAAGAACGCGGAACGACGGCTCACCTTGTCCCGCCTCTCCCTCACCTGCTGCGCCCTTCACACCCGAGCGCAATCGCTACTCTGGCGCGAGCTGAGCTTTTGCCTTGCCCAGACCGTCGACAAGGTGCAGCGAGCGGTCAATCACAAGCCTGTGCTGCTCGAAGCCGTCCGAGAAGCGAAAACCGTCGGCGGAACGGCGCTGTCGGAGGCGGTCCCGATTCTGCGTCGGTGCGTCAGTCTGAAGAGGCTGCAGAGCAGGCTCGGATGGGCGAGCTGGGAGAGCTTGCAGCGGCTTTCTGGTGCGACCCTCTCCTTCTTTCCCGACGCGTTCTCGCTAATTCGGGCTTGTACAGTGCAAACACTCGAGCTCATCGACGTCGAGCTACTTCTGTCTCCTCAACCCCTCCCTACCAAGCTTACTCGCCTCACCTTCCTCAACATCAAGATTTCCGTCTCGAGCGCCTCCCGCCTTTTCCGCCTCGCCGTCTTTCCGAATCTCGCGCTACTCCAACTCGGTCAATGCAGCGATCCAATGACGGACGAATCTTTCTTCCCGTCCATCCCGCCCGCCTTCGCGGCTCAACTTGATCTCCTCCTCGTCCAGTCTGAGGAGGGCTCGATCCCGCCTGAAGCCCTCCTCTATTGGCCGACAGTCGTCTTTCTCTCGACCCCTTTTCGCTACGACCTAGTCAAGCTCCTCGCCCTCAACCCGCCTCATCTCCAGATCCTTGCTCCCTCCCGCAACTTCGTCCCGAACGAGCCTTTCTTCCCCGGCTTAACCTGGGGCGGCCTCCTCTCGTCCCACTTCATCGCCCTCTCCGCCTTCCTCCAGTCGGACTCCCCTCCTCAAAGTCTCCACCTCCCGTCTTTCCTCCTCTCCCTCAACCCCGCCTCGTCGCCCTCGATCCTCGCCAAGCTCGACGGGCTCCTCAAAGCGTGCAGGACGAGCGGTGTCGAGGTCTTCTGGCACGACGAGGTCGAGGGCGAGATCTCGGTTCCCGAGGCGTTCTTGGTGTACACGAAGCGGATCAAGGCGACGACCAGGGAGGTTTAGGGGAATTGACGGCGAGGAAAGCGGTAGCGAGTGGGACGATGGACAGAGAGGGCGAAGGTAGCTTGGCTTAGCTTAGGAAGACACGCCACACACTGTCGGAACGAAGATCAGCCTGGGTTCAGCACGAATTGCTCGTTTTTCTCCCCTTTCTCCTGCTCTCGTCGAGACCTCAAGCGAGACGAGAGAAGGTCAACCTGAGACTGACGCTCGTCCGTTCGCAGCTGACTGTCTGAGGGTAACGATCTATCTAGGCACGCCTTGCAGACCTCGACTGTTTCTCTTGCTCGAGCCGCAGCAGGTCCTCCAGCTCCTGCACTGCCCGCGCATTCTCTCGCGCTTCTTCAGGCGACTCGACTCGCTGAGCTGGTACCTCGGGGCCAGTCGCTGGGTTGCGCGGCATCTTCGTCCTCTCCTGCCTGGCCCACTCCGCGAACTCGGGCACCAGCCTGACCTGCCCGCCCGCGTCATTCGTCAATCCAAAGTGCACGCCCTTGTATCGGCACGCTTTGACCACCCGGTCCAGGTTGGACATGATTGTGCGCTCGACCTCCTTGTTGAGCCCGAGGCGGGAGGTGCGGGAGAGCCATACGGACTGGATCGGGCTAGACGGCGCCTGGATCGCGTCGAAGAGGGCGTTGTACGCCTGGGTGGCGGTGCGGAAGGTCGCCTTGGGCGGCCAGACGAGGTGGAGGTGGGAAGGGTAGTCGGCAGCGCCGGCGTGCGTCGAGGTCGAGTGCGATTCGTCTTCGTCGTCGTACATGTCGTAAGCTTGCTCCGAGTACTCGTACCACTCGTCGTCGCCATACGGAGAGGACGACACGCGCGGCTGGCGGAAGCGCGGGACGGGCTGACCGGCGAAGAAGGAGACGAGAGAAGGCGTGCGAGTGGACAAGACGAGGTCGGCGGGCGGCTCGCAGTCGCCGTCGGTCGAAGCGAATTGCAGCATGTCGAGGCGGTCGAGGTGGTACAATCCGAGGTTGTCGGAGTGCAGGACCGGCTTCAAACGGTCCCATTCGATCGGGTGGCCGATTCCGCTGAGCAGCACGGCGCGGAGGGCGGGCGTCGTAGCATGGTGAAGCAGGGAAGTGAGAGTAGCCGGAGGGCAGTTGACGTTGACGAGGGAGAGGCGAGTCAGCGAGGGGAGGAGGGTCGGACTGTTGTGGATCTCGAGGTTGTCGAGGACGAGGTGTCGAAGGTCTGTGAGGGTCCAAGTCAGCCCAGGAAGAGCGGAACGAGGCAACCGGCGAACGTACGGGAGAGACCCTCGAAAGGCTCAGATTGGATCGGCTCCTCCGCCTCGAGAAAGTCGATAACCTCGAGGGCAACCAAGTTGGGCGTCTTCCTCAGCAACCGGCGCAAGCACTCGACGTCTCCATCGACCGCCTTGAGCGTCTTGACGTGTCGGCCGTACCCGCTCGCGCTGCCCTCGACGAGCTTGCCGTAGTCGCCTCCGTCCCAGTCCTCGAGGTGGACGTTCTCCCACAGGAGCGGCTCGATGACGCGCTTCCACTGCTTCGAGACGCGGCGCCAGACAGACAGGGCGTCGCGGCGGAAGTCGTAGGCTGCTCGGTGTTGGCGATAGGTGGAGGAAGGGAGGGGTTGGGCGAGGCGGAGGACGAGGGAGAGGTGCTCGTCGTTGAGGAAGGGCGCCATGGCGGGTCTGCTCGCGCAGAAGGGTCAGCGCACGATGTCGAGTATGTAGAGGGAAGGACGTGCCTAGTCCGGAGGCCTGCGCGCAGCACCTGGAGGATGAGGTTGAACGAAGGCGGACGAGGCGAACTCGACGCCGGCGACGAGGGGCAGGCCGTAAGCTTGCAGGGGCGGCGAGGAGAGCGTGACGGTGCTTCAGAGCGCGTGTCTGCTCGCAAGCTAGCGGTAGCGAGAGTGGTCAAAGCGAGAGCTGCTGCTCTCTCTCCTCCACTTCACAGCTTCCAGCTTCAGCTCTCTCTAGCGCTGTCCAGGGCAGCTCCTTCGTGTCAAACATCCTCATCGCCCACCCTAAAGCCATGGCCGTCACTCTCCTCGACCTTCCTGTGGAGGTCCTCGAGCACATCGTCCAGCTCGCTCTTCCTCCCGACGGCGCCGTGAGCGCTTACAAGCAGCGCCAGTGCACTCTGACAAGCCTCTACAAGGTCTGCAAGTCCCTGCTCGCCATCGCGCAGCCCCTGCTCTGGCACATCTTCGTCCCCAAGTCGAACCCGGTCCCGCTGCTCAAGGCCCAGCCGGAACTCGCCAAGCAGGTCCGCGTCTTTCGGGACGAGGTCGTCGGCTTCATCCTCCGGCCGTTCCTCGAAAACCTCATCCTCACGCCCAATCTCCAGCACCTCAGCATCAACGACCCGAAGCTGGTCATCCGCGAGCAGGACTGGGTGGCCTTTTCTTCCGCAGGTGTGTTCCCTTTTTGTCATGCTCACTTGTTGTACTGACCGCACCCTTTCCTTCTAGCTCTCACGGAGCTGACCCTGCTCGGAGTCGACTTCACCTACGAGAACCTCACTGGCCTGTCCTTCCCTCACCTTCTCTGCTTCACCTTCTTCCCAGCCAAGGGCGACCTCCGCGACTTTCTCCAAGTCGCCTCATTCCCCATCCTCGCAGCGCTCTACGTCCCGGCCACGCCATGGTCGTGGGGCTCGAGCCTTCTCAATGACCTCAACCCGCGCAACATGCCGCAGCTCGAAATGCTGCAGGTCGACGCACTGCCTCACCGCATACTCAAACACCTACTCCTCTATCCGTTTCCAGTCCTGGTCTCGCTCGTCCTCGACTTCGCCTATCCTCAAACCCTCAACGAGTACAAGGAGTTCGAGCACTTCCAGCTCAAAAGCGTGCCGACCTCGCACTTCGACCTTGAAGACAACCTTCAGCTTACGTCTCTCACCTATGCCGTTCGCGTCAACTTCTTGATCGACTTCATTGCGACGGCGCCATCCCTCGTTTCCTTCTCCCTTCCCTTCGAGCTCCACCCGTCAACCGCCCTCCCGCACGAACAAGCTGACCGCCGCTCTCGCGTCCTCGAGGCGCTCAATAAGCGCGGCGCTGAGGTGATTTGGCGCCTTGACTCGAAGAACGTGGAGGACGACTTCGCGGTGAGCAAGGAGTTCTGGCAGTACGCGAAGCAGCGCAAGGCGAGGGTGGCGGGGCAGGTGGCGGCAAGCGGGAGTACGTGAGGGAAGATGGACGGATCGGCGGGTGGGCCCCAGGGCGACGAGCTTGGCCAGGGTGAAACACTTGCTTCTTGTTCTCTTCCGCTCGAGCCGGCGGGCGAGAGTCGCTCCGCTGCGCTTCTCTCGTGCTAAATGCGATATCTCTCCTGTTGAGCCTCTCGCAGGAGGGAATTTGGCAAGGAAGAAAGAGATAACGGAAGAAAGAAGCGGAGCTCGTTTCGTCGACCTCGTCTCCCTCGCTACCTCAACCTCGTCTCCCCTCGATGACCTCCTCTCAAAGGTCGCCCGTGTTCTCCGCCGCCCGCCTCTTCTTCTCCTCGACGTACTCGCGGAACTCGACGCACTTGACCTCGCGCCAGTCGTCCACCGCCTTGCGGCAGAACCGGACTTCGACGCCCTCGTCCCTGCATCGCTGGAGGAAGGACTCGCGCTCGACCATATCTGCCTCGGTTTCACCCGAGGGGAGTGGAGGGAACCGGGGGAGGAAGAGGGATTCGGGGCGGTGAGGAAGGCAGAAGATGTTCTGAAGGGTGGCCCAGGTGATGCTCGTCATCTGGTGGGTGTCCAGGCGGAGATGACGAGGCGGATATAGGATCCAATCCGGGAAGGCGTCCCGATCTGCGTAGTGCTCCAGATGTGTGGGGCAGAGGGTGAAGAGGACGTTGCGGAAAGGCGCCTCGAAGATGGCATCTCCATCTTCAGCGTACTGAAGGCGGACTTCGAGGACTTCGACGAGCTCGGCAAGCCGATCCGGTGTCGAGTGGCCACCGAGGTACTTCACTGAGAGGGAGCGTAATACTGGGAGGGTTGTATGCTCGAGGAGGACCGCTGCATCTTCGAGGCCGGAGAAAGACGGGACATGGAGGGTCTCAAGGCGCGAAAAGACGGGGTGATCGAAGAGTAAGGGCTCCGTCAAGGGAACGCCGAGAGTGCGGAGATCTGCGGGCGGCATGATCAGGCAATGGTGAAGGCAAGAAACGGGAACGAGGTAGACGCACTCGGCAAGCACGCAAAGTCGGACAGCTGGAGGTTCTTCTCCTGCTCCTTCGGAGGTCTCAATGGCCCTGCGACCCGGACGTGTTCGACTAGAGGGAAGAGGGACACGCCTTGCCGGACGCCCTCGGGCGAGAGTACCTCCACGAACACCTGGCCAAAGCTTGGGGGGTAAAGCAGGTTACGCGTGCGGTTGCGTGTCTCCTCCGGCTGCTCGGCGAGCTTGGCAAGGCAGGAGCGGCCGGAGACGGTGACGGAGTGCCAGAGGAACGGCTCGGCGAGCGCCTTCCACGCCTTCGAGACGAGGCAGCACTGCAAAGCGTCGCGGCTGCGACCGGTGTAGTCGTCCTCGATGCGCGAGGGAAAGGCGAAGTCGAAGATGCGGAGGACGATTTCGGTGGGCAGGGGTGGGACGGAGGAGGAGGACATGGTGGAAGCTGCGGGACACGGAGGTTAGCCTGGCCGGGTGGTGAGAGAGAGCATGTACGCACTGTAGATGCTCTTGATCGCTCAACCAATGCGTGCTCGACGAGTTGAAGCTGGAAGAGGACTTGGACGAGGTGCGAGCGAGGAAGGGTGGAGCGAGCCGAGGGGCACGCTGCGCTCGTGGCTGCTGCAGTCGATGACGGTGCTGGAGCTGCTCGAGCCGTGTCTGGCTTGAACTGAGCGCTGTGAGTCGTGGTTGAAGCGAGAGGTTGCTCGTCTTCCTCCTGCCACTTCCTGCTCGAGGCTCGAACACGCTCCGCTGCACCAGAGCCAGCTGCACCGGCGCCTACTTGTCATGCACCCCCGCCTATTCGACCTCCCCACCGAGATTGTCCGCGCCATCATCCTCCACTCCCTCCCACCGGACGACGCCCACGATCGCTTCGACGAGCGAGCCAAGGTTCTCAACGCCCTGTGCGCGACGTGCAAGCTCCTCTACACCATCGCCCAGCCGATCCTCTGGCAGATCTTCCGGGCGCCGTCGCGCTTCGTCCTCACCGACCTCATCTCGACGCTCGCGGCCCACCCCCAAGTCGCCAAGCACGTCCAGATCTTCATCGCCCGACAGGGGATCTTCTATAAGAAGTACTCCAGGGAGGAGGTGCGGCAATACCTGCTCGGCAAACCACTGCCGGAGCAGAAGCGGGAGTACCCGTTCGAGCACCTCACGGTGCTGGAGAACCTCAAGGAGGTCGTCTACGGCGTCGCCGCGTCATCTTCCGACCTGCTGTCTCTGGATCAGAGGGACTGGGCTGGCCTCGCTGTCCTGCGTGCGCGGTTTCCTCCGCTTCTCGTCTCGGCGACCAGACTGAGGCTCTTCCTTTCCACAGGCTTGCAGCGGCTCTACCTATCCGTGACTATGGCGCACCCTGACTACCTCAACGCCGTCTCCCTTCCCACCCTCACCAGCCTCACCATCCACACACAAGAATGGGAGCAATTTCGGTTCACCGACATGCCATCCTCCTCTTTCCCGAATCTCCGAGCGGTATACACATCCACGGCCACTCACGACGCCGGCAATGACAACTACGACAGCCGCGTCGTCGGCTTCTGGAACATCCCCAGCCTCGACATGCTGCAGGTCCACCTCACCGACCTGCATCGCCTCCCGCACGACCTCGGCAAGCACGGCGCCGCGGTGCTCCTCACCTTCAGCCTGCAGCAAGCGGCGGAGCTTCCCGAAGCGGCTGCTCGCGGCATCGAGCACTACCAGCTCGACACGGGCTGGAAATGCCCCTCGAGCCGGTTCGACGAGGGCAAGCTCACCTTCCCGGACCACCTCGCCCTCCTCATCGCCCTCATCCGCTTCATCAAGACGACGCCTTCGATCCGCTCCTTCTCCCTGCCCGCCGAGCTCCACCCGCCAACGACGCCTATGGTCCCGAAGCGCCACGCGCGCTGCCAGACGCTCCTCGATGCGCTCCGTCACCGCGGCGTGAGGATCGTCTGGCGTGTCGAGTCGAGATTGGCGGGCGACGACGTGGCGGTCAGTCGGGAGTTCTGGCGGTACGCGAGGGAGCTCAAGGTGGAGGGCGGTCGAGGCGATGGCGGTGTGTGAGGCGGCCGGGCACGAACGAGGAAACGGCGAGGGTACGTGTGATCACGACGGTGAGGTGGAAGAAGGTGGAACGCGCTTGATTCTGTTCTTTGCGGTCGGGTGGGGAAGACGAGAGGAGGAAAAGCGGTCGTCTCGCTTTCGTTTGCGCTCCGGTGCCTTTCACACACTCTTTAAGACTCGTAGACCCACCCTAGCTGCTTCACCTGCCCTCTGCGCGATGGTGGGTTTCCGCGTGTTTGGCTCGTTCGCAGCTTGCGTTCCTCCCATCTCTCCTCGCGCTCATCATCCGCTCACTCGCTCCGTGGCTCAGCAAGATGAGCTCGTACCTCAACAAGTTACCTCCTCCCCCGCCGCCGCCTCGCGCCAGTGGCTCGAGTGCGCCCGTGTCCTCCCCACCTCTCGCCTCGTCCTCAACCTCGCAACCCGCCCAGCAACCGCCCGTGCGCCGGTCGCACAAGCACAGCCAGTCCACCCACTGGAACGACACCCCTCAGCTCGACTTCAGTGCACCTCGCCCGGGAGGAGGAGCAGGAGCCAAGAGGGAGCGGGTGACGAGCAGGGCCACAAAGCTGCCCGCCCTCGCCTCGCCACCGCTCCAGAGCATGGCAGAGGAGGAGAACACCACCAGCATGGCCAACGGGAGCGACGGACCGACTGGCAAGGTCCTTAGCGGCGACGCCCTCCTGCCCGCTTTCAACGCCCCGCCGCCGCCGCCGCCCGAACCCTCCATCTCGCGCCGCTACGGCCCGCGCGGCCTCCCCGCCGACGTCCTCCACTTCCCGCCTCTCCTCTCCCCCTCCGCCACCGCGCAAGAAGGCGCGACGGCGGCGACGAAGCTCGTCCTCGTCTTCGTGCCCGGCAACCCCGGCCTCGTCGACTACTACGCCTTCTTCCTCTCCTCCTTGCGCAATGCCCTGCCGAGCCCGCTGAGGGAGAGCACCGAGATGTACGCGGTCGGGCATCTTGGGCACTCGACGGCGCCGAGGCAGGGAGGAGGCGGCGGGTTCAAGCCGAATGAGCAGGCGAGTCTGGAGGAGCAGGTGGAGGACAAGGTTAGGTTTTTGGATGAGATTAAGGCGCAGCATCGGCTTGGAGAGGAGGGCGGCGCGAGATGCGTCGTACTCGGGCACTCGATCGGCGCGTGGGTCGCTTTGCAGGTCCGTCTCTTTCCTTCTCTTCTTCTATCCCTCCCCTTCTCACGCTTCTCTCATGACCCAGATGTACTCCCACCGCCCCGCCCTCCTCTCCGCTCTGCACCTCCTCTTTCCGACCCTCTCGCACATGGCTCGCACGCCGAACGGCCGCTCCCTCTCCCCGCTCTTCAGCTCCTGGACCCTCCGCCCCGTCTTCTACTCGACCTCGGCCCTCTCGTACCTCCCCCGCGCGCTCGTAGGCAAGCTCGTCGGGCTCGTCACGGGCCACACCGGCGCGGGTGCCGAGGTGACGACCAAGCTCGTGTCTAGCCCGCAGACGGTGCTCGCCGCGCTCACGATGGCGCGCGAGGAGCTCGCCACCGTAACCGCGCTCGACGCCGAGCTTCTCAGGCAGGCAGAGGGTGAGGGCAAGGTCTGGGTGTACTACGCCAAGGCGGGCGAGGACGGCTGGGTTACGGAGGAGGCGATGAGGGAGGTCGAGGGGGTCGTGAGGGGCGAAGGGCGGGTCAGGAGGTGCGAGGAGGGGCTGCCGCACGCTTTTGTGCTCGATGATGGTCAGTCGAGCGGCCCTTTTTCGTCTTTGTCGTCGTTGGGGCTTTTCTCCTCCAACTTCGACTTCATGTTCCAGGCCGCGACTGACCTTCCTTGTTTCCTCCTCCCCTCCTCGTTTGCCCTCGCTCCTCCCGGTCCCGGTGCACAGCCCACTCCGCCTCCCTTGCGCGCCGCTGCGCAACCTGGATCGTCGACGACCTCTCCTCGTTCTCCACCGCTCCCTCCTCTTCCTCTTCCACAACCGCCGCTCCCCCTCCTTCTTCTTCCTCTGCCGCCCCTGCCCCTCCTTCCTCCAGCATCGAGGAGGACGGCGCCAAGGACACTGCATGATTGACTTTCTTCCTCTCTGTCGCGCTTTTCTCGGGTGAAGGGGGTTTGTAGGGGTCTGTTGCCATTTCGTACCCTGATTTCCTCGCGCTCTTTCCTCGCCGAGAGAGGGAAGGTGGAGTCGTGTGCCGCGACAGTAGGAGAGTAGGAAAGAATAGGAGGAAGTGTATGCGAAGCGTCATGATCGCCGTGAAGAGGGCCGCTTCGTCCTCCTTCCTTCGCTCTCGCACCTGCTTGCTGCTCGCTACTGCTGCCGCTGGTCCACTCGCACCTGCGCCATATGAGCGCCTCAACGGTGCTCCAGGCGGCGTCGTCCACGGCGTCGTCGCTGCCGTCCCCACTTGCCTCGCTCGCCGGTCAAGGTCCACCGCCAACGCTCTCGCACGACTTGTTGACAGCGTGGGACCTTGGGACTCGGTTGGGGTACTGGGCAGTCACCACCGCCTACTCGCTCGTGCGTCTCTCGCTCTCTTCCTCCTCGTGTCGAAACAGGAGACCGGCTGATGACCCTCTCCTCCTCCCTTCTCCCGGTCAACGCAGTCCACCCACCTCCTCACCTTCCTCACCCTCACCGCTCCCTCGCACCTCTTCAGCCTGCTGCACTTCTCCGCGGCCTTGACCTTCCGCCTCACGTTCCTCAAGCTCCTCGGCTTCTTCCTCGTCGTCGTCACCGCCTCGAGCTACGTTTGGAAGGTCCGCTACCTCAATAGGTACACCGAGCTCAGGGACTTGCCCGGCGGGAATCGGATCAAGGGCGATGAGGGGTTCGATTTGTGGGTTTCTCTTCTCCTTACGCACTCTCTTTCGCTCCCGCGAGCGGGAGAGGCCCTCGTTCGCTTTCCCCTCTGCGCAAAAGTCGTGTGCTTGAAGGAAATGCGGTCCAAAGTCCTTTTCCGCTCCAAGACTGAGCCCTGCTCTCGCCCCCTGACAGGCATCCCGACCTCGCGACGGATCAGTCGTCGTCCGGCTTCCACAACTACCTCGACGAGTTCCGTGCGTCTCTTTTTCTCCTTCCGCAGCACTCCCAGAGGACTTTCTGACCCTTTCTCCCTCGACTTTTCCCTCCTTCCCCCTCTCCCCGCTCTCTTTCCTGTCCCTTCTTTCCACCATTCTCACCTCCTCCCCCTCGTAATTCGCCGTCACAGTCTCGGCCATCAAAGTCTTCGGCTACCTCGAGAAGCCCGTCTTCCACGAGCTCGCGCGGCACCTCCAGACGCGCCGCCTCGTCGCAGGCGACACGCTCGACCTCGCGCGCGACAAGAGCTTCTACATCGTCGTCGACGGCCGCGTCGAGGTCTACGCGCGCGACTCGTCCTCCTCGGGCGCGGCAGAGGAGTGGGAGGAGGAGGAAGAGGATGAGGAGGAGGGAGAGGGAGGCGTCAAGAAGGGGTGGCAGCTGCTCAACCGCGTCGAGAGCGGAGGGACGCTCTCGTCGCTGTTTACCATCCTCAGCCTCTTCACGGAGGACGTCAAGCTGCGGTACGAGGAGGACGGCGCGGACGCGTACTCGTCTTCTGCGGACGAGACCGCCGGCGGTGGAGGAGGAGGGGGCAGGAACGGCGATGTCACAGCGTTTGACCTAGATGCCGTGCCATCTCCGAAGGGGAAGATGAAGCAGGGCAAGCCCGTCAGGCCGCACTTCCCCGGCTACTCGAAGGACAACAGCCACCGCCTTCTTCCCGGCGAGCGCGACGAAGGGGACGAGGCGGACGAGTCGTCCGCGCTTGGCGGGGCCGATGAAGAGGGAGAAGCAGAGGAGGAGGCGGAAGGGGAGGGCGAGGAGCTCCGGCCGAGCGACTCGAGAAGCAACGCGACGACGCCGAGCGTGCTCCGCTCGCCTGCCGCCTCCGACGGCGGGTTCTTCTCCCCGAAGCTCTCGGCCTCCCCGAGCAAGGTCGACTTTGCCGCCTCCCCTTCTTCTACCTCGCGCCCTCCCCTCCCTTCCTCCGCCTCTTCCTTCCGCCCCCAGCGCCCGCCGCTCTCCCGCCTCTCCTCCTCTGCGCGCCCGAAGCCGCGTCGCCAGGCCTCGTCCGGTGCGGGCCTCGGCGGCGCGGGCAAGAAGGAGGCGACGCTCGCAAGGGCGACGGAGGACACGACGCTGGCGGTCATTCCGGCTGAGGCGTTTAGGCGGTTGACGAAGAAGTTTCCGAATGCGGCGGCGTGCGTCTTTCCTTTCCTTCGTCTTGCTCACTGGCGAGCTTTCGAGCGCGGCGAGGGCTTCCCTCGTCTCTCTCTGCGCCGTCAGCTACGAGGGGAGAGGCTGACCCTCCTCGCCCCGCAGGCACATTGTCCAAGTCATCCTTACGCGCCTGCAGCGCGTCACCTTCCTCACCGCGCACAAGTACCTCGGCCTGACGCGCGAGGTGATCCGCACCGAGCAGGCCATCAACGACCTCGCGTGCTACCCGCTCCCGGACGTCTTCTGGGAGAGCGGCGGGATCCAGAGGCTCAGGAGCAGGTTCGTCCCCGAGACGAAGCTGAATGGGCCGGATGAGGGCGAGGGTGAGGGGGAGAGGGAGGATTACTTCGGCCGGGTTAGGCGCGAGAGCGGAGGAGGAGGAGGAGCGGGAGCGGGGAAGGAGAGGCGGGTCAGGATCGCAAGCGACGCCGGCGGGGCGCGGCACGGCGGCGGTGGAAGGGGAGGGGGAATGAGCCGGCGTAGCAACCTCCCGCTCGAGACGCCGTACGCCGGGCCGCGGATGGGCGACGTCTTCTGGGGCGCGGAGGATTCGCCCTCTTCCTCCGACTCGGCCGGCGTGCGCCTCTCCTTCCGCCCCTCTTCCAGCGCCGCCGCCCCGCCAACCCCGTCCGCTGACTCGAAGCGGCGCCGCTCGCTCGGCTCGGCGACCGCGGCGGGCTCGACGGCCGTCACCGCGGTCAAGTCCTCCGGCCTGACCCGCAAGGCCGGCGACCTCCTCACCATGAGCGCCGTCTCTGGCGAGTCGGCGCCGCGCACGCCCGGGCTCGCGAAGACGCCCGGGCTGAGCACTACGGGGCCGGCCGAGCCCGAGTTCGACCTGAGGGACGCCGTGATGGAGTGCATCAGCAAGGCGATCGGGCTCGTCCAGCCGCATGTCACGCCTTCTCCCTCCGTTGACGCTTCGCCCCTCGTCCGGCCGCACGAGCACCCCTCCTCGTCCGCCTCGCTGCGAGGCCAAGCCGCGTTCAACTCGTCCTTCGGCTCGCTGTCCTTCCTCGGCCTCTCCGGCCTCGCCGACGACGACGCCTCGTCCTCCGCCGCGTCGTCCTCGCTCCGGCCTGGCACACCGGCCGCCGGGGAAGGCGTCGGCAGCTTCAAGAGCATGGACCTCGAGAACGAGGTCGAGATCCTGTACTTCCCCAAGGGCGCGACGCTCGTCAAGGAGGGCGAGCGCAACGCCGGGCTGTACTTTGTCATCGAGGGGTTCTTGGACGTCAGCATGCCCGAGGCCGAGATGGGGACGGCGCTCAGGGGGCCTTCCTCTTCCTCTTCGGCGTCGACGGGAGGGAAGGAACAGAAGGGGACCGAGACGCGGCCGAGAATGAAGCGCGCGAACGGGTCGTCGTCGAGCTTCAAGGGCAAGACCGGCTCTTCCTCCGCGGGGTCGAAGCCTGCCCTCCCCGGCTTCGGCTCGTCCTCCTCCTCCACCTCCTCGAAGCGCCCGACCGGCGGCCTCGGCGCCACCGGCCCCCGCCCGACCGCCACGTCTTCCTCCGCCGCCTCGACGAGCAAGCCCAAGCCCAAGTCCATCCCGCTCTTCACCGTCCGCCCCGGCGGCATCGCCGGCTACCTCTCGTCGCTCAGCGGCTTCCCGTCGTACGTCGACATCCAGGCCAAGACGGAGTGCTACGTCGGGTTCTTGCCCGCCAAGGCGCTCGAGCGCATCATGGACCGCAAGCCCATCGTGCTGTTGACGCTCGCGAAGCGGTTGATCAGCTTGTTGAGCCCGCTCGGTACGTCTGCTTTTCCTTGCCGACGAGTCTGAGCAGGACATGGTCGAAGACGACGACCTCCCTTGCTCTTACCGTTGTTGTAGAGGACAAGGTCGAGTATTGACGCATTGTCTCTCCTCCTTAGTCCTCCATATCGACTCGGCGCTCGACTGGATGCACGTCTCGGCCGGCCAGGTCATCTACCGCGAGAACGACCCCGCCGACTCGTTCTACATCGTGCGTTCTCTCCGCTTCCTTCCCGCCCTCCAAGGTCTGACCTCTTTCCCTCTCCCAGGTCATCAACGGCCGTCTCCGCTCCATCACCGAGAAGCAAGGCGGCGGCGTCCACGTCCAAGCCGAGTACGGCCAAGGCGAGTCGGTCGGCGAGCTCGACTGCATCACCGCCTCGCCGCGCCCGTCGACCCTGCACGCGATCCGCGACACCGAGCTCGCGCGCATGCCCATGACCCTCTTCAATGCCATCTCGGTCCGCCACCCGCTCGTCACGATCCAGATCAGCCGGATCATTGCTGCGAGGCTGAGGAGCCAGGTGCTCGGGAGTGCGTCGAGGCTGCCGAGGGAGCTGGGCACGCCGGACGGTGGGATGGGGAAGAACAACTTCAATCTGAAGGTGCGTTTTTTCCTCTCTTCTTTCCCCTCCCTTTCTCAGAGTTGACCTGACCTCTCTGGCAGACCGTCGCCATCATCCCGACAAACCGCCACGTCCCCGTCTCCGAGTTCGCCTCGAAGCTGCACTCGGCGCTCGAGACGATCGGCGCGCCGACCTCGTACCTCAACCAGGCGACCGTCATGCAGGTCCTCGGCCGCCACGCCTTCTCGCGCATGGGCCAGCTCAAGCTCGCCGGCTGGCTCGCCGAGACGGAGCAGAAGTACCGCATCGTGCTCTACGTCGCCGACACGGCCGTCTCGGCGCCGTGGACGCAGACTTGCATTCGCCAGGTGCGCTCTCTCTCTTCCTCTTCTGCTCGTCCGCGAAACTGACTTCTCATCTCATTCAAGGCCGACTGCATCCTCGTTGTCGCTGACGGCGGTGCGGAGCCCGACCTCGGCGAGCACGAGAAGCTCCTCGTCGGGATGAAGACGACGGCAAGGAAAGAGCTCGTCCTCCTCCACGCCGAGCGCAACGTCCCGTCCGGAACGACCAGGCCGTGGCTCAAGGTGCGTTCTGTTCTCCTCGACCTCTTGCCATCCCCAGCTCACCTCGTCTCCTGCCCCAGAACCGCCCCTGGGTCCACGCCCACCACCACGTCGAAATGCTCGGCGCCACGCCCGAGATCGCCCGCTCCGAGCTGGGCGACCCCGCCGCTGTCGTCGCGTTGCGCAAGATCGCCGCCCGCGTCGAGCTCCAAATCAGCAAGTACAAGAAGGCGCTCCCTCGTCCTGCCCCATCCCGCGAGGGCGCGATGAATGACTTCGCCCGTCTCGCCCGCCGCCTGTGCGGCAAGTCGATCGGCGTCGTCCTCGGCGGCGGCGGCGCGAGGGGCATTTCGCACATCGGCGCGCTGCGGGCGCTGCAGGAGCGCGGCATCCCCGTCGACATGGTCGGCGGGACGTCGATCGGGAGCTTCATTGGTGGGCTGTACGCCAAGGAGGGCGACCTCGTCTCGACGTACGGCAGGGCGAAGCGGTTCAGCGGGAGGATGTCGACGCTTTGGCGCATCTTGACCGACCTGACTTACCCCGTCGTCGCCTACACTACCGGTTCGTCTTTTCCTTCTCTCTTTCTTTTCTCGCCCGCTGACTCTCCTCCTTCGTGCAGGTCACGAGTTCAACCGCGGTATCTACAAGTCGTTCTACAGCACCCACATCGAGGACATGTGGCTCCCCTTCTTCTGCAACACGACCAACATCACGCACTCGCGCATGGACGTCCACACGACGGGCTACGCCTGGCGCTACGTCCGCGCGTCGATGAGCCTCGCCGGCCTCCTCCCGCCGCTGTGCGACGAGGGCGACATGCTCGTCGACGGCGGATACGTCGACAACCTGCCCGTACGTTTCCCTTTCTTCTATTTCTGGCCCAGCCTCGCGTACTGAACCTTTGCCGACTTCCAGGTCTCCGTCATGCTCGCGCAGGGCGCTGCCTCCGTCTTCGCTGTCGACGTCGGCTCGGTCGACGACACCGACCCGCGCAACTACGGCGAGTCCGTCTCGGGCTGGTGGCTCCTCCTTCAGCGCTGGAACCCGTTCGGCACGCCGCCCAATATCCCCAACATCACCGAGATCCAGTCTCGGTTGACCTAGTGCGTCTACGGCCTTTCTTCCCGCCGCTTCTCTCGCTTTGCTGAGCGAAGGCTGATTCCAGATGGACCTTGACTTGCAGCGTCTCGAGCGTCAAGACCCTCGAGGAGGCGAAGCAGACCCCGGGCGTCCTCTACATGCGCATGCCCGTCACCCAGTTCGGCACCGTGCGTCCTTTCTCTCTCCTCTCCATCCACTCTCTGACACTGTCTCTCTCGCGCAGATGGAGTTCAAGCGCTTCCCCGAGATCCTCGCCGTCGGCGACGAGTTTGCGACCGAGCTCCTGACGGAGTGGGCGGGCAAGGGCATGCTCCCGACGGGGATGGAGAGCGACGCGCCGGCGCCGAAGAAGCAGAAGAGGGGGCAGAGCATTCGCAGGAACTCGATCTAGGGGGCGCTCGAGGACGACGGAGGGAGAAAGGCAGGAAGGAAGGAAGGAAGGAAGGAAGGAAGGAAGGAAGGAAGGAAGGAAGGAAGGAAGGAGGAAGGAAGGATAGATACCCTCGCTTGACCTTGTTCATAGAACCGCAACACCCTCGCAGTACCCTTGTCGCATCCATACCGTACATGCAACGACTTCTTTCGCACATCTCGAATTCGGCGGGAAGAGGATGACTATGAGGAAAAGCGCTGCATATTGCGATTCCTCCTCAGCGGCTCGTCTAGTCGAACACGACCTTCTTCCCCTGCGGCGCCGCCCCGATGCTCGCCAGCGCCTCCTTCTGCTTCCGCTTCGCCTCCCAAGAAGGGTGCATCTTCTCCCCCGGCGCGGCTCCTGCTCCTCCCGCCGGTGCTCCTCCCGCTCCTCCGCCCGGCCCGCCGAACTTCCTTTGGTTCGCCCCCAAACTCTGCGCGTTCGGGTTTGTCGACCCGCCGCGCGCGTGCAGCGGGTTGAAGGGCTCGTTCGGGTCTCGCTCTGGCCGCGCAGGGCGGGCGGGACGGTCTGCGCCGTTCTCGCCGCCTCGAGTGGCGGCGCGCTTGGCCTTCTGCTCCTTCATCTTGGCGAGCGGGACGGGCTTGCCCCCGGAAGCTTTGACGACGTGGTTCGCCGCCGAGCCGAACTTCTTCTCCCAAATCCTGCGAGAGTGCGAAGAACAGGTCAGTCTCGGTGAGGAAGAGGGGAGGAAAAGAGAACGAGATGTGAACGCACGCCTGCCTCGCCCGTTGGCCCCTCCGGTTCTTCCTGTTACTCTTCTTGTCCTCCCGCTCGGCGTCCTTGACCCACTTGGCGTCCTCACCGTCCGAGTCGGAGTACGAGACGTACCCCGCCGCAAGGGAGGGAAGGAAGGAGGACGAGGTGATCGGCTTGGAGGGTTTGGCGGCGGCAGATTTGGCCTTCTTGGCGGGAGGAGGGGACGGGGAGAGGGAGGGTTGGCGCTTCTTGCTCGAGCGGGCGGGGAAGGAAGAGTCGGAGGCGACGGACGCCGCATCGTCGTCCTCGTCTTCGTCCTCCGAACCGCTCCACTCGCCTTCGCTCCCGCTGCCCGCATCGAGCGCCGCCAGCTCGCGCTGAATCGCCTCGTCGTCGTCGCCCTCGTCACTCCCCGCTCCTTCCTCGTCCTCTGAGAAACCCGCAGCCGGGCCCTCGTCCTCGCTGCTCTCTCCCGCGTCCTCGTCGTCGTCCTCGCCGCCCTCAAGCAACGCCGCCTCGAGCGCCGCGGCCCGTCCCGGATCCATCTGGATCCCCTTCTTCTTCTCCACCTCCTTCTCCTTCCCCTTCCCCTTGTCCTTCCCCTTGCTCTCGACCTCCTCGCCCATCCTCCGCCTCAACGCGCGGCTGACCTCCTCCCAGCCCTCGCCGACCGTCTTGTTCGCGAGGACGCGGTTGCGCGCTTTTCCTTCGGCGGACTGCGGGTCGAGGTCGGCCCACTTGGACTTGCTTGTCGAGGGGATGGAGGAGAGGAGAGAGGGGAGGAAGTCGGCGGTGCGGAGGGAGGGGATCTTGGGGAGGCGGGTGGTGAGGAGGTGGGCGGGGACGGCGTCGAGGTTCAGGGTCTGCCAGCCAGGAAGGGTCAGCTTGCTCATGGTTAGAAACGGAGGAAGGAAGCCTACCTTGAGCGTGGTAAGCTGCGCCTCGAGGTCGGAAACGAGGGAAGCGTCGACAGCAGCACCGTCCTTCGGTTCCCGAGTCTGCTTGAGCTTGCGAGTGAGCTTCTGCAGCTCGAAGGTCTTGGCCTTCTTGAGGCTCTTGCCGAGGAGCTTGACGGCGTAGTGCTGCAGGGCACAAGAGAGTTAGCGAGAGGTGGGGAGGGTGACAGGATAGGCAACATTGCCGCGAGGACCGCAGTGATCCAGGGCATTGATGGACAGTGGACTCGTACGCACCAGGTAGGTCTTGATAGCGCGCTCTTGCTCGGCGGGGTCGACGGGAGCTTCATCAGCTTGAGGAGGAGGTGCTCGCTTGTTCTGCTGGAGTACGACGAGTCAGCTCAAGAAGGGCATGTAGGGCTAGCGCAAGAGTTCACCTGCTTCGCCTGGAGCTCGCCTTGCTTCCTGGCGCGGTGTTTGCCCGGCATCTTGCGAGTTGGCGGAGCGCAAGCTTGGATTCGCTTCTCTCGCTTCGACCACCGGCTGTCACGCTCGTACGGCTGGCTAGACTCACTCAGAAGGCCCCCAGCACTCGTTATCCGCCTGCGCCAGCTCACGAGCGCGCCCCTCGCTCTTCTCGCTGTTCTCGCTCCCGATTCTTGGCTTCTCCCGCTCGCGGTGCTTTCGCTTCCGCTTCGCCTTGCATAGCCCTAGAAACGCACCTGTACACGTGAGTCTGACTTCTACGCCTCCCCTTCCCTCGCCATCCTCGCCTTCTTCGCCTTCGACCATTCCCAGAACTCCCAGCAGATCTGCACCCCGTCCGCCTCGCCGTCGTAATTCTCCGCGTCGAGGACCTCGACGCCGTACTTCTGGCACGCTTCGACGAGACGCTGTCGAGCGCGCTGGAGCGGCGGAAAGGCGTACGATCCGGAGAGGGAGTGGGGGAGAACGAGAAGCTCGAGGGCGGTCGAGTCGAGTTGGCGTGCGAGGTCGCCGAGCTCGTTGGCAATCCGGCGGAGGCGAGTATCCTCGTCCCTGTCTCCGACGCGATGCGTCGCCGACTTGAGCTGAAGGCGAGGAGGAAGTGTGTCGCGTGCGAGGTCGTCGAGGAGCGATCCGGTGCTGCGAGACTCGCAGGTCCAGAGGACGTGCGCGCCAGAATCGACGGCAGGCTGCCAGGCAGACCTGAACCTGAAGTTGTCGTACTCGACGAACTGGAGGATGTCGAGTTGGCCGAGCAGGTCGGAGGTCGAGACGGCGTGAATGACTGAGGGGTAGACGCCCCCAGCGCGGTCACTGAGGGCGATGGCGCGCAGAGCTGGGAACGTCTCGGCTGTAAACAGCCGCTCGGGGACGCGGTCCGTCTCGAGCTGGGTGACGACAAGGCTGACGAGGTGAGGGAAAGGCGGAGGTTCGTCGAAGGAAGGAAGGCGGCATTTCAGGAGGGTGAGGTGGGTGAGCCCTACGAGCGGTACTTCAGCATACTACTTGAGGCAAAGACGGAGCCAAGGGAGTAGAGGCAGAGGAACGGGGAGGCGAAAGGAAAAGGAAACGCACAAGTGAGCTTTTCCAGCGATGCCGCGTGCCGATAGAACTGCACCTGGTGCATATACGCCGCACTCACATCCTGGTGATCCCACAGCGCCTCCTGCACGTCGTCGAAGTCGACGCCCGTAGGCGCGACGAGGATCCTCGCCTCCTCCTTGCTTTGCTCGTCGTGATCCCCGACATCGAACGCGTCCATCCGGTCGCGGCGGTACTTGGCAGCATCGACGACCTCGTCGAGAGCGGGCTGGGCGATCGAATTGAGGCGGCGAGAGACGAGGGCAAGGGTGGCGAGGGTCCGGAGGCGTTCCGTCGAGACGTGCGAGGGACGGTGCTGAGGGAGGAAGAGGAGGACGTGCTGAATCGTCTCGGTGGGCAAGCGCTCCATGTTGTGCGTGCTGAGGCAAAGGAAGGAAAGAGAGCGAAAGAGGGAGACGAGCGCCCCGAGGAGGACGCGGTTAGGAGGTCAAGGAGCTAGCTTTTCTCGCCGCGTACGGCAGTAGCAACGACGTCGAGAAGTCGAGCACAGCGCTGTACTGAGCTCGTGCTGACGAGAGTGGAAGGGAAGCGCAGGAGGGAGAGAAGGACGGCGGAAGAGCACCTCTCACCGCAGAAGAAAAAACCGGTCGAGTGCTTTTCTCGCGAGGCAAGGCCGCCATACTGCATCGATACACCCTTCTTAAGCCCGTCTACACCTCCCTCCGGCTTACGACCGCCCCACCCTCTTCCGCTCCTTCGCCCACTCCCAGAACTCCCAGCAGATCTGTGCCCCTTCCGCCTCGCCCTCGTAGTTGTCGACCGTAAGGACTTCGACGCCGTGCGCTTCACATGCATCAACGAGACGCTGACGAGCGCGCTGGATAGGAGGGAAGGCGCAGGTGCCGGAGAAGGAGACGGGAAGAATGAGGAGCTCGAGGGGGGTCCCGCAGATTTGGCGTGAGAGGGCGCCGAGCTTGTTGGCGAAGTGGCGGAGGCCGCTTTCCTCGTCGCCGCCCTGGGGACGGTACTCCATCGGCGCGAGGTGGAGATGGCGCGGAAAGTCTCCGTTCGCGGCGTGGTCGAGGAGGTAAAAGACGTGTCGACGACGGCAGCTCCAGAGAACCGGGACGCCAGCGACCTCCGCTGGTCGCCATCGATGCGTATGGGTGAAGTTGGCGTACTCGACGAGTTGGAGGACGTCGAGCTGGGCGGGGAGGTCGGAGTTCGACACGGCCTCGACGACCGAGGCGAAGACGGGGGTGACACGGTCGCCCAAGACGGCTACTCGCAGGGCCGGGAACGTCTCGGAGGTGAAGAGGCGTTCCGGGATGCGGATCATCTGGAGCTGGTTGATGACGAGGGTAACGAGATGAGGGAAAGTCGGAGGCTCGTCGAAGAAGGGAAGGCGGCATTCGAGGAGGGTGAGGTGTGTGAGCGCTGCGAGTGCGGTGTCAGAACTTCTAAGTGAGAGGAAAGGCAGGCAGGAAGGACACGAGGAAGGGCAGTAAGAAGAGGAGAACGCACGAGTGAAGCTCTCGAGCGACAAACCGTACTTGTAGAGCTGTGCTTTGCTCAGATAGGCAGCACGGGCGCCTCGATGCGTCTCCAGCGCTGTCTCGACGTCCTCAAAATCCACGCCAGCGGGTGCGACGAGGATCTTGGCGTCCTTCTTCAGCAAGTGCAGCTCCTCGCCCGTCGCGGGATCGTACTGATCCTCCTGATCTCGGATATGCTGGGCGACGTTGACGACCTCGTCGAGTTCTGGCTGTGCGACTGCGTGGATACGACGAGAGACGAGTGCGAGGGCGGCGAGAGTGCGGATGCGGCGCCATGAGACGAACGAGGGCCGGTGTTGCGGGAGGAAGCGGAGGACGTGCTGGAGTGTCTCGGTTGGGAGGCGGTCCATCTCGGGCGGGACGAGACGAAAGAAGGGAGGAGAGAGGGAGAGGCGAGATAGCGCTGAGGAGGACGCGGTTAGGAGGTTGAGGGCGCGTGCGCTTTCGCGACGAGAAAAGCGAAGGCGACGACGACGCCGCTTTCCGTCTCTGGCACTGTTATGTGAGCGCGGCAGGAAAGAGGGGGAGAGGACGAGGAAGAGGTCATGTACAGTCGAGAGAGATGCGGCTACAGCGGATAGGGGGTGAGGTGAGGCGAGGAAGATAAGGTAGATCGAGGTGCTTATTGCCTGTGGGGAGGATAGCGTCAGTAACAGACGGAGACGAGCGGAAAGAGGGTTGTGATGAGCGGAAAGAGGCCGGGAAAGGCCAGACTCACTCCTTCTGCTGCTGCTCGGCCTTCTCGGCGCTCTCGCCCTGCCTCTGCACGCCAACGCCGTAAGAGTAGACGAGCGATGCCTGCAATACAGACAGTTAGCAGGCGCTAGCCGAGAGAGGAAGAGAAAGGAGTCGTACGCCGAGGTAAGCCGAGTAGAAGAAGACCGGAAGGGCGATGGCGGCGAGGATGGCGTTCGTGCGCGGGAGGATGAGCTGCGAGGACTGGCGGCGGACCCACCTACGAAAGGAAAGCGAGAACAGCTGGGTCAGTTTCGTCTCGAGGAGGGAACCAGAAACGAGAAGGACGTAGGAAGGCGAGACGCACCAGTTGTACGCGGCGACACCGACGACAAGGTCGTTGAGCGTAGCGTGCGTCAGGGTTGTCTTGAGCTTCTCGCCGGCAATGTCCTTCTTGACGGCGGCGTCTGCTGCCGAGCCCTTGAGGCCCTTCTGCTGCGCCTGGCCCTTCCACATACCGTAGCTATGCAAAGCAAGAACTGAGTTACTCATCCTCGCACGCACTCTCCGGGAGAACACGGGGAGGAAGAAGAACAGGGAGAACGCAAACGCACAGCTCCGACACGCCAGTCGCGATCGACGGGAGCGCGAACAGCAGGCCCGCCGCGCCGGTATAGTGCGAGAGGGTGTTGAGGACGGCGACGGGCGGGAGGACCTTGAGGTAGTTGAGGCCGGACGTGAGCGCCGGGGCGACCTGGAGGGCGTCGAGCCCGAGCGAGAGGGAGAGGAAGCCGATGGGGAAGTGCTGTGCGTCGTCCGGGACGTCACCGTTCTGGGTCAGCGGAAGAACACAAGGAAGGGAAGGAGGAACGAGACGCACGACGGTAGCAGGGTGCAGCGGGTGACCCCAGTTGCCGACCTTGCCCATCCCCGTCTCGGCGACGGGGGTGGCGACCTTGTCGGCCTTCTGAGCGGCAGTCTTGGCGTAGTCGGACATGTTTGTTCTGGTGGTTCGGGAGAGGGTGGTGGGGCTGCAGGAGCAAGACGGTGAGCTGGCAGAGATCAAGGCGGCGGGAGAAGTGGAGGAAACCCACCTGGTTCGAATTGATTCGGCTGGTAGAGTCAGGCAGCACAGAAGCGAAAAGCTGAGCGTAGAGAAGGAGGGAAAGGAAGCGTGCACTTGCGTTGCGTTTGATTGGGAGCTCCGACGTCAGCGAGAGGGAGGCGAGGGTCGGCTCTTTCGCAAAGCGTGTAAGCCCGGGATCGCGCTGCGTGCAGCTTGTTCAGGTTCTCCTCGCCAGCCCTGTGCAGCTCATCAACTCGCAGTGCTTGCCGCTGAGCTGAGGACGGGCTGCGGGTGATGAGGACGAGGAGGCGGTCGATGAGCGGGATCGAGGGCGTGTTGGCGTGATCGGGGCGGTATAGGATGTAGCTGAGCAGCTACAAATGTGCTGTACGAGCGCAACAAGCAGCCGGAGTGGTGTCGAGGTCGTGGCAGTTGCCCAACCTGCTCCTCGTCCTCCCACCACCCACCTCTTTCTGCTTACACCCGCTCGATCGGCTAGCTAGGCTACGTATCCGCTTCGTTGAGGCACAGAGACAGCGATGCACGAACAAGAACGGCCCCACGAGGGCGAGAAGGGAAGCTACTGAGGGGATCAAGTGCGTACGGAAAGGCGAAGGAGGAGGGGCACAGATAAGGGTAGACTGACGCTAGACACACACAGACGACGAAGGGGGAAGAGAAGGACGACCGGCGCCCTTCCTCCGTTCAGAAACCGAAGGAGAACCCGCCGTCTCCCCCTCCTCCCCCTCCGTCCGCCCTCACCGCCTCCATGCTGAGCGTCAGCCCGCTCCCATCGACCAGCGCCGCGCCTCCCTCCTCTACCAAGCCCGCCGAGCCCGTGAGTCCGAGCGACCCGAACAGGCTCTCGTAGAACTGGGCGTCCATCCAGGCGTCAACGCCGCCCGACCCGTCCAGGTCGAAGGCGGACGAGGACGAGTTGAGATCGAGCGAGAAGGGCGTCGGCGCGGGCGCGACGGGGACGTAGCCGCTCTCGCAGGACGAGAGGAGCGACTCGAGGTCGAGCTCGTCTGGGATGTCAGCGGTGGAGGAGGAGAGGGAGGACGCCGGCGAGGAGGCTTGCGGCGCGAAGGTCTGGGCGAAGAAGCCGCCAGACGGGATGGCGAGCGGCGTGACGTCGGGATGGGGGTAGGCGGGCGCGGGAACAGGTTGGGAGAGGGAGGAGAAGGACGAGGCGATGGGAGTGGGCGAGGTAAACTCCGCCATCGGGACCTCGTTCACGCCGCCGGTCCAGGCGGGAGGAGGCGGGCCGGCGGAGGGCGCGAAGGAGGACGCGACCTGGAACTGCTGGGCGAAGGAGGCGAACGAGGCGCCGGCCGAGGCGGGCAGGAGCGGGAGGTCGCCATCGCTCTCGCTCATCTCGGCGGGGGCAGGATGAGCGTCGAAGTACTCGACCTCGACGTCCTCGCTCGACTCGCCGACGTCGGCGTACGAGACGAGCGAGAGGGACGAGGCAGTCGACGAGCCGGAGACGGTCCGGAGGGAGGGGAGGTGCTGGCGGTGGGTGTGGCTAGGTTGGGAGCCGGGACGACGGGCAGAGGAGTAGGGCGAGGCGCGGGCCTTCTTGCCGCGGCGCTGGCGCTGGTTGGCGAACTGACGGGAGAGAGCGTCGAGGTCAGCTCCTTCTCCTCCGTCTCCGCTTCTTCGGCCTCCCCGTCTCCGCTTCTGATTCTCGCTCGGAAAGGATGGAGACGCACCCAGGTCAAGATCTGCCGCTCGTTGAGCCCCGTCACGCCCGCCAGCTGCCGCCGCTCCGCCTTCGAGACCGAGTCCGACACGGCGTACGCGCGGTTGAGCACCTCGAGGACCTCGTCGGTGAAGGTGCCGGGTGCGGAGGGAGGGGCGGAGGGGGAGACGAGGGAGGTGTGGCGCTGGCGGGCGGAGCGGACCTCGTCGACGAGGATGTGTCGACACGACTCGACCATTCCCAAGAACTGCCGCTGCCAGGGTGCTTGAACGGCCGAGGTCTGGAGCTCCCGTACGTCGTCTTCGATGCCGTCTATTGCGTCAAGGTCGGCGCACGCCTGAGCGAAGGTGCGCTGTGCCTCGCTCCCGAGTTGCCGGCAAGCGGACAGCAGGACCTGCTCGAGGTGCGCCGCACTCTGGGCGGAGCATCCTTCTACCATCAGCTCCCTCTGGATGTGGACGTTGACCTCGGGAAGGGCCAGGTGGGCGGGGATGGCGCAGAGAAGGCGACCCCGACTTCCCGGCATCAGAGAGGCGAAGGCTGCGTGTGCCAACAGCGCGTCTGCCTCAATGGCAAGCTTTTCAAGTAGCATGGTGATAACAAGAGCGCAAGGGAGAACGCCGCACCAACCACGGCCCAACATCTCCCTTTGTCCTCCGTTCAGGCCTCCTCCGCCGGGTCCTCCTCAGTTCCTTGTCCTCGTCTTTGTCCTCGCCTCTTGCTTCTGCTTCCCGTTTCTCCTACCATTTCAAGTCACTCACTCAGCTCATGTTGTCCTACGACGACCGCCTGACGGAGGAGGGTTGCCGCCTCGAGCATGCCTACATCGCCGCGCTCTCCACCGGCAACATCAACCATGCCTTGCAGCAACGCCTCACCGCCTTCTTTGAGCAAACCGGCGCTCTTCTCGGACACGTGTCCTTGAAGCCGTGCACTCTCGAGACCCTGGCCCGGACGGCGCGGCGGATCCAGTTAGTTTCGAGCGAGCTTGACCGCCTCGACGCCGAGATCCGACATATCGGCGACGATGCCGTTGTCCAGAGTCGTCGCTGCCTGTCCACCACCCCCTCCGCCTTCACCACCCCCTCGACCCCCTCTCCCTCCGCCCAAGCCGACCTTCCCACCCTCGACGACCCTTCCGTCTGCGATCCGTACCGCGACTGGTTCCTCGCCAACTTCACCTCGCCGTACCCTTCCCCGTTCGACAAGGAGCACCTCCTCCGCCTCGTCCCGTCGCACGACAAGAAGAAGCTCGACACCTGGTTCACCAACAACCGCCGCCGGTCGGGGTGGCAGAGCCTCAAACGGACGTGCACCGACGGGACGCAGGAGGGGTTCCAGCGTCTGCTTGACGTTGTCGACGGGCGGGAGGAGGACGCGAGGGTGCCGGAGGAGGTCAGGGAGAAGGTCCGCCAGGTGAGGAAGTTCTTCGAGGACGGGAGCAGGGACAAGGTCAGCGAGGAGATCCAGCAGATCGTCGAGGCGGCCGTCACACCCGCTGGGACGGCGAGGAGGCGCAGCGAGGGGCGCGTCGAGGCGAGGGCGACCCGCGGCGCCGGGGCCTCCTCTTCTTCCCTTTCTTCCCCAGCCGACCTTCCTCCTCCGCCGTCCTTCTCTCGCCCGTCGCCCTACACCAGCTGCAGTGCGCCGTCGACACCACCCCGGCGCAACGGTCGCACCGCGGTCAGCGGCGACTTTTCCGCCGTCTCGGTCGGCGAGCCCAGATACCCCTCGACCTTTTCCTCCCCGACCTCCTCCCTCCGCTCCGCCTCAGGGTCGTCCTCCTCCTCATTCGACTCGCTCATCTCCTACGCCTCAATCAGCGCCGCCGAGGAGCTCCCCCTCCCGCCTTCTTCCCTCCCCGTTCCTTCTTCCCCTCCCGCCTCGTCCTCCCTCCTCTCCTTCGCCGACTCCCCCGCCTCCTCTTCCCGTGGCTCCTTCTCCCGCACGCCCACCTACTCGACTTCCCTCCGCTCCCAGCCGCCCCGCCGCGCCGTCCTCCCTCCGCCGCCGCCGCCTCCGACTCAGCACCACACGCCGAACCCCTACTTCTGCACGCTCGACGAGCTCCCGACCGCTTCGTCGGCGCTTGAGTTCGCGCGCGTGCTCGGCGGGAGGCTCTCGACCATGCCGGAGGGGGGCTTACTCGTCGAGTAGACTTCGGTTTTCTTCCTGCTCCCTTTTCTTCAGTTCCTCCCCAAAGACACTGCTTCCTCCTCGACTTGTCCTAGTCCCTTCTTCTCCTCGTGTGTAGTGCTCCGTCTGTGCATCTCGTTCGTCTTTCTGCCTCTTCTCGCTCGTCTCGAGGCGACTTTGGTGCACGAGCGGCGAAGTCGAGGAGAGATGGCCCGCGGCCTGCTCGCTCTTCTCCCACCGCTCCCGCTGCTAACTTGTGCCGCTGTACCAGCCCTACAGCTTGATCAGCACCGCCTGAACCCCCCGCTCTCTTCCCCCTCGTCCCTCCTCGCCCTCCCGCTCTCTTCGCTCTCCTCCTCGCGTGCTCCCTCTCGACCTGCACCGATGGCGTCGCTCGAGACAGAAGAGGTCCTCGTCCCCGAGCTGCAGCACCAAACCTACATCGAGCCCGCCGTCCTCGTCGCATCAACGGCTAGCGCAGTCAGCTCGAGGTTGGTGTGCCATCCGTGTGCGTTCATCTGCTTCTCCTCTTCCGCCTCTTTCGTGCAAGGAGCTGATCAGGGACGACGAGGCAGTGGATACGATACGCATCAGGGTGCAGACGGCCGGCGCGGTGGTCCCGCCTTGGAAAGAGCTCATTCCCAAACCGCGACTTAACACCCTCTACGCCGGTGAGCCCTGTCCTCCTACTCTTGGGCCTTCGCCAGCTGATTCGTACCGCACACAGGACTACCCGTTGCCGTTAGCTTCGCCGTTCCTGCCCTCGGCGTCTACTTGACCACCTACGAAGGTCCGTCTCTCGCCCTCTCGCTCTTTTCTCCTTGAATAAGCTCACGCTTGAGCTTTCCGCAGCCTCGAAGCGCTACTTCGGCGAGAAATGGCTACCACAAGACCGCGAAGCCTCGATCTGGCAACAACTGCCCGTCTTCCTCGCCGCCGGAACCGCTTCTGAGCGTGCGTTTTCTCCCCCTGCTCCCTTTTCCGCTTCAGCTGACCCTCTAGCCCCCTCAGTCGCCTCCGGCGCCATCTGGACCCCTCTCGACGTCCTCAAGTCGCGCCTGCAAAAAGGCGGCGAAGGCTCGACGTCGGCTATCTCGCTCATCCGCAAGATCGTCAGGGAGGAAGGCTGGGTCGGCCTCCAGCGCGGCTACTGGATCTCGACCGCCGTGTTCATCCCCAACATCGGCGTGTACTGGAGCATCTACGAGAGCCTGAAGCAGCGATTCGTGCCCGGGTACTCGAGCTATCGACCTCGAGCCGCCGCCGCTTCTTCCTCGCCTTCCACCTCTTCCTCCTCCTCCATACACCCTTCCGCCGACTCTCCCTCCGCCCCTCTCTCCTGCTCTTCCGCATCACCACCAGCAGCCGACGACTCGTCCATCCCCCTCACCCTCCGCTACACCCTCTGCTCCGTCCTCGCCTGCGCCGTCGCCGCCACGACGACAACCCCGATCGAGGTGGTCCAAGCGCGGTGGCAGACCTCGGGCGGAAAGGTGAGCGGGGGTGTGGCGGGCGTTGTGAGGGAGCTGTGGAGGCAGGGCGGCGTGTGGGCGTTCACGAGGGGGTTGGGCGTGAGGATCGCTTATGCTGTGCGTGTTCTTCCTTTCCTCCTCTCTCACGTCCATCTGAGTTGACGCTTCGTCGCTGGCAGATCCCGGCAAACGCTATCAGCATGACGGTCCGTCGCTCTCTGCCTTTTCCTGCCCTTCCCTTCCCCTCTTTCCGAGGCGGTCGCTTGAGCTCCATCGGTATGGATAACCGACCGAGGCTGACCCTGCACTCCACGCAGGTTTACGAAACCGTCAAGCGGCACTACGGGCTCGACTAGACCGCCCTCTTCCTCGACTTCACCCCTCGCAGCTGTATAGACCCGCATCTCTCCCCACTCTCCCTTACATAGACATGTTGTGCTCGTAGCCTAAAAGACGCGAAAGGAGGAGGAATGTATGCTGATGATTACGAAGCTGCTTCGACAACGGCGCTCGGCGCTCGTGAGGGATGTACAGCAACAACGAGGAGGGAAAGGTCTAGCTACAAGGTGCGGTATGGATGAGAAGGGGGATACAGGGCGCCCGCGCTATGTACATGCGAATGGGAGAGAAAGCCCAAGAAAAGGAGGGAAAAAGCCGGTCTCGCTCTACGAGAACCTGCCCGCCGAGCCGAACGCCCTCCTCGCGACGCGCTGCATCCCTCCGCGCTTCTGCATCGTGTGCCCAGCAGCAGCAGCAGCGGGCAGGTCGCTCTCCTGCACCTGCACGAGCGGGTCGACCACCGCCATGGGGGCAGCAGCGCGCGCGACGGGCTCGTACCACTCGTCGGCGACGGCGGCGCCGACGTCGACCGGGGAGGGGTCGGCAAAGTCGTCGGCGGAGGAGGCGGCGTAGAGGTCGACGACGGCGGGCTCGCGCTCGGGGGCGAGGCGGGAGGGGCGGCGCCGGAGGGAGGGAGGGGGAGCGGCGGCGGCGGCAGCGTAGGGAGCGGCGGCGGGAGGGGGAGGAGGGGCTTGAGCGGCAGGAGGAGGGGGAGGAGGAGGAGCGCGGTACGCGCCGCCGTGCTGCCGGGGAGCGGAGCCGAACGCGATGTTGCCGCCGGACGAAGAGGGACGACGGCCGCGGACCATGCCGCGACGCGGGACCGAGCCGGGGATGTCCTCGTCGATGCCAGCGTACGGAGACTGGACGCGCGGGTGCCACTCCTGCGCAGGGATGTCGGCAGGACGACCGCGGCCGCGGCCGTTGCGGCCGCCGGGCGAGGCGTTGCGGACGGAAGAGTGGTAGGACCGGACCGCGGCATCGTTGATCTGGTGGCGGCTCATCTCAAACGAGGCCGAGGCGGTCCCGGGGCCGACGCAGAGCAGGAAGCCGTAGTGCTTGTCGACGAAGCCGGACTGGACCGTGCCCTTGGTCGAGCGCGGGTCGCGGATGAGCGGGGCGGGGGCGACGAAGGCAGGGCGGTCATAGCAGGCGTTGGTCTCGAAGCCCCAAATCGATGCGCTGAAGAAGGGAAGCAGGTCAGCTTCGGCTCAAACAGGAAATAAGCAGGGGGAAAAGGCGAACCTGATGGCATTGTCCTCAGCAATGATGCCCCAGGCGTCCGAAAGAGCGATGGCATAGCCGTAGTAGCCGGTGTACGACGAGAGGCGGTTGCGGATGATGCGAGTGCCCTGCGGGATCATGTGGTCTCCGAGGATCTCGTCCGTTGCCCACGAGCCGGCGCCGGTCGAGATGCCGATGCGGATCATGGCTGAGGCGGCATGGATGCGGTTCTCACTATGGGAGAAAAGGCAAAGTCAGGACGGATGAAGACGAAGAAGGGAAGAACAGAATGCACAGGATGCCGATTTGGCCGAAGTCGACCGCTTTGCCGTGGAAGATCGGGTTGGCGACGACCGAGATGCCGACGAGCATGTCGCGATCGCGCGCAACAACCGTGTTCTGGTGGACCTGGGTGCCCGGTCCGCCGCGCAGCGCGATGCCGACGCCGGAAACGTCGCGGATGGTGTTCTCGGCGACGGTCGAGTGCGCGCACGCGACGCTAATGCCGTCCGTCCAGGTACCTGGACGCTCTTGACCGCGGTAGGCGGGCGTGCCGTCCCGCAGGCGCTGGAGCTCAGAGTTGAGGAAGGCGTCGGCCGGGGCGTGGCCGGCGGTGTGGAGGACGTTGTGGTCGATGATGACGTCGCGACAGGTGCCCTTCTCTCCCTCTGTAGAAGGGACAGGGAGGGAGAGTCAGTTCTGGGAGAGGAAGAATGGAAAAGAGAGAGAAGAAACGGACCGGAAGCGTGGACGATGGCATATCCTCGTGCTCCCCAAGCATCGACGCTCCGCATGATCTGCTCGCCGACCTTTCCTCCGAGCTTGATCAACGCATCCCCTCCCTCGAGCTGAAGCAGCTGCTCCGCGCCACCGTCGACGTGCAGGCTCTGGAGAAGAACCCCTTGGCAGGCATCGCAGTCGGCCTCGATGGCGGTTGTCAGCTCGCCCGCGCGCTCGCCCTCATGGTGCTCGATGGTGATGGTCGCGCGAGAGTGGTCTTCGGGGAAGCCGCGGGTGTAAATCGACTGGCGCGGGGCCGTGAAGGTGATGGGCTCTCCTCGAGAGTCGAGCTGGTCGTGCGAGTTGACGAGGTCAGCTGCGTTCTTCGGGTGGAGAAAGAAGGGGAACTCACGGAGATCTGGGCGTAAGGGCAGAGGACGACGGCGGTGCCCTCGCCGCCGGCCTTGAGGAGGTGGTTGATGTCGGGCCCAGTCGCCGAGTCGATGCAGTCCGTCGGGGCGAAGTGCATCTGCTGCCCGGCAGCGGCGGCGAGGCTGACAAGGGAGAAGGAGAGCGCGAGCGCCCGTTGCAGGCGCCGGTCGAGCATGTTGACGGGCGTGGGAACGGTTTGGAGGGACGAGGAGGAAAACCCAAGCAGGAGAGGCGGAAGCGGGTGGTAGGAAGCGAAGCCGTGGACGGTGCGGCTCTCTAGAGTGCTCAGACTAGTCGATTGAAGCTTCTCATCAAGGCGCAGCTCCGGGTGACCTGTAGAGAGAAGAGAACGCTGGCGTTGGGCTGGGAACGGCGACGACGGCGGCACACGCCTTCGGAAGGTCCACCCGATAGGCGGCGGCTCTCACTCCGTCCGGCCGTCTCTGCGAACGCTCGGCCGTAGTCGGAGTTCATCAAGCCGGTGCTTGTGGGCAGGGCGAGCGAGCCACGAAGTGACGTCCCGCGGTGCGGGTGTGCGCCCTGGACGCGCACTTCGGGACGGGTAGCGAATCCGAGAGCGCTGAACCAGAGTCCCTGAAGCTCAGCAGGAGAGGAAGCGGGAGACGGGGACGGGAGAGGAAGGAGGAGCGAGGAGGCGACGTAAGGCGGTCCTGCTCGGGAAGGGATGGGCCTACCTGGAGATCTCGAGCAGCGTATTGGCGTGTGAACTGCGACCGCTCCACCCGGCTAGGGCCGCGGCCGTGGAGGTTGTGGCCAGGAGAGAGACCCTTCCTGCCACCTTCCTCTCGCGGACACCTTCCTCCCGTCTCGCCTCTTCGCTTGCCCTCGAGCGGTCTAGGGCCCGACCCCGTGTGCCGGCACCCGCACTCCCAGCCATCCGTCCCCCTTGAGCGCTGATGGAGCCACGGAACGCAGATCCCTCGACTCCCCATCAGCTCGCCTTCCTTCAACAGCAGAATGCCGGCCTGGAGCCTTCCTTGTTGGTGGATAAGCCTGAACTACTGCCAGCCGTTCACGTCTAATGGCCTCGAGCTCCCAGCACCCCGACGCCGGCGAGATTCAGCTGGCTCGTCCTCGTCGTCCTGCTCCCGCTTCTTCCTCGTACCCTCGTGCTTGGTGCTGTGCAGCCTTCCCGCAGGTCTGACGCAGGCCGCGCCCATCCTTCGATAGGCTAGATTGTCCCGCCGCCCAGCCGAAACACGGCTGCTCGGACAACCTGTCTCTCCCCGTCCCCCCCTGGCCATCCTCTAGGCGGTCTTCCCCTTGTTCGGGAGTGGCCCCGACCCATGTCTACGATGGCAGCAGACGACCAGCGGCCAGCTCGACCTCGCCGGCTCTCTCTCCCGTCCTCCTTCTCCCCCTCGACTCGCCGGCGCTCACGACGCTCCCTCCAGCCATCCCTCCCGCCCCCTCTCGCCGACCTCGACAAGCAGCTTCCGCCGATTCCGCTCGCGCATCCGCCCTACATGCCCATGTACCAGCCGCCGAGCTTGAACACCTCGCCCCGGCGCCTGCACAAGCAGCCGCCGTCGCCTCGACCGGGAGGGGGAGAGGAGGAGGACCTGTGGATCTCTCCCGCTCCCGTCGCCTCCTCGTCCCGTCCGTCCGCCCCCTCGTCTCCAAAGGCGGCGCACTCCCGCACGGCCAGCCGGGAGAGCTCCCGCTTCATTCGCCGACTCGGGCGCTGGACCGGAAACGGGTCGAGGGAGTTGGACTTTGGCTGCGTCGGCGAGTGGTCTGACGGTCCGGCAGACATGGTGCGTTGCAAGCTGTCCTTTCCTCCCAGAGACGAGCGAGCTAACCGGGAATAACCTGCAGGGCGACCGCTTCTACTCGCACTACCCGGGCGGAACGAACCGCGCCTCGACCTCTTCCTCCGTCGATGTACCCTCCCTTACCCATTCCCGCGGCCACTCCACCTCTTCCAGCTACTCGATCTCCACTGCCGCCTCTTCTATCCCGCCCTCACCCACTCTTCCATGCCACCCCGAAGAGCCGGCACCGCCCCTTCCCGTCCACACTTCCCGCGTCCCGCTCACGCCTCGAACGGCGTATCGCAAAGGCGAGGAGGACGCTGCCGTCGACGCCTTGAATGAGTACTTCACGCGCGTCCGGCTGAGCCAGATCCGGGAGGATGTCTCGCCTCGGAGCAGCGTTGGTGGCCGGACGGCTCGGGGCAGTTTCAGCGCCTCGCCCGCTGCGCACCCGGCATTCGCGATGGACGAGCCCGTTCCGACTCCGCCGGCGGGCCTCGCTATCTTCGGCTCGTCGCCCGGCGAGGAGCTGTCTTACGAGCGCTCCCTCCGCCCTCCGTCCAAGGAGTCGCGCCACTCGCGCTCCATCTCGCACGACCTCGAGATTGAGTTCATCGAGACGGGCCACACGACGTTCGTCCCGCTCTCGGTTGACCCGGACACGCACGACTTCCCTCCAACCGCCTTCATCCTCCCCGACGACGCCTTCGTCTTCCCCGCTCCTCCCGCTCACTTTGAGTCCTCCCCTTCCGCCCTCTCCACCTTTGACGCCTCCGATTCGACCGAGTCGTGCGAGACGGCGACGACCACGGGCACGGGCGTGACCGGCGAGTCGACCTCGACGACCGCGACCCTCGGGTTGCGACACCGCTCGCCCGTCCAGGCGCAGGACTTTGCCCCGACGCTCGACGAGCTCTCGCAGTACTTCAACAGCGCGTCCGAGTCGTCCTCCGCCGCCTCGACCTCGACCGAGTCGCTCAGCGGGCCGTCCCCTCCCCCCTCCTCTTTCCGCATCCACCACCAGCACCACGCCTCCCTCCCCCTGCTCCTCCCGCCCGCACCCATCTCTCCCCTCCGCAAGCACTCCTCGCGCTTCGGCGGCTCGTCCCTGCCCGGCTCGCCTCGACTTGGCAGCGGCGCGAACCCAACGTCGCGCTATCGCAAGCGCGAGTCCGGCAGCTTCGTTGCCGCGCACCGCGCCAAGATGCTCTCGACGGGCCAGGCGCTGCCTGCCCCGACGGAGGGCCGTGTCATGTACGACTGGATCTAGTCGTCTCTCCCTCCTCTCCTCCAAAATCCGCCTCTCCACCCCTTCTTTCTGCATTTTCCCCTCCCTCCCATCTGTGCCGCATCGTCTGTATCTCATCAGTGCCTCCTTTCTCCTGTTGTAGCGTAGACGCAGCCTCGACTGCCCCTGTAGCCCTAGCAATCCTCGAAGTCGCGTTTTCTTCCTCCCCTTTCCTGGCGGTGCGCTTTCCTCGCGATCTGCATGCGCTTCGGTCGGGAAATGGGGATCTCCACTCGCCCCTTCATTGCTCGGGCTGGGCTGGCGTAGGATCAACAACCCGACTATTTCTCGCCACCCAGACCGCGCGCAGCCGTACGAGAAAAGAGGCGGGTCGGGTTCAGGGGGCGAGACGAGACAGACCGGCTGGTGTCTCTGCGCCTTATCTGGGTAAAGAGCGGGTTGAAGGACGTCGAGACCGAGGGGAGGGGGTGGTGTCCGAGACGGGGCGGGAGGAAGAAGATGAAGGGCGAGAAGAAGAAGAACGGCGGCGGGCAAATTGCAGGGGGGTGAGGGTCGAGGTGCACGGCGGCTTGTTGCCGGGCCTAGGGCAGCAGCGTGTGACGAGACACCGCGAAAGAGGAGAGTGTATGAAGGGACAGGCTGCGAGAAGCGGGAAGTGATGAAGGAAAAGCAAGCACGACCTTCTCGATTCTGATTTCCGCCTCGTCCAAGCTACTCCTCCTCCGCTTCGCTAAGCTCCGTGAACGTCGCCGTCTTGCCTCCGTCGCCGTCGTCCGCCGGCCAGACTCGGTGCGAGCCGAGTTCGCCGCCAGTCGGCTCTGTCGCCTTTTGCTCCTCGTCCTTGTCGGCCTCTTCCTCGTCCGACGACGCCTCTGGGTGGTCGAGCTCGAGAGCCTTGTGCTATCAGAGTCGAGAGAAGTCAGCATGGACAGGGAAAGGGCAAGAACCAGGGCGAGTAGCTCACCTTCTCCCACTCTTTCCACACCTTCTTGACGACCTTCTTCTCCTTGATGCCCGGCATGCTCTCCTTCAGCTTCTGCGTCTGCTCCTGCGCGAAGAGCTGGAAGGCGAGGGAGTAGACGCCGTGCCCTGGGCCGAGGTAGCTTGTCGCGATGCCGGAGGGAGGAGGCGAGGAGAGGTGTTGGTGAGCCGCTTCAACGACGGTGGAAGCTTGCGAAGCTCAGCGCGAAAGGTCAATGAAGCCCAGTGAGAGAGATGAGAGAGGATAGGCGCACTCAACAGCGAGTCTTCGGCCGGCATGGCTCGAGGAGATGATGAGGAGAGCCAAGCGAGGAAGAGCGTGCGGCGCTTTGGGTGGTCGGGCTGCTGGAAGAGGGCGCTTTGAGTGTGCTCCTGAGCTGACTACAGAGTGAGCGCGAGCGGTGGAAGCGGCAGCGAGTGAGCGGGATGAAGGAGAGAGGAGGAGGAGAAGAAAGGAACGACCTCGACTCGAACGAGCCGAATTGAGAACTCAGAGCGCCTTCCGAGCCGTAGTACACACCTGTACACCCGCCGCGGCCGCACCGAGTGCGCCGTCGCTGTTGTCAACCTCGCTTGCTGTGCTCTTCTCGCCTCTTTCCTTCCTTCTCCTCACTCGCTCTCATTCAAACTCACTCAGTGAAGAACTGGTACGGCTCACCAGCAGCTTCCCAACCCGCATCTTCCCACGCCTGACCCGCTCCACCCGCTCCAAGCAGCTCTTTGCCCTCTTCATCCCACTCCCTCTTCCTCATCAACCGCGCAACCACCATGGCCAGGAGCAAGCAGCACAAGTCCAGTACGCTTCTGCTCTCTCCCTGACACCGGTGAAGCCTCACCGACCCCGTTTGGCGCGGTTTCGCCCTTTCGTCCTGCAGCCTCTTCCGCCCGCTCCATCAAAGGAGAGTAAGTCCCTCCTTCCTTCCTATCCTTGCGGCCTTCCTGAACGTCCCACCACCTACAGAGCTGTCGGACTTGATTGGCAAGACTACTACACCGTTCGTCCTTCCTCTCCCCTCTTTTCGGATCCCGTTCTCCTCGAAGCTGACCCTCGCTTACTCCGCCTGAGAGCAGACCGAGTCCGCCCGCCTGCGCCGCGAGCACCCCAAGATGAAGGCGAAGGCGATCCAGCGCAAGGCGGGGCAGAACTACCAGGTGCGGCCTCCCCCTTTGCCTTTTCATCCTTCTTCCGCTTTCTGAGCGAAGGAAGCTGATGTGGCTTCGCGGAGGGGGGGGAACAGGCCCTCAAGAAGACGCTCGCGGAGGAGAGGGGAATGGTGACCGCTGCGACGCACCGCGGGTGAGCCTTGAGCGGGAGAGAAAGGATAGGGCGCAGGAGAGGGAGGAAGGAGGAATCGGTCGCGCCGCTGTTTCCGTCTGTGCGCTTAGCTTTGTTGTCACCCTGCTTACTACGTCCCTCGTCCCGGTTAGAGAAGCAAGGCAGAGCGAGGAATTCGGAGGCGGGAATCAGGAAGCGAGAACGGCGAAAGAAAGCGGAAACAGCGGGTTCGGTGCCGCCTCATCGAGCTGGAGTTTCTCTCCCAGCCACTAACCTCTCCAGCTGCGACAGTGCCCGCAGCCGGAATGAAGGCCAGAAAGCTCACCACGGGGGGCGGCGGCATTGCGAACCTGGATGTAGTCGGTCAGGGAGATGTCCTTGACCTCGACATCGTCGACGCTCCACTTGTTGAAGAGCTTGATGCCGTCGGCGTTGGCGTTAAGCACGTCCCTGTGGTCGGGCGGGTCCGAAGGGGGACAAGCAGGGTCAGTTGCGGTCGCTCGAGAGGAGAGGGGAGAGGGGGGTGCTGGTGAACAGGCGTTTGAGCCGCCATGCGTTAGGCGGCGAAGGTGCGAGCGCCACGCCTGAGTGCGAGTACTCCTCCGCCGTCCGTCGCGATCAAGCCATGACTGCGCCATCTCGCGCCAGGAGGGAAGCGCCGTCCGCTCGTCCTCATCTCGCTCGCAACTTCCCCCGGCAATCACGCCGCCCGCGCTGCCCGCTCGAGCGGCCTCCCACGCCCACGGTCGACCTCGCCGCACGCTCCCTGACATCGTAGTCGAGGCGCGTTGAGCGTTTTGACCCGTCAACCTCGACGAGCCGTATCCCAACGAGTACGGGCTCAAATCGAGCGCCAGTTGGATATATCGGAAGGTCGACTGACTGGCTGACAGGGAGGAAGTCGGTAGAGGCCATCTTGAGGGACGTGGACACGGAGAGGAAGGAGAGAAGAGCAGGCGGAGCGAGCGGCGCAAGCTGAGCTTTGCGCGCACCCAAGCTCGCCCGCCTCTTCTCTTCGCCTTCGCCTTACCTCCTTCAGCAGCAGAGGAGGGGTTTCGATGTGCTCCGTACATTAGCGAAGCGAGAGGCTGAGGGCGAGAGAAGCGGAAGCTAGCGAGGCGATGTCGGGCTGCGCTGGTGAAGATTGGAAGAGTGCGGAAGGAGGCTCGGACGGGCTTGTCACGATGGAGAGAGTGGTGAGGGTTGTAGCCTTGCGAGCGGGTGGTGGTACAACAAGAACAGCTGGAACTGCGGGAGGGATGGGAAGAGGGCGCCATCTAGAAGAGCTGTGCAATGAGACCGGTCAGCTGATCCCCTTTCCAGCGATAGCAATGGGTCCAGGAAGGGAGCGGGGCAAGCCGTAGAGACGCACCAGCGAAAGGTACCCTCCGATCATGAGCAGCCCTCCGAGGGGCGTGGTCGGCCCAACGACCTTGGCGAAGCCGCCCATCCTGTAGCGTGATCTCCTCGCCGATCAGCTTTCTTTCCTGCAAAGCGGAGAGGGAGGCGGAAGAAGGAGGCGAAGGACGACGCACCGCTCCTTGAAGAGCAGCAGAGCAAAGATGCTCCCGCTGAAGAGGGTCGTGCCGGCAATGACGAGCGAGACAGCGAGACGCTTCGAGTAGACTGGGTGCTGCGAGATGGCGAGGAGGCCGACTGGATGGGTTGGAGTTGAGAAAAGGGAGTGGTCCAGGGGAGGAAAGGAAGAGTGGTCGTGTAGGATGGGCAGGGAGGCGAAGGAAGGAGCGAAGGCGGCGGTTGCGAGTAGCGGTTGAACGAAGGCAGCAAGGAGGAAGGGCGAACGGGAGGAAGCGGTCAGCCTCGAGGGGGAGAAGAACAAGAAAGAGGGAAAGAGGGCGCACTCCCGTTCATGATGGCGTAGTGGCTCGCCAGAGTCTGTACGTCGCGAGACCAACAGCCAGCAGACGAACGAGCCAGTCAGTTCAGCTCTTCGCGTGCACGATCTCGAAGCGAGACGCACCCAAGTCGCCGCCTTCTCCCCCAACCTCGGGGCAAGCGCATGCGCCCCAAACGCCCCGGCCATGATACCCGTCGAGGCTGTTGATTCATCGTGCGTACAAGTGCAGCAAGGGGAGAGAGCGAGAGTTGGGTGATGAGCGATGCCGAGGTGGAGCGGGAGAAGGGAGAGGGACGCACTCAGGACGGCGCCAGCTTTCCAGGCGAGCAGGGACGAGGCGGGCAGGAAGGGCATGATAATGGGCGAGCGGAACGAGCAAGTAGCGAGTAGAGCGGGAAGAGTACCAAGGAGTAGCGATGAGGGCGACGACAACGATTCCGCACACCTGGCCCGCCTTGACCGTCGAGGCAACGGGGGAAGTGAGCAATCCGAAAGACCAGCGGACGCTAGAGCTGCTACGGGGCACGATGAAGACAACGTCCTCCTTCTTTTCCTTTTCGCTCGAGCAGCCAGCACCGCCACGACCAGCGCATCGCCAAGGGCATCTGCAAGCCGACGCAGACACTCGGCGATAGTCGCCCACAGTCTGAGCAGAGCGGGAGGAAGCAGCCGCAACCGCCTCTTCCCCCTCGCCTCGTCGCTCCACATCCCACACTTGCTCTCTCTCAAGCCCTCCGGCGCACGCGTCGCACAAATCGAGAACCCTCATTGCCGATCCACCAGCACACACACGTCCTGTACACACCCAACCCAGGCCCCGCCGTCTCGTTCGTCCGTTCTTGCCGCGAGGGAGAGAAAAGGTCCGGGAGCCGGGGCGGAGGGGAAGGCACGCGGACGGGAGGGAGATGGGCGGCGGGAGAGGGAGTCGAGAGAGGGGGAGGGAAGGGGCGCGAAGGAGGCGCGTTTAGCGGAGGCGGCTGGAGGTCGGGGAGGAGAGAAGAAGTGGGGGGATCGGTCAGAACGGGTAGGGTTGGCAAGGAGAGGACGTAGAGACGCACCGGGCCTCACGCTCGGACTCGAGGAGAGCGAGGATGTCGTTCTCGCGGACCGGGCCCTTGACGTTGCTGTTCCACACGCAAGCCGGTCAGTCAAATTCGCGACGGAAGTGAAGGAAGGAAAGAAAGACGCACCGGACAATGGAGCGGGAAGCGTCGTCCATGAACTCGACACGGACCTGGGTGACACCACCACGGGAGCCGGTGCGGCCGAGGACCTTGACGACCTTAGCGAGCTTGACCTGAGTCTTGGACACGGCGGACTCCTGCGGTCACGGACGGAGAGGGTGGACGGAGGGTATGTCGGAGTGTTGATCGCGCACGCGGAGGCGAGGGACGAGAGGCGGGACGGGAAGAGGTGGGGTACGGGAAAGTGGTCGAGGGGGTGAAAGTGGTGGGGAAGCGCCAGAGTGACAGGAGCGTGTCGGGGGAGGCCGAGAGGGTGGCAGCAATGCGGGAAGGGCTCGTCAGCGGGTGTGCCGGAGGAGGGAAGGGTGCGAACCGCTGCTGCCGTCCCTCCCACGCCCCACCACGATCTCGCCCCCACTGCCTCACGGAACGCCAACAAGACGCCAGCGCTCTCGTACGTCGTCCAGCACGCTGTGCGCACTGCGCCGTGACTGTACGAGCGCGCCATCTGGTCTCCCTGCAGCTCCGCCTGCACCCCTTCTCCAGCCTCTCACGCCCCAAATACGCCTCTCCTGCCCGCCCGACCGCTGCCATTCGAGCAGCATTTCCCCCTGCTTCGCTCTGGTGCGTCGTTCCAACGGTTCGAGGGGCGTAACGGGGCGTATTGAGGGTCGGGGAGGTTTTGGTGGAGAGGGTGTATTCGAGGCGGTCTCGCTCGACGACGGCGGGACGGGGGACGGCGGTTGGAGGGTGTGAGGGTGCGTAGGGACGCAGGAGTGCGTCTAGGGAAGCTCAGCTGACCATTGTTGCTGGTGGTAAGGCGAAGGCGAAGAGAAGAGGCGGGCGAGCTTGGGTGCGCGCAAAGCTCAGCTTGCGCCGCTCGCTCCGCTGTCCCTTCTCTCCTTCACCTCCGTGTCCACGTCCCTCAAGATGGCCTCTACCGACTTCCTCCCTGTCAGCCAGTCAGTCGACGTTCCCTACAATCCAACCGGCGCTCGATTTGAGCCCGTACTCGTCGAGATACGGCTCGTCGAGGTTGGCGGCTCAAAACGCTCAACACGCCTCGACTACGCCGTTAGGGAGCGTGCGATCAGGTCGAGCGTTGACGTTGGAGGTCGCACGTTGAGCAGCGCGGGCGCCGTGGCTGCTGGGGGCGGGTTGCGAGCGAGATGAGGACGAGCGGACGGCGCTACTCCTCTGGCGCGAGATGGCGCCGTCATGGATTGGCTCCCGACGCACGGCGGAGGAGCAGTCGCACTCAGGCGTGGCGCTCACACCCTCGCCGGCTCGCCTATGCCGGCTCAGACGCCCGTTCACCAGCACCTCCCCCTCCCTTTCCTCGCGAGCGACCGCAATTGACCTGCTTCTCCCCCTTCGGACCCGCCCGTCCCCAGGGACGTGCTTAACGCCAACGCCGACGGCATCAAGCTCTTCAACAAGTGGAGCGTCGACGATGTCGAGGTCAAGGACATCTCCCTGACCGACTACATCCAGGTTCGCAACGCGATCCTCCTCCCGCACACTGCCGGCCGCTACGCGTCCAAGCAGTTCCGCAAGGCCCAGATGCCCATCGTTGAGCGCCTCGTCAACTCGTGAGGCGCCTCTTCCTTTCGACTTGAGCGGGGCGAAGGCGGGTCGTGTGAGGAGGTTGCGGCGGAGAGACGAGGGGTGATGAGCAGGAGCTCGTGGCAGAGAGTGATGACATGTGAGGGGAATGGCGGAGCGGTTCGTGGGACGGCGGTGAGACTCTTCCCCTCCTTTCAACCTGTACTGACCCTACTCTTCTTCCCTCTCCCGTCCCTCTTCCCGCTCTTCCACCTCTCCCCGACCATGCTCCACCAACTCGCAGCCTCATGATGAACGGCCGCAACAACGGCAAGAAGCAGATGGCCGTCCGCATCGTCGCCCACGCGTTCGAGATCGTCCACCTCCTCACCGACCAGAACCCGGTCCAGGTCCTCGTCGACGCCATCGTCAACACCGGCCCCCGTGAGGACTCGACCCGCATCGGCTCGCAGGGTACCGTCCGCCGCCAGGCCGTCGACGTCTCGCCCCTCCGCCGCGTCAACCAGGCCGTCTCGCTCATCACCATCGGTGTCCGCGAGTCGTCGTTCCGCAACGTCAAGTCGATCTCCGAGTGCCGTACGTCCACCGACTCGGTCCGCCTCCCGCTGTGGCATATTATCCCGCGGGAGTGTGTGATGTTAACGAGGTTCCCTTTTCTTCCCTTCCTCCCCCTCCCCCCTTGTGATGGCCCCTGTGCTGGTCGTCTCTGCGCGGCCTTCCCTTGCGTGCTACTCACTCTGCAGTTGCCGACGAGCTCATCAACGCCGCCAAGGGCTCCTCCAACTCTTACGCCATCAAGAAGAAGGAGTCCGTCCCGCTCCTCTCCCTTCTCTTTCCGTCTCCCGCAGTACTGACCCGTCTCCCTTTCGTTGCACAGCGAGCTCGAGCGTGTTGCCAAGTCCAACAGGTAAAGGCCCATCCCGTCAAGACACGGCTGGAAGCAAGGGGGAAAAGCGGGATCGCCGCGTTGTATACCAACTGCAACCGGCTTTTTCGTGCTCTCGCCCCTCTTTCCGGTGCGCGTTGCGAGAGGCAGCGAGAGGCTCGGTTCTGTCTGCGGCCGACGGCGGTCGAGCTTCGGGAAGGAGGAAGAGGAGAAGAGCCGCGTCTCTTCTCGTTTGCTGTTCGTGCCGCTCCCGCTACTCTCGTCCACCTTTGTCAGTTCGCTTGGAAGCCTGCTAGCAGCTTCGGTGCTGCTGGGTAGTCCAGTCGTGGCCTTGTCGTCCTCATCGCTCCTCGCTCTTGCTCCTCCCACTCCCTTCTCCGCTTGCTCTTTCCACTGCCCGCCCACGATGCCCTTCCTGCCCGCCTCGTCCCTGCTCGCCTGGAAAGCTGGCGCCGTCCTGAGTGCGTCCCTCTCCCTTCTCCCGCTCCACCTCGGCATCGCTCATCCACCAACTCGCGCTCTCTCCCCTTGCTGCACTTGTACGCACGATGTGACAACAGCCTCGACGGGTATCATGGCCGGCGCGTTCGGGGCGCACGCGCTTGCACCGAGATTGGGCGAGAAGGCGGCGACTTGGGTGCGTCTCGCTTCGAGATCGTGCACGCGAAGAGCTGGACTGACTGGCTTGTTCGTCTGCTGGCTGTTGGTCTCGCGACGTACAGACTCTGGCGAGCCACTACGCCATCATGAATGGGAGTGCGCCCTCTTTCCCTCTTTCTTGTTCTTCTCCCCCTCGAGGCTGACCGCTTCCTCCCACTTTCCCGTCCTCCCTGCCGCATCCTTTACTCTCGACTCTACCGTCGCATTCGTCCCTTCCTGTTCCTCCCTGCCATCCCTCCGCAAACCCTCTTTTTCTCTGCCACTCGTCTGCTCCCTCTTCCTCCCCTCCGACCGACCCAGTCGGCCTCCTCGCCATCTCCCAGCACCCTGTCTACTCGAAGCGCCTCGCCGTCCCGCTCGTCATCGCCGGCACAACCCTCTTCAGCGGGAGCATCTTGGCGCTGCTGCTCTTCAAGGAGCGGTGCGCCGTGCTTTCGCTCCTCTCCTTCTTCGCTCTCCTCGTCCGCTCGCGGGAGAAGAGACTGATGGTGGGCAAGGCTCGTCGCACAGGATGGGCGGCTTCGCCAAGGTCGTCGGGCCGACGACGCCCCTCGGAGGGCTGCTCATGATCGGAGGGTACCTCTCGCTGGTGCGTTTTTACGGCCTTTTTTTCCCGCTACCTTCTTCAACTCGCCGCGGTTGCTGAAAAGGGATTGAGCTGGTTGTTCCGGTTGCACAGCTCTTCTAGATGGCGCCCTCTTGCCCTTTTCTTCCCGCAGTTCCAGCCGTCCTTGTTGTATCAACACCTACCTGCACGGCAACACATCTCACCACTCGACCCCGCCGTCTCGAACTCCCGAAGGCTGTCTTGGCTGCACTCAACAGGTGCTCGGGTGCTCGTACCGCTTGCGCTTCCTGCTCGACTGAACCTCCGTCGCAGAACGACTTTCCTCGCCTCTCCGGCTGCGCTTCCGCTTCTTCTGACTCGCGCTCACGAGGTGACACGACGCGGACAGTACAACAAGCAGCTACAGCAAAGCGGATCCTCTGCCGCCCTCCTCCGCCTCTCTCCCTGCGACTTCGGGCTCCCCAGCAGCTTCAGGCGCCATTCAGCTCGACGGCGAGACGAGCCCCTTCTGCTCAGCGAGCTTCGTCTTGAGCGCCTGCGGGCCCGGTTTCACCATCAGCGTCGCTTGCTCAAGAAACGTGGAGCGAGGGAGAGGAGGAAAAGGCGAAGGTGCAGGCCGCACCTGGTAGTTCTGGCTCGCCTTGCGCTGGATCGCCTTGTACTTCATCTTGGGGTGCTCGCGGCGCAGGCGGGCGGTCTCGGTCTGCGATCCCTCCCGTGCGAGGGTTCGCGGTAAGCAAGAGGAATGAGGAGGGGGAGAGGATGAAGCGCACGGCGGAGTAGGTTTGCCAGTCGAGGCCGACGGCGCTGTTGCGGAAGACGAGGGGCAGGGGTGAGTGAGTGGGCGGAGAGAGAAGAGCAGGAGGGTGTGGACGTACTCGCCCTTGATGGAGCGGGCGGAAGAGGCTGGAGGAGGAAGGGCGAAATCGCGCTCATTGGAGTCAGCGTCGCTTCACGAGAATCGCAGAGGCGACGGAGCGTACTCGACTTGGTCTGCTTGCTCCTGGCCATTCTTGACGAGTGATTGATGAGGACGAGGGAGTGGGACGAAGAGGCGTGAACAGCTGCGTGGAGCGGGTGGAGCGGGTCAGGGTGGGCTGGAACGGGTGGATGCGGTGCTGCTGAGCCGTACCAGCTGTTCACTGAGCGAGTTTGAGCGAGAGCGAGCGAGGAGAAGGAGGGAAAGAGGCGAGAAGAGCACAACGAGAGAGATTGACAACCGCGACAGCGCAATCGGTGCGACCGCTGCGGGTGTACAGGTGTGTACTACCGCTCGACACGCGCGTTGATTTGTCAACTCCCCTGATTCGACTCGAGGTCGTCTCTTTCTTCTCCCCCTCCTCGTCTCCTTCATCTCGCTCACTCGCTTCTGCTTCTACCGCTCGAGGTCTCTTCAAGTTCGACTCAGTGGCACAAACAGAGTGCCCGCAAGCAGCAGTCGAGTCACCCACACCGCCGCACGCTCTTTGTCGGACCCAAACTTGCTTCTCAGTGAGCCTGTCTTCCCGAATCTCTCTTGGGGAGCCTCACTTACCTCCCTCACCCAGCCCCGCAAGCTTCCACCGCCGCCGAAGCGGCTCACCGACACCTCCTCTCCTCGCCTCCTCCCTCCGGCATCGCGACAAGCTACCTCGGCCCAGGACACGGCGTCTACTCGCTCGCCTTTCAGGTCTTCGCGCAGGAACAGACCAGGAGGACGAAGGAGAGCATGCCCGGGATCAAGGAGAAGAAGGTGGTGAAGAAGGTGTGGAAGGAGTTGGAGAAGGTGCGCTAGTCCCTTGGGTTCTTGCCCTTTCCCTTTCCTTGCCGATTTCTCTCGACTCTCACAGCGCAAGGCGCTTGAGCTCGACCACTCAGAGGCGTCGTTGAACGAAGATGAGGCCGACAAGGACGAGGAAGAAAAGGCGACGAAGCCGACCGGCAGCGTCCTCGCCTCGCACCAAGTCTGGCCGGCGGACGACGGCGACGGAGGCGAGACGGAGAAGCTCACGGAGCTTGGCGAATCAGAGGAGTAGCTCAAGGGGGGAGGAAAACGGAATCGAGAAGCGAGTTGTTTGCTGTCTTAACCGGGCTCTCCGATGTCAGCAAGGGAGGGATAGTAGAGCGAGACTGGAAAGCGGATGACTGGAAAGCGGATGACTGGAACCGCTCTCTCCGCCTCGGGAACCGCCTCGGGAAAGGGAAAGGAGCGAAAGCGAAGTTGCATTTCGAAGACCGCCGGTCCGCCGCCCGCCTTGCTCGTCGCTCGACAACGCCTAGCACACCCCGACTTGCTCAACCGCGCCCGCTGCCCGCCGCGTCGCTCGGCTGTCCGTCGTCCTCCCGCCCGTGGTCCTCCACCGCTCCGAGCGCCTTCTCCGCCTTAAGCCGCTTCGCGTACGCCCAGAACTCGCGGTCAACGCCAAAGTCGTCCGGCTGATCCACCGTGTCGCGGCGCCAGAGAACGGTCACGCCGTGGTGCTCGCATTCGACGGCGAACTCGGCGTACGACTTGCAGAGCGGAGGGGTGTTGGCCGGTGTCGGCGGGTGATACAGCATGGCGGGCAGACTCAGGGTTTCGAGGGTCGGGCGGGACTTGACCCATGGCGTCAGGAATGCGAAGATTTCGTCAGAGCGGTTTGCGTACGAGGGCAGGTCGTCGCGCTGGCACCAGTGGCGGTGCGAAGTCGCGCCCTCCTCGAGGTGGAAGTGCTGGACGCGAGGCAGTTGCGGCCAGCCTAGGAGATCCGGGTCGCTCATGGTGAGAAGTGTAGGGACGGAGAGCTGGAAGGTGTTGAGCGGGAGTAGTGGGCCTGTTCGAAGTGCACTTGAATCATGTCGAGCTGTCCGTGAAGGGCAGGGAAGAGAGGGGCCCGCGTATTGTCGTTGACGAGGATGCTCGGCTCGTCCAGAGACTGGATCCGGAGGGCTCGTAGGCTGGGCAGAGTAGTCGAGGAGAGCGAGTCTGTGGCCATGGGCCACTCGAAGGTCACGTCGACGAGCGCGAGGGAGACGAGGTTGTGGAAGATGAGGGCGTAGTTGGTCGAGAAGCCGACGCGGCGGAGCTTGACGTGCTGCAAGTCTGTGGGAATGTGAACGATCAATGGCTGCAAGGTAAGGACTGGAACAGGGAACGCACTGCTCAGCGTTTTCGCCTCGTCCTCCAGAATGTCCCGCTGGTTCTCCATGCGCAAACTCTGCAGGTTCGGCAGCTTGCGGACAAACTCGAAGACGGAAGCGGTGCTCGGCGGGTTGCCCTTGACCTGCAAGGCTACGACTTGCTGGGCGATGTGCGGGTTGGCCTCGACGAGGGAAACGAGGTGCTCTGTCAAGCGGAGTACACGCCAGAGAAGGGGCTGAGCCACCGCCCGCAGAGACCGGCAGGTATGGATGTAGCTGAAGAGGGCGTGCTGACGCTCGAAGTAGCGGTAGCTCGAGTATGCGTGGTTGGGCGGAAGAGTGAGCTGGACGATGTCGAGGAGGATATCGGCGGGGAGGCGGTCGAAGAGGTTGGGCATGGCTGGAGGGTGGTAGACGAGGGTGACCGAAGCGAATGAGCCGCCTTGGAGAGTGCTAGAGCGAGTTCGAGCCGCGAGCGGGGAGTGCAGGAGGAAGAGGAGCAACCTCTCGCTTCGACCACGACTCACAGCACTCGGTTCAAGCCAGACGCGGCTCGAGCAGCTTCAACACCGTCATCGACTGCATCAGCCACGAGCGCAGCGTGCCCCTCGACTCGCTCGACCCTTCCTCGCTCGCACCTCGTCCACGTCCTCGTCCAGCTTCAACTCGTCGAGCACGCAGTGGGAGAGCGATCAAGAGCGTTCAGAGTGCGTCTACACTTCACCGCTAGTCGCGTGCAGGCTGAACCGCTTCCTCCAGCAGTTTCCACCATGTCCTCCTCCTCCTTCCCTTCCCGCCGAACTCGTCCTCCGCATCTTCGAGCTCGCCTTCCCGTCTCGCATCGAAGACGACTATACCGCCCGCAGCCACGACGTCCTCCAGTGCTGCCTCGTCTCGAAGGCGTGGAAGGAGCTCGCCGAGCCGCTTCTTTGGCACGCCATCACTGTCTCTACCCGGTCTTGCATCGACAAGCTCGCGCAGCAGCCGGAGGAGAAGCGCAACTATGCTCGCAACCTTGCACTCGTCAAGGAAGGGGGCAAGGAGGATGACGCGCTAGTGTTGCCCGAGGACATCCGGCGAACCCTGTCCCTCTTCCTGCAGGTCGAGCACGTCCGGCAAGGAGGGCTGTTGAGACGCCCGAGGGGGGATGGGAACAGGGTCCGGTCATCCGACTTCGTGATTTTGCCGAGTGCGTTTGCCTCAATCTCGTTTCTTGTCTTGACCAACGCCTGACTATGCCGCCCGCAGATCTCCGCACTCTCGCCATCGCAGCAGCAGGTTATTTCCGCATCGACCACGCGCTTATCCAACGCCTGGAGACCCTGCGGATCCCGACCGTGTCCAGTATCGACGAAGCTGCCATCGTTCTCGAGCCGAGGACTCTTCCCGCGCTGCGCACTCTCTCGGTGGAGTACCTCGCCAATCACTCAAGACCTGACCAGCTTTCCGACCTCATTGAGATCCTCGAGGTCTGCGTTGATGTGGCGCATGAGGCAGATGTCATCTTCAAGACGCCGTTCCGCAACGTCCTCTTCGATTTCGAGCCAGCTGACGTGGACTGGTACGAAACGCGGAACGCCTTCTTGCCCGACCTTGTCCATCCTCCTCGCCACCTCCGACTCTACCCCTTCGACGAGCCATCCCTTGCCTGGACCACCCTACAAACCATCTTCTCCCTTCCACACCGCCCGAGTCGCTCTTCCTCCCGCGCCTTCCCCCTTTCCCAGCCGACGAAGCCGAGGCGGACAAGCTCAAGCGCGAGGCGTTCCTCGAGCGGTGCAGGGACGAGGGCGTTGAGGTCCGCTTCTACCACAAGGCGGTCGACGACTGGCGCGAGGTCGAGTGCGTCGAGTTCCGCGAGTACGTCGAGGAGAAGGAGAAGGAGAAGAAGGAGAGGGGGGAGGAAACCGACGCTTGAAGGCCGTGTAGCTGGACGAGGGTGAACAAGCCCGAGGAACGAGGACCGCTTTTCTGCTTCGCCTTCGCTCTCTTCCCGCCTCTCCGCTTTCTGCCTCGTGCGCACTCTCGCAGCTTCGAGATCTCGCGCTCTCGTCGGACGGAACAGTTTTGAGAGGGAGGGCAAAGACGATAGCGAGTTGCGAGTGGGGTTGGGTAAGCCATGAACGACGAGAGGGGGTGAATGAGCACAATGATGAGTGGAAAGCGCGAGCGGGAAAGCACATGAGAGGGACAGGGGCTGAACAACTGTGGAAACGAAGGGGAAGAAAGAACGAAGAACGGGTACGGAGGAACAGCTAAGAAAAGGACGAAAGGAGGGCACTGAAAAGGTACTTTTAGAAGGCAAGGAGGAGGAGACAGATCAGAGGCCGCACTTCTCGACCTCGTGGCTCCACCGCCTGCCCTCGACGCTCCACTCCCTCCTCCCCCCTCCGGCCCTGAACCGCCTCTCGCTCCTGCTCCTCCCACGCTCGCCCGCCTCCCTCTCACCCGCATGGTCCCGCTCCCTCTCAATCCCACTCGCGCCGAGCCTCGTCCCTTCCTTGATCCCCGGCGCCGGGAAGCGCGGTGAGAGCCTCGGCAGCGGCCCGCCAACGACGCGGTGGTGGTGCGCGTCGAGGACCGCGAGCGCCTCGCCGTCGATCGTCGACCGCCACAGGAGGCGCGGGTGCGGGTTCCTGCCGCGCGGGAAGCGGTCGTCCGGGTGCTCGAGCGCCGCGGCCGGCGGGGCGTAGTACGCGTCCAAGGCGGCCGAACCTGGGTGGAGCTTGTTCAGCTGCGAGAGCGCAGTCGGGGCAGTGACGGTCGTGGGGGAGACGATGGGCTCGGCGGCGCGGGCGGAGGGAGCAGGCGGAGGAGGAAGAAGAGACGGGTCGACCCAGGCAGCAGCGGCGGTAGAGGCCGACTTGCCCTTCTTGGCCGTGGGGCCGCCGCTCTTGCCCTGCGAGCCCGACGACGGCGAGTCGACCTCGGCGAAACGGCGGGCGTACTTCTCCTGCTTGGCCTTTTGGGGCGACGGGAACGGGCGCTCGAGGTCTTCTTCCTCCTCGCCGTCCGAGTCGAGTGCGGCGTCCGAGACGTCGGCGGCCTCGTCCTCGCTGCCGGTGTAGTCGAACGTCGACGAGGCGGAGGAAGTGAAGGCGGACGAGGGCGAGTCGTCGGCGTCGTAAAAGTCGCCGTCTTCCTCGTCGTCGTCGTCGTCCGCGGCCGCCTGGACGAAGGAGCGGACCGAGTGGGTCGACTCCTCCTCGTGGTGGCTGTGGTGGTGGTGATGGACGTGCGGGAGAGGGACGGTGGAGCGGAGCGGGGCAGAAGGGGAGGGGTAGAGCGGGGCGGAAGAGAGGTCGTCCTGGGTGAAGGTCTGCGGGTAGCTTGCGAGGGTGCTGGGCGGTGCAGGTGTGGGCTTGCTGACGGTCGTGCTCTTGTTCTGTAGTAGGAGGGAGCGAGAGAAAGAGAGTGAGCGCTCGTTCGCCCCACCTCGTCCCGAAGGTTGAAGAAGCTGGAAGGCGTGGACGCACCTTGGTCTGCCTGCGTCCGTTCTTCTTGGGCATGCCCAGAGCGGTGCTCGAGTCGAGCTGGTCGTGCTCGTGGCTGGCGTGGGTGCTGCTGGTGCGAGAAGGCGTGCTCCTGGCCTCAGCTGACCTCGTCGGCTTCTTGAGGTCAACCGTGCGGAACGCTGAGCGGGCGGTGGGCAGTGCCTGAGCGTCGGTGCTGTCGCTGGGTGAGGACCAGAAGGTAGGCGGGAGGAGGCGCGCCCAGTCTGGGTTGTGCAGCGCGAACGAGCTCATCGAGAGCGAAGAGGTGAGCAAGGTCGAGGGGGAGTTGGTTGTCGTCGGACGGTCCTTGCGCGCGTCTAGCTGGCGAGATCGCAGTGTGTACGGACAGCACCAGAGGCAGTGAACGGCAGCAAGTCAAGCCTCCTGCAAGCTGACCCAGCCCGACCCATTTCGCCATCGCCTCGTCGCGAGATCGCACACCATCCCACGCCTCCTCCCCTCGTCGCGCCACAAGGCGAGCGCCCTTGCGCCTTACTCAGACGTTTCAACAGCACCCAGGGCTTGCACCACAGCACGCACCGGGCGCCTCGGACGCGCTGCAAGCCACGCACAAAGGCGACGAGGAAAAGATTGCTGGCGATCTATGTCTCACTCTGCGTCCTCTTCTACCGCACGTGCAGCCGACGCCCGGCCGCTGTCGACGAGCCAGAAGGTCGACAGCGCGCCGAGGATGGCGAGGAGGAAGATGACGAGGAAGACGAGCTGGCCGTGCAGGATCGACGGGTGCGAGATCGAGAAGGCGAACAGGGACGACGCCGCAAAGGGGCCGATGGAGCGCATCAGGGAGCTGTAGACCCGGTGGAGAGGGGGTCAGTAAAGTCGAGCAAGATGTTGCTAGACGAGGGAAAGGGGAGTAAGGGGAAAGGACGAACGAGCCCATCTGCGCGACGCCGTTCAAGGTGCCGAGGAGCCGCTTCGACGGAGCGGCATCGGTCAGGGTGAGCATGTTGGTGGCGTAGCTGTGCGATGCAGGGCGAAGACAAGGAGGGTCAGTAGAGGAAAGCAAAGGAAGACTCGGCGCCCAGCTCGAAAGGGAAGCGCAACGCACGACATGTTGGCGCTGTGAGGCGGACACATCGGGTAATCCGTCAGTCTCGTTCGTCGAGGACAGAGAACACGGAAGGAAGAGTGCCGACTCACATCGACTTCAGTCCAAGGAAGACGACCAACCACCCCCAAACGGCCCTCCTGCCCCACTCCCTCGCGGCGTAGCTCATCACGGGGAACAGCGCAAACACGACGGGCCACAGGCTCATGAGCGCGCGGTAGAGCGGGACCGTACCCGCGCGCTTCTGGAGCGGCGGGAAGAGGAGCAGCTGGAACGAGACGGCGAGGAGGCCGGAGAGGGAGAGGGCGGTGCCGATGCTTGAGGGGGCGAAGCCTGCGTGTGAGACGAGGGTCAAGTCGAGTGGAAAAAGGGAGTAGGGAGGTGGGGATGAAGCGGGAATAGGAGAAGGACGGACCGAGGCCGCCGAGGGAGATGGGCGAGTAGCAGAAGAGGATGAGGAGGGCCTGCTCAGAGCGTGTGTGGTCAGTCAAGGAATAGAGGAGCAAGAGGACGAAGGTACGCACATCAAGCGCGACCGTTTCGAGCGCGAGGAAGGCCTGTGAGCGATTGACCGCAACCAAGCCAGTGCGCCAAGTCAGTATATACAACCGGCGAGGTGAGAAGGGATGGACAGAACTCACGTAAGCCACCAGCGCCGCCCACACCCTCCGCGTGAACAAGCTCTTGAAGCTCGGCTGGCTCTTCCTCCCCGCTCTGGCCTCCAGCTCCGCCGCATCAATCGCCTCTCCGACCCTCCCTCCCTCGCCCGCACGCTCCGCCGAGCTCGACGCAATGCGAGGCGTGCTGTACCCGCTGTCCGGCTCCGACTCTTCCGTCGCGAGGTTCCGACCGCGACCGCGCGGTGCGGGCAGCGTCGTCGAGGTAGTCTTGACGAAGCGTTCGTGCCTCCGCTCGCTTCTGCGCTCCTCGCGGCTCTCCTGCTCGCCGTGCACGTGCGGCGGCGCGAGCGTCTCGTCGAGGTAGAGGAAGCCGATGACGGCGCCGGCGAGCGGGAAGAGCGACCCGACGAGGCAGGGGAGGAAGTAGGGGTAGGCGCGGAAGAGGGCGTTGTTGAAAATTGAGGAGCAGGGGAAGGAGGTGGCGGGGTGGGAGAGGTAGCCGCCGAGGAGGGGGCCCTGGGTGAGGAGGAAGAGGTAAGACGAGCGAAAAGGGGGATGAGGGGGAAGAGGAAACGCACGATGACCGACCCGAGCGACCACGCCAGCGGCAAAAACGAGAACGCCCTGCCCTGGTTGCTCTCGTCCGTGATCTCGCCCATCACGCTCTTGATGACCGCGACGTTGCCGTTCAGGGCGCCGCCAAGGCAGCGCGCAACGACGAGCATCCAAAAGTGCGTTGAGAGGCCGAAGGCGAGGATTGAGAGCGTGACGCCGACGAGGCCGGTGATCAGGACGGGCTTGCGGCCGATGCGGTCCGAGAGGCGGCCCCAGAAGAGGACGGTGGTGAAGGTCGTGAGCGCAAAAAGCGATTCCTGTGTGAGATGGTGCAGTTCAGAATTAGGAGCTGGTGCTGCCTAGGAGAGAGCCGGAAACGGAGAAGAGGCAGAGAACGCACGATGAGCCCCGCGTAGTAACCAATCTTCTTCGGGTCGTCCGTGACATGCAGGTCCTCAACGAAGTTGGCCACGAAGGGGAAGATGAGGGTAAAGGCGATGGGCTGCACGGGAAAGACAGGGTCAGTCTAAGCGGCAGAGGGAACTCGGAGGAGGAAAACGCACCTCGCCAAACCGCATCAGGCAGAGGACGAAGACTTGCTCTGCGGGGCGGGCGGGACGTCAACGTTGTCGCGAACGACATCTTGAACGGGAAAGAGGACGCACTGGAAGGCAAAGGCGTTGCCGTTTTGACCTCCACCCGCTCGTCCGTTCCAGCTGCTCCTCCGCCAGCACTTAGCAGCGGTGCCCGTTCATCCGCGCGTCCCTTCGCTGGTGCTCCTAGCAGTGCTTGACCCGCCCGTGACTGTCGCAACGAGGCGAGCATGGCTTGAGCGGAAGATGGCCGGCGGCGAGAGGAGGCGGAGGGAGAGAAGAGCGGGAAGGACGGCGGGGCGTGGGAGAGCTGGCCAGGTCGCAGAAGATGGCACTGCGCTACTTTGTGTGGACCCGTGAGGCTGTCGGAGCAATGCAGCGAGGTGGGCGAGGTCGAGGAGCGGAGGGACCGGCCGAGTTGCTCTTGAGTCGCTTCTCACTCGCTGCTCTCGCTTGGTCGCTGTACTGAGCACCCATACACTCTTCAGAGACCTTCAGGGACCTCACCATCACCCCCTACCTCCCTCCCGAGCTCCTCCACGCCATCCTCGACTCCCTCGCTCCCGACTTCCCCCTCCCCCCAAAGCACGCCTGCACTCTCTCGAGCAGTGCTGCCTCGTCTCGAAGACCTTCGGCACGATCGCGCAGCCCCTGTGTTGGGACGACGTCTCTCCTCGTCCGATTGAGGTGTCCACCGTCCTCCAACCGTCCTCCATACCCTCGTCCTGGAGACTCTGTGGCTCTCGCCGGTCGTCGAAGCTCAGCCACGCCAACTCCTTCCTTCAAGCACTCGAAGCGGAACGCAGAAGCAGGAGCATCGGGTTCCAGTGGCTCGGACGCGATCTCGACGGGACCGAGGATAGGTTACACGGTGCCATGCTGGATGAGGAGGTGAGGAGGTACTTCCGGGCGCTGAAGGCAGCGAGCGCGGGCAAGTAGGAGTAGCGCGAGGAGGTTGCGCAACGCGAGCGCCTCTGCATTCAGGGAGAGCGCGCAGGAGTTGCGGAGAGGGAAGGAAAAGCGCTACGCTGTCCTCCTCCCTTCGCTCCTCCCCGCCTACGACCCCGCCTGAGTCTCCCGCCTCTTCTCCTCGACGTACGCCCTGAACTCGGCGCACCCGGCTCATCCGACTGCATGTCCGGATCCTCGCAGAAGCGGACCTCGATGCCCTCCAGCTTGCACCGCTCGAGGAAGGCTTGTCGCTCCGCCTCCCTCTCCTCGAGATGCTCGGGTGTGAGAGGGATAAGGAACGACGTGACGGGCAGAGCAGAGACGAAGACGGCCTTCGGGCGGGGCGATATGCGGAAGACGCCCTCGAAGTCTTCGTAAGAGACCGTGTTGAGGACGAGGCGGAAGTAGCGAGGGGGGCGCGGGACGGCGGAGTAGAGGCTAGGATCGCCCTCCAGACCCGGAATGTCGTGCACCTGGCACGTCAGGAGCACATTGCGAAAAGGAAAGCGGATAATCGCCAGATCCATCTCGACAAGCTCGACATCAAGCTCGAGGATCTCGAGCTGGTGAGCGAGTCGTCCGACCTGCACGCGGGGAGCGTACCACTCGCTAACGCGGTTCAGCGCCAGGTGTCGGAGGGAAGGGTAGTGCTCGGGCGTGACGGTCTCGCTGGTGCCCTGCTGCGAAGTCACCAAGTAGAGGCGAAGAGACTCAAGCTTCGGCAGAGTGGCATCAAAATCGATATAAATGCGGCTCGAAATGGACAGGAGCTTCAGACCTGTACGCAGGGAGCGGGTGAGGTGGAGGAGGTCAAGAGTGGCCGAGGAAACGCACGCTTCAGGCACTCGAAGTCGGACAGAAGTAGAGGCTTCGTCTCGTCCCGCTTAAACGCGCCGACGACGCGCACCGACTCGACTTGAGGAAGAAGGCGAAACGCCTTGCGAAAGCGCGAAGTACGGAACTGCGGTGAGGCTTTCTCGCCACCGCGGAAGACGAGGTACCGAATAAGCCGGCGCTGGCACTCGGGCACGTCGTCGAGCCAGTCGATGAGGAGGTTGGAGCGGAGGGTGAGCGAGTACCACAGAAGCGGCTCGGCAAGGTCCCTCCACGCCTTCGAGACGAGGCTGCAGTGGAGGGCATCGCGACGACGATCTTTGTAGTTGCCTTCGAGATGCGGCGGCAAGGCGAGCTCGAGGATGTGGAGAACGAGTTCGGTGGGAAGGGGAGGGATGGAGGAGGAGGACATGGTGGAAGCTGCGGGAGGACGGCTATAAGGGGGAGGGGAAGCAGAAAGGGTGTGGACGCACCGTCGATGCTCTTCTCCGCTCTCCGTGCGTGTGCTCGACGACTTGAAGCTGGACGAGGACGAGGACGAGGTGCGAGCGAGGAAGAGCGGAGCGAGTCGAGGGGCACGCTGCGCGCGTGGCTGATGCAATCGATGACGGTGCTGAAGCTCTTCAAGCCGTGTCTGGCTTGAACCGAGTGCTGTGAGTCGTGGTCGAAGCGAGAGGTTGCTCCTCCTCCTCCTGCCACTCCCCGCTCGAAGCTTCAGCTCGCTCGAGCGCTCAACAAGGCAGCTCACCCGCTACAGCTACCCTCATCGACGACCCTCCAGCCATGCCCACCTCGCTCCTCTCTCTTCCCGTCGAGATCCTCCTCGACATCCTCCGTCTCACTCTTCCACCTGACCACGCCTACTCGAGCTACCGCGAGCGCCAGGACGCTCTCCTGAGCTACTGTGAGACTTGCCATTCCCTCTGCGCCGTCGCCCAACCCCTCCTGTGGCGCGTCTTCCGCCCGAAGAAGCGCCTCGCGCTCCTCGTCGAGGAGAACCCCCACCTCGTCAAGTACGTCCTCATCTTCCAGGTCAAGGGCAACCCGCCGAGCATAAAATCGGTCTTCAACATTGTCGAGAAGCTGCCGAACTTGAAGGAGCTGCGTTTGGAGCACTCGTGGCAGGACATCCTCGAGAAGGAGACGAAGGCAATGACTAGTGCGTGTCCTCCTTCCAGTCCGGTCTCTCTTTCGCTGAGCCGTCGCATCCTCGCAGCCCTCGAGACTCTGAGCTTGGCCAATGTTAGCCTCGCAACTTACGACTCCCTCGTCTTCCACAACCTTACCTCGCTCTCCCTTCTCGAAGTTGGTCGATCCTGGCGCGGCGATGCCTCGCTCTTTTCTTCTACCGTCGTGCCGAACCTCCGAGCCCTCCGGACACAGTTGGCACTGTGATGCGGAGGTACTGCCCGTCTTCCCAGACCTGCACGCCCAGCTCGACTTTCTTCAGGTGCACATCAAGCACCGCCAGCTCTTCCCGACGAGCCTCTGTTCCCTCACCGTCCCTGTACTTGTGACGACGGAGTACTGGCGTCCCGGATGGCTGAGCCAACTGCCAGCCGCTGTGCAACACCTCCGCATCTGTGCGGACCCGAGCTTGGCGACCTCGATCTCCAAGGCTCTACTCACCATCGACAAGCTGCTCCTCACCTTGCCGCTCGCGCCACGGCTGTCCACAATCAGCCTCCCGAGCCTGCTTCACCCCGACGTCGCGCACCTCGACAAGCCTCCCTTTCAGCATGCCTGGTCCGGTCTGGCAACGGCGTGCAGGGAGAGGAACATCGTCATCCTCTGGCGCTACGGCTCGCAGACTGAATCGGACGACGTCGGGATCGACCGCGAGTTCTGGGCGTACGCGAAGCGGCTCAAGGCGGACAAGGCGAAGGAGGCGGCGGGCAGAGACGAGGCCGGCGGGTCGAGCGGGACGACGGCGAGGAGGGGTGGATGAGCGGAAGGCGGGCCTGGGCACGAGACGGATAAGGCGAGACGAGGAGGTTGAGGTCGAGGTCGGTGAAACGCGCTTTTTCCCTTGCTTTGCTCTCTCTTTCAATGACCTGTACAAGGAGAGAAAAGGAGAATCAAAGTACAGCAGTAAGCTACTCTTCCCATCGCCCTTCCTCCGCTCGAACAAAAAGCGCTTCCTTTTCTCCCCTTCGCCCGTTGACCGTGTTTGGTCCTTGTCCCGCTTACTTGTCCTCGCCCGAGCGGTGCTTCTGTGCATGAAAGGTCCGACGAGTCGGTTTCTTCAGTCCCACGGTGACAAGGCGGATGATGGGGACGAAAGAACGAGAGCGGCGAGCGCGACGCACCTTCCACGCCGACCTGACCCTCTTCTGCACGGTCGCGCCCTTGATCTTCGGGTGCTCGCGCCTGATGCGGGCCGACTCGACCTGCGTTGGCAAACGAGTGACTCAGTGGACCTGAAGGAAGCGAGAGGGCGGACGGGAGAGAAGGTAGGACCTTGTAGAACTCGCTCCATTCGGCAAGACCTTCGGGGCTAGATAGGCGAGAGGCGTGCGAGCGTCAGCATGATAGCGAAGAAAGACGGGAAGGAAGGGAGAGGACGCACATCTTGCCCTTCGCGGGCGAGGAGGACGAGGCTGTCGTAAACAAGACCAGCGGCGATGGCGGTGGGGTCAGCGGTGGTGCCAGGAGGGACCGGGAGGGACAGCGGTGCACTGCTCTTCTTGGACTGAGGGGTCTGCGAGGTGCGAGCCATGTTGACAGATGAGGCGGTGAGGAGGACGAGGGGGAGCTGCAGGCGAGCAGGACGGCGTGAACGGGGTCAGCCGGGTTGTGAGAGGCATCAGCGAGATGGGCAGAGGCCTACTTGCGGATGAAGGCGAGGCGCCTGAGGAAGAAGAGGGCAAGGCGAGAGCGAGGAAGGCGCCGGACTCGTTCGTCTCGGCCGCGCCCGTTCAGGCTGTGGCAGTCGCAGAAGACAAATAGAGTGCAGAGAAAGGAGAGACCGCGGGCGAGCGCAATCGGAGGGGAAGAAGCCAGCCTCGCCTCCTCGTTCTTCTCCTTCTCTCGCCGATCGAGCGAAGTCTACGTTGCTCACTGTCGAGCCGCACTCAATCCTTCTTGTACGTCGAACGGTACTCGGGCGGCGCGTCGAGCCCGGCGCTCAGCTGCGCTTCGGCGTGTCTGCGGGAAGACGGCGGTCAGGACAAGTGAGAAAAGGGAGCAGGAAGAAGACGCACTGCGTCGTGATGTCAAAGTCGTCGTCCCCCATCAGCTCCCTGTGCTCGTCCTCCCCTCCCCCCTCGGTGCTCTTCGTCCTTGTCCTGCTCCTCCCGCCCGCGCCGCTCGCGACCGACTCCTCCTCATCCTCGCTCTCGCCAACCTCGAACATAACGCCCGCCTCGCGCTGCCTTTGCTCCGACAGCCGGTGCAGCGGGTACGTCTCCTTGAGCTCGCCGGCGTCCTCGCGGTCCTCGTCGTCGACAAGGTGGTCGACGTCGTACAGGTCCGCGTCGTCCTCCGTCATCGGCACCTCGTCGCTCAATGCGAGGTGGCGGTTCGAGCTCGTTGGGCGCCACAGGTACGCAACGGCGAAGAAGGTCGCAGCGAAGAGGAGGGAGAGCCAGCCGTCGAGGAGGAGCCAGCGGGTTTGCCAGGTTTGGGCTGGGAAGGAGGGCGAGAGGCGCGCCGAGAAGGTGACGGAGGAGGAGATGAAGAAGAGGAGCATGAGGATGCAGGCGGTGAGGAGGACGTAGTACAGCCGAACGAACACTGCGGATGCAGAGGGAGATGAGCGATTGGGGCGGGAGAGAAAGGCTGAGCAGCGTACTCGTTTTCTTGTGCGACTGACGGCGGGCCGTGAGATCCGAGATGGTCGACGAAAGCGAGTACATGATCCAGAGGAGGAAGGCGGAGAGGGAGAAGGCGAGAGGGAGGACGAAGAAGAAGACGAAAAGGCCGGCGGCTTCGAGTGGAATGGCATAGGTGCCGAGGGAGTAGCTGCGAGGCTCGTTGTCAGCATAGATCCGGAGAGGCAGAGAAGAGGGACCTACAGGAGACCGAAGACGGAATGGCAGACCGCGAGCAGGCGGACCTTGGCCAGGACGGTCCCAAGGTTCGGCCTGACGACGCTCAACCCCATCGCGGCGAGGCAGAGGAGGTACAGGCTGATGCTGTTGCGCGCGGCGTTGAGCGCCGAGACGAGGAAGAGGTACCCACCCGCGACGCCCTCGTGCAGGCCGACGTTGAGCGCGTTCCAGTAGCGCCAGACCATGAGCTGCTCGAGGACGAGGAAGGCGACCGTCGCCGAGATGTAGCGCTGGAGGGGGAGGAGTTCGCGCCGGTAGAGGTAGCACAGGCCGCCCCAGGCGCACGCGAATCCGAGGTAGACGAAGAAGAGGATCTTGTAGAAGTGCACCTTGGGGTACTCGGAGGCCGGAAGGTGGCCGACGAAGGCGTTCTCGAAGTCGACGACGCCGGTGAAGGTCGTGTTGATTCGGGCGGATTCGAGAGTGACGGGAACGGTACCAACCTACACAAGAAAGGTCAGTAGGAGGGCGGAAAAGAGGCAAGAAAACGCACGCAGTAGTACCCCTTGCGCTCCACCTCATACCGGTACGGTCCCGTGCCGAGCGCCTTGTCCTGCGCGCTTTGCGGCGCGGACGACACCGCATCGAAGCGGACGGAGGTGGTGAAGATGGACGAGTTGGACGGGGTAGATGGGACGGTGAGGAAGCGGCCGAGGTCGTTCTCGGTACAGAGACCGGCTTCTTGGGCGGCCAGCGTGCAAATGTAGGTGCGCTGTGAGAGAAACGCGCTTTAGCAGTGGAAAGGAGGGAAGGAAAAGGAGGAAACGCACGTCCGCTGCCCAGTCATTCTCGGTCTGCTCGCCCGGGGGCCCGACGCCGAGGTACTTGGCGTCCTCCCACTCGAACACGACGAGCGCGACCTGCCCTCGAGACGACGGCGAGAAGATCACTGTAGGGGGAAAAGGTCAGCCTGAGGTGAGGATCACGAGAGCGAAACCGCGCGTACCTTCGATGAACGGCTGCTGCACGCCCTTGCTCCACATGCCGCTGCATACTTGCCGGACCCTGCACGAGAAGAGCCAAGTGAGCGGGTGCTGCGCGAGCGTGAAGTGGGGGAAAGGAAGCGAAAGAACGCACTCGTCCTGCTCCGAGACGAGGACCTGGTACGCTTGCGCATTGTGCAGTCCCGCAAGAAGCGCTAGCGGCTGCAGCAGGCGCGAGAAGCGCATCTTGTGTCGAGTTGCGGGATGCGTGGTCGGGAGGTGTGCTGAGGCGCGAAGACGATGAGGAGGCGCGGGCGAGCCTAACAAGGGGGCCCAAAGAGTGCCGGTGAGCTAGTAGGCACGCGCTCGAGCTGTTCTGAGCGATGCGAGGAGCGGTAAGAGGGTGAGGAATATGGACCACCTCTCTTGACCTCCTTCCCCATCCTCATCTCGCTGGATTCCGCTTCCGCACCGGCAAGCACGCGCACAATCACCGTCATGACCGCCTCCATCCACCATCTGTCGCCGGAAATGCTCCAGCACATTCTCTCCTTCATCCACCCTCGCGGACAGTATCCCTGGACTCGCCGTGAAGCCCTCGCACGCCTTTGCCGAGTCTCAAAGGCCTTCTACCAGGCCGCCAGCACCAACCTCTGGTCCAACCTCGTTTATCCAAACAGCGAACGAACCCTTACCACTCTCCTCGCCGCCCAAAGCCGTCCCGACCTCGCAGCCCAAACTCGCGTCCTCACCCTCAAGGACAATCCAGCGGTCCCGCCGAATGCCGCTCTACGCTGCTACCCCAACGTCGAGGACGTGACCTTCGACAGCGGCGACATGTCCGGCGGATCCGTCTCCAACTTCGACCTTGATGCGCTGAACAAGCTGTCCCGTGCGTCATCCGCTTTTCTCGTCGCGAGCTATCCACACCTGACGCACTTCTTGCAGAGCTCTGCAACCTGACATTCACCTGGAGCCGCATCCAACGCGTCGGCGACTTCCTCGTCCTCCCCTCCCTGGTCGCTCTCGCGTTTGAGCACGTCCGCATCGGCATGGAGGACCTCAACATCATCCTCGGCTGCTCCACTATGCCCAGTCTGCGCTACCTCAGCCTCAACCAGTTCGTCGACCCGTATCAGAGCGAGCGCTACATCCCCGCTATCCCGCCCTCCCTCCTTCGCCAGCTCGATCTCCTCCAGATCCGCCTCGCCGACCTCGAGCTCATCCAGCGCGACGTCCCCTCTCTCGCCTTGGATGGCCCGCTGCCAGTCCTCGTCACCATCACGCGGCTGGACTACGAAGCGTGCCTCCGGGTCGAGGAAGCCGCCGAGGCCCACCTCCCGATCCGCCATCTCTGCCTCACCGCAATTGGCAGCCACCTCACCATCGACTCGGATCACAGCGGCTACTACGACCTGCCCGCCATGCTCGACATGCTCGTCGAGTGCGTGCCCGACTTTCCCAAACTCGAGACGCTCTGGCTCTCACCCCGCGTCTTCGAGGTCGAGCCGGCGCACGCGAAGCTCGAGGCGTTGCGCGCGGTGTGCGCGAGGCAGAAGGCCGCGGTCAAGTGGCTCGAGCCAGTCCTGCACATGAGGGAGGATCAGGCGTACGCGGCGGGTTTTGACGCGCGGGTGAGGCGGTACTTCTCGGTATTGAGAGCGAAGGAGCGGGCGTAGAAGGTAGAAACGGGCTTTTGCAGGCGACCATGCGAGTGCGGCCGGAAAGTGGAACTTGCTGTCTTGCCATCTTGGCTTCGCTCCCGCTTCCTTGCCACTTTCTCGCTACCCCGAGCTTCCTATCGCACCGCACTGCCTCCTCGCACAAGAGCGATGCCGGCTGCGCACATCAAAGAGCTCTTCCCGAGCGCAAGACAAAGGAAGAGACGAGGAGGGGAACCGGAACCCGTGTTTTTCGATCTTCGCACCTACAAGCGCTCAAGCGTGGCCCTCCTCAACCCTCCTATTCTTCTCCTCGACGTACTCCCTGAACTCGACGCACTCGACCTCGCGCCAGTCCTCGATGGGCTTGCGGTAGAAGCGTACTTCGACCCCCTCGTCCTCGCAGCGCTTGAGGAAGGCCTCGCGGTCGAACTTGTCCGCCTCAGCTTCGTCGGCTGCAAGACGGGGCAGGCGCGGGAGGAAGAGCGACTCGGGGCGGTGAGGGATGGAGAAGATGGTGTTGAGGGCGGTCCAGGGGGGGATAGAGCCGTCGAACGGGTAGAGGCGCAGGTGACGAGGGGGGTAGGGGAGGGAGAATACTTGGCGCTTGCCATGTTCCCCGAGACTCGCAGCCGTGAAGGCGAAGAGAATGTGGCGAAACGGTCGGTGGAAGACGACGTCTCCGGTTACTGCCGAATCCAGGTCAACTTCGAGGATCTCAATTGTGTTGGACAACTCGTCCGAAGTTGCCGCGAGGAACGCAACAGAGAGTCGCCTGAGAGCGGGAGTAGTGGTCGGGTTGAAGACGGAGGGGACGGCATCAAAGCCGTCAAGGTCATGGCACTCGGAATGACGATTGATACGGAGGGCCTCTAAGGCGGGAAGGGAAGTGTGGTCCGCGTAGAAGTGCACCCCATCAAGGACGACTAG
>JAQJIZ010000114.1:0-30645 GCA_029873605.1 Rhodosporidiobolus sp. SP3-3/4 | reverse complement strand
GCCCAGAAGATCACCGAGCTCGGGTACTCGTGCTTCTACTCGCACGCCCGCATGCTCCAGGCCCACCGCAACCGCGTCTTCCACGACTTCCGCAACGGCGTCTGCCGCAACCTCGTCTGCTCTGGTCAGTCACGGGTCTCGCATTTCGAGCAGCCTTTTTCGGCTTCTCTACCTGCCGTAGACCGGTCCACTGACATTCTACTGCGCTACTCTCGCAGACCTCCTCACCCGTGGTATCGACATCCAGGCCGTCAACGTCGTCATCAACTTCGACTTCCCCAAAAACGCCGAGACCTACCTTCACCGCATCGGTCGTTCCGGTCGTTACGGCCACCTCGGTCTCGCGATCAACCTCATCACCTACGACGACCGCTTCAACTTGTACCGCATCGAGCAGGAGCTCGGCACCGAGATCCAGCCGATCCCGCCCGTCATCGACCGCTCGCTGTACGTCGCGCCCGGGACCGAGGAGGAGACCAAGGAGGCGCAGGCCGCCGCGAGCGGCGCGAAGTCCCGCCCCGCCGGCGTCGGAGGACACGGCATGCAGGCGCCGCAGCAGAGGCAGCTCCCTCCCCCCTCGTCCGCCGCCGCTCCCGCCACGCAGGCTCCCCTTCCCCAGCAGGCCGCTCCCTCTCCCGCCGTCCAGCAGCAGCAGCAGCGCCCGCCCCAACCACCCGTCACCGGTGGCGCTCCCGGCCCGTACGGCGCGTACCCGGGCCCGCCCCCGCAGCAGGGCTCGAACGGCGCGATGCCGCCCCGCCCGGCGGGCTACCCGCCCCAGTTCGCTGGCGGCGCGCCGCCGCCGCCGCAGGGCTTCCCTGGCGGGCCGGGCGGGCAGCAGATCCCGCCGCACTTGATGGCGCAGTTTCAGCAGCAGCAGTACCAGGCGATGATGGCGGCGCAGCAGGCGCAGCAGGCGCAGGGGCAGGGGCAGAGGCGGTGAGAGGAGCGTGCTGACGGACGGGAGTGAAGCGAGGTGAGGAGGAGTGAGCAGGGGCGAGGTGGGAGGACGAGCGGCGCGACGACTTTCAACACCTTTCGACACTCCGGACAATCGACAACGAGCACCCGTTCCCCACTTTCCTCCCCCCGCTCGCGACCACCCCTCCTATCCCTTCCTTTTCTCACAGCCTGTTTCCCTTAGTCTTTTTCCTCTCCCACTTTCGGTTCCGCTTTCGACTCGCCGTACAGTTCTCGTCCACGTTGTACTACCTCCTTTCTCTTCGCGTCTCTCTCCCCCTCGACCCAACCCGCCGTGATACCCACCCTTTCCCCTCTGCCTCTGGCGCTCCATCGCTTGATCATCTCCCTTACCAACATCTAGCGCGCCTCCCTCCCTCACTATCACACCCTCTTCGCCGTCGCGGGCACTTCCTCTTCCCTCCCCTCCACTCGCTCGTCACCCCATCTCCGTCACAAGGTCGTCCACCCATCAAGTCGTCGTCGTCGTCGCCGTCGAGGAGGAGAGAGAAGCGCTTGTCGGTCGCGTGCAGGAGGAGCAGTTGTCGGAGTCAGCGGAGGAGGAGGAGCAGGAGAACCGGCGGTTCAACCCCCCGACACTTTTCTTCCTCGACCTGTTTTTCGTGGCTCGTCCTTTTCTTTCGCCTCAGCGAAGGCGACGAGCCGGGTCGAGTGGAATGCAGATCTCCTTTTCCTCCTCACCGAGTGAGCTTGGAGCACCGAAAGGGAGAGAATGCAAAGATGCGACGATACAGCACTCCCGCTACGCGTACTGCTCCAGCCCCCACGCCTCCCTCGCCCTCCGATGCGCGCACCCCTCGCCGTGCCTCTCATCCCTCCGCCTGACCTCCTCCTCCTCCCTCTCCCTCTCCCACGCGGCCTTCTCCCTCCCCCTCCGCGCCGCGTGGTCCTCCCTCTCGCCGCCCGTCACCGCCCCGAGCGACAAGTGCGGCACGCCGGGGCTGTTGCTGCAGTCCGGGTGCGGGCAGAACGAGAACGACGCCGGCTGGGCGAGGAGGACGGAGAGGATCTCGCGCGCTTGGGAGGGCGAGATCGGGACGAGGTGGCGCACGGCGCAGAAGCGCGCGAAGGCGGGGTCGGGGTCCGTGTACGCCTCCTCCTCTTCCCCCTCGGCAGGAGGAAGGAGGAGAGCGGGAACCGCGTCGCGGAAGGTGACCAGCCTGCGCGTCCCGTCCGCGAGCTTCCCCTGCGCGCTCCACCGCTCCCACCGCTCCAAGCCGTCCTCGAGCCGCTCGGCAGTGCGCTTCGTCGCGTCCCTGTAGCCGTCGAAAAACGCGCGCGTCCAGTGGTCCACCACGCGAGCAGAGGGGAGGTCGTGCAGCCCGAGACCAAGGGCGGCGAGCGCGGTGGGAGGGGGGACGACGACGAGCTCGCGCACGGGCGGGACGAGGAGCTCTTCTTCTCCCTGTGCCGAGGCAGGGGCGGAGGAGGCGGAGGAGGCGGGCCGGGAGGAGCGGACGTTGGGCGCGTCGGAGGGGCGCTCTTTCTGGATGCGGCGCCAGGAGCGCAGGGCGTCCTCGGCGCGAGACAGGCCGACGCCGGCGCAGCACTTCCCTGTGGCGCGCGAGTAAGAGGAAGGATGGGTAAGCGTGGACAGGGTAGAAGGGAGAAGGGAAGGAAGCGCACCGAGCCAGCGCAGCGTGCCGACCGCCGTCTGCTCGTCGACCGCCTCGGCGCTGATCAGCCCGCTGCACCGATCGAGCACAAGGCTCTCAAGCCCAGGGTGCAGGCGCAGGAAGATCGGGAAGCGCGCGTCATCGATGATGTGCGTGGTCGAGAGGTCGAGGTGCTTCAGGCTCTTGAAGGGCAGGTGCAGGAGCGGGTTGCGCGGGTGGTCCGTCAGGGAGGGGAGGAGGGCGCGGCGCGGGAGGCGGAAGGTCAGGTGCGTGAGGGACTGGCCGAAGGGGGATTGGGAGAGGAGGGTCAGGCAGGAGAGCTGGAAGAAGACCTGTCAAGGCAGAGGGGGGGTCAGATAAAGAAAGAAGAGTGCGGAAGAGAAGCGAGACGCACGATGGGCTGCGCGAAGTCCATCTTCTCCGTCTTGAGCGCCGTCTTGCGCTTGTGCCGCCCACTCGTCGGCACGACGACCTGGCTGAGCGAGATTTGGTCGAGCGTCTCGCCGAGGTCGTGCAGGCCGAACGCAAGGGTCTCTTTGCGCTTGAGGCCGTGGTTCGGGGGCAGGTCTTGCGCGAAGGCGAGGCGCTTGAGCGAGGGGAGGAGGTGCGGCGGGAGGCGGGAGAGGTGGTGCACGGCCGAGTCGAAGTAGGCGCCCTGTATGTCGCTTCTTTGTCAGTCTCTACCAGGAAAAAGAGCGCGCGGAGGGAGAAAGGCGCACCTTGAGGAACGTGTAGTAGCTCCTCTCGCTCACGTACGGATTGAAGCGGAAGCTGAGCTGTTCGAGCTTGGTCCACCGACCAGTACGCGCGAGGGAGGCGGGGTCGAGGAGGTCGTCGAGGTTCTCGGGTTGGGCGAGGGGGCCGACGGTGAGGGAGATGAAGCGGACGGAGGGAAGGGAGAGGAGGAGGTTGACGAGCAGTTGCGGGTCCTCGCTGCGGGCGTGGCAGGGTGGTCAGTCCGGACTACTCTCGACATCTTCGACAAGCCGCGAACCGCTCCCCCGTCTCCAGCTCGGCGGCAACGGAGGCGGAAGCGGGCGGTGGAGGAAAGTGCAAGAGAAGGGCAACGTACCGCCAGACCCGAGCGGTGACGGTTCGGACTGCGTCGCTGAGTCCGTCACCGTGTGACCTGAGGTGCTTTGTGGTCTGGATGGCCTGTCCTTCGCGAGTGAGGCTCAAGTGGCGCACGAGGAGCGCCTGGGAGACTGGGTTGGGCGACAGCGCGCGGGAGAGGGCGAGGGCGGTGTGCTGGAGGTCTTGAGGAGGCAACAGAGCGAGGCAGTGGTCCCACAGCTCGGCGGGAAGCATGGCGGGCACGGCGAGAGCAAAGTGGAGGAGGAGGAGGAAGAGGAGCAAAGGCTGCACCGCTACTGACCACTCGCTGGCACTTACGAGCACTCACACACCGCTTTACTCCACCTCGAGCACCTCCCAAACTACCTCTCGCTCGCCCCGCCTGCTCCCATCCCCTTTGCTCCTCCTCCCCGTCTCCTTAGCGCCCTCCCCACCTCACCTCGCTCCCACTCTCTTCCACGACCACCATGGCAGCTCAGCAGTCCTCCCAGGACGTACACCGCCTCGCACGCGAAGGTGCACCTCCTCCCCCTTCCTCCCCACCCTCCTGCAACAGCTGACGCGGACTTGCTCCTTCTCTCTCAACTATTCGCATCTTCGGCTCGGCTGGTACTCTCACCATCCTCAGGGAATGCCGCTCTGCTCAGGATGGCCCTCGAGGACAAGCCCGACCTCGTCGCCAGCATCGACTCGGTCCGCCTCACTTCGGCTCGCCCCCTCCCTACGCCTCCCTTGACTGGGCGACTGGCTCCCAGCCAAAGGAACTCGTACGCTGACCCCGCTTGCCCGACGCGCAGGACTCCCGCACCCCACTGCAAAACGCCCTCTCCGCCCTCCCTCCCTCCGTCGCGTCGGTAGAGGCCTGCCTCGACGCCTTCAACCACCTCGAGGACGGCGGCTTCGGCGAGAAGCAGCGCACAAAGGTGCTCGAGAACGGAGACGGGATCGGGAACACGGCGTTGATGCAGGCTGGTGCGTTTCTCTTCTTTTTTCCCTGATTCTCGAGAGAAAAAGGTTGACGAATTGCCGGATGTACGTGGACAGCAACGAGCGGGAACCTCGAAATTGTCAAGCTGCTGCTCGGTGCCGGGGCTGACGTGCATGCGGTCAACAACAAGGGCGTTACGGCGCTGTGAGTCCCGCTTCGCTCCCTCGTCTTGCCTTCTCCAGTCGGTTTCGTCGTGCCGATGGAGTTGGCTACTGCCTTTTGAAGTGGTCTTACTGACCTACTATCTATGTCGCTTCCAGCCACTACGCGGCTTCGAAAGGTCATGTCAGCGTACGTCTCTCCCCCTCGCTCTCTCGCTTTTTTCCCGTCTTCCCCACCGCGGCTCTCCTGACACTTCTCTCCTGCTCCTAGATCGGTCGTCTACTGATCCAGAAGGGCGCCGACGTCAACGCCCGCGACAAGGCGAACCAGCTTCCCCTGTACGCACTCCATCGCGTTACTTCCGCTCGCGAGGCTCTGCCGTCGATCTCTCGAGCGGTTAGTGGGTGCCGATGGGCTTACTTACAGTTGACGCTCTGCAGACACCGCGCGGCGACGACGGGCTCGATCCCGTTCGTGCACCTCATCCTGCAAAGCAAGTCGCCGAACAAGCCCGAGAAGCCTCGGCTGAACTTGCAGGTGCGCTCGACTCGCTTTGCCCTTGTCCCCTCTCTCTGCTTCTCTGCTTTACGGCAGAGCGGTCGCTCGGAGTGTGTCCTGGTGTCAGCAGGTTGAACTGACCCCAACCGGCGCTTCTTCGCCCTCGACTCGCGCAGGATCGCGCCGGCAACACCCCACTCCACCTCGCCATCGAGTCCGGACACGCCGAGTGCGCTGTCGTGCTGATAGAGGGCGGCGCGGACCGCGAGAGGGGCGATGTGGACGGGTGCGTCTGCTTTCCTCTCTCGTTCACCTCTCTAACTCCTCTCCCAGTTCTGCATCGGGGGCCACACGGGTTTTTTTCTAGAACGAGGGGTCGAAGCTGACACCGTCTTGTGGCACACAGAACCCGGCCGGAGGAGATTGAGGGCGTCGGCGGGACGGAGGCGAAGAAGGTGCGCGAGTACAGTGCGTCTTCCTCTTCCGCTCCTCCCTACCTGCTGTGGCTGTGCCGGCTTGTGCCGTCAGCGTCTCCGGTTGCGCGTTGTTCTTGAGAGCGGAAGCGCTGACCATCTGCCCTCCCGCAGTCGTGCAGCGATGCGGTCCTCTCGATTCCTAGCCGCCCCTTGCAACCACTTATCCTACAGAAGGCCCCGTGCTCCTACTCTGGGCCTTTCTTCCAGCTCTTGCGGCTCTCGAGAGCTGGTTTCCGCTGGACGAGCAGCGGGGAAAAGCGGGACATCGCACGAAAAGGCGCGACGAGGGTCGGCAGGCGCTCTTTTCGACTGAGAAGACTTGAGAGCACTCGTTGAAGGGAAAGAAAGGAAGTTACGCTGGCTTTGCCCGAGTCGACCTCGGAAGTTGAGGAGGCTGCCCGGGGTTGACTTCGCTCTCTCCACCCGCTTTCGCTCGTTCACAGCACACACACCCTCAGCGATGCCTGCATTGCCTCCTCGACCCCGCCAGCCTGGCCCACCGCCGGTTGTGTCGTCGTTCACGGTCGCAACTTCGTCGACTCCTCGTTCGCGCGACGACGACAACGCCGACCTCGACACGTTCGAAGCAGCCGCACTGGGCCGCGCACTCTCCCACGCCGGCCCTGCCTCGCTGTCGGTCAAGCTGCGCTGGGTCGAGCGTCTCTCCGAGCCGGGCACCTCCTCCTCGCTCCAACTGATGAAGCAAGCCCGCTTGATCCTCGACCCAACCACCTACGACGACCTCCTCGTCGAGCGCCACATGGAGGGCCTCTGCCCTTACGCGACCTGCGCCAACCCGGCCGCGACGCCGTACCGCTCCGAGGAGGAAGAGGCCGCCGACCGCCGCAGGCTCAAGGTCCGCATGCACGCCAACGGCCTGTTCGAGGCGCCGCCGAGGGGAGGGGCCGAGGACAGGGGCGCGTACTGCTCGCTGAGGTGCAAGGCGAGGAGCGAGTGGTACCGGGGCATTTTGGGCAGGGAGGGCGAGGGGGACATGCTCGAGGACGTCGAGGAAAGGAGGGAGGACGTCGCGAGGAGTACGCGGGAGATACTCGAGGAACAGGAGAGGGCGGAGAAGGAGAAGAAGGCGTCCGGCCCCGGAGGAAAAGGAGAGCCCTCCGCGAACCCTTCTTCCTCTTCCCCCGCCAACGCCAAATCCGCCTTCGCCAACAACCTGCTCTCCACCCTCACCATCCACGAGAAGTCGACCTCTTCCGCCGCTCCTACCGCCCCTACGCCCAACTCCGCTCGACACGACTTCGAGCGCCCCGCCCCTCCACCTTCCACGTCTTCCTCCCATCCCTCCTCGACGACCGGCGCCCGTTTCCCCTCCACTCCAGCGCCTCGCGCGGGCTCGACCAATGCCCTTCCCTCCGCCGGCTCCGCCCTTCTCCCCTTCAACACCGCCTCCCTAACCCGCACCGTCCTGCGCGCGACCTCGTCCGCGCCCCTCCCTCCCCCGCCTTCCCGACGCGCCCCAGCATCAACAACAACAACACAGCCAGCGAACGGCCTCCCGCCGATCCAGTTCCTGACGGGCCCGCGGATGCTCGACGAGCGCGGGCGGGAGGTCGAGTGGGTCGGGGTCGACGAGGAGGGCGAGAGCGACGAGGTGCGGGCGTTGATGGTGCAGGCGCTGGAGGTGAGGAGGATGGTCGAGCGCGGGGAGCTGTAACGCCTGGTGCGTATCCTCCTCGAGAGTGGGGTTTCTACGCTTCGTCCTGCGCTCCTCTCCCGCCGTCTCGCCTCTCGTTCCACCGCGCAAGCAAAATCCCCTTCCGCCAGTCTTATCTGGACTCTTCGCTAAGTCACCGACGCTGCGTTTCCATCGCCCCATCCACTTGGTCACCGCGGACTTCCGACCTCGCCTCCCTGCCTGCTGCTTCCGCTCTCTATCCCCCTTGCACCTCTCTAGGTTCCGCTTCTTCCTCCCCGCCTCGACCGCCATGGACCGCCTACGCGACCACGCACGCAGCCTGCGCGACGCCTTCAAGCCCAACGCGCGCGCCGCGCCTCTTTCCGGGACGCACCCCTTCAAAGCCCCTCCACGAGACGGTCGCATGAGCGCCGATAGCATCCGCGATCGTGGCTGGACGGACCTCGTCGACGAGCGGAAGTGGCACGTGGCGGAGGAGAAGCTCGAGGAGTATGTCGAGACGATGAAGGACCGTCTCAGTACGCCCTCACTCATTCCTCCTGTTCTACCCGGCTCTCACTAACGTCGCTCTTCTCTCTCCGTGCCACCCACGCCCTCGCACAGTTCACTCCGAGGTGAGTGGCGCCCTTCAAGCGCACGCAGCTGAAGGTCTCGTAGAAAACGCCTACGGGCTCTGGTTCGGCCAGTTCCTCCGCAACTACCTGCACGACAAGCGCAACCTGCGGGACGGGATTGAAAGCCAGATGGTACGCTCGTTCCTCCCCTCCCTTCCTCCTCCTCTTCCTGATCCTCACATGTCATCCATGTTCTCTCCCTGTCCTCCCCTGGTGCAGAGCCACGAGCGCTTCAAACACCTGGTCAGCGTCGAGATCGTGGCCCTCTCCGGTCCGGAGGGCAAGAGCGGCAAGGTGAACGAGCTTGCGGCCAAGCTGAGGGCGGAGGAGCCTATCCACCGCGGCCGCTCAAGTGCGTTCTGGCTTTCTTCCTCCCTTCCCTTCCCGTACTGACCTTTCCCTGCGTCGCGTAGGAGAGCGCGACTACGACAAGGAGTACGAGCTTCGAGCGGGAGAGAGCTTGCAGTACAAGACGGTCCTGGTTGGCGAGTTCTTCCTCCCCGCCTTCGGCACCCTGCTCGCTTCTTTGACATCCGCGCTGACCTTCTCTGCCATTTACAGAGTACTGGATCCTCCACGATCGCCTTCATCGGCTCAAGCGGATTGAAGCGAAGCTTGGGCAGGAGGGGTGGACAGTCGCCGGGCTGGCGCACGCGGAGCAGTTTGCGTGGTCGGCGTAGTGCGAGGGCGGCTGGACGGTAAGATCTCAACCGGTAGGAGCGCTTTCAGGCGGACAGCTGTGGGGAGGGGAGGAGGGCCACCGCCGGCTGTGTGATTTCTCCAGCTTCTTCTTCTCCTCTTCTTCTCGCCTGCTCTCCGCTTCCGCTTTCGCTCATTCTCGGAGCTTTGTCGTCATCTCGTATTCCATCGCCCTCTCCTGACCGGGCCCTCCGTGTCGTTCGCTCGGACCACCTCGGACTTGTCCTTTTCTTCTCTCAATCTTCGGCCATTCTCGCCTTCCCTTCCGCCCTACCTTCTCGACGAGCCATGTCAGAGTACGGCGACGACGTCCCGCTCCTGAAGCGCGTCTTCACCGCCGCCTCCCGCTCCGGGCCCGCCAACCCGCCCGTCCGCAAATCCACTCCCGCTCCTCCGCCTCCTCCTCCGCCAGAGCGCTACCCGGTCGGCAAAGACGACGACAACTTCAAGAAGGGCACGCGGTGGGAGCTGCGCCACTACGACGTTGGCAACATGCGGAAGCGGTACCGGGACGGCTGGAGGGGCAGGCATGGCAGTGAGGCGGAGATGGCTTCGGCGATCGCGTCGTCGCGCAGGTCGGCGGGTACGCACTCCTACTCTCCACTTCCGGACTGAACCTCGCGTAGGGCAGCCAAACCGAGACTGACTTTTCTTCTCTCCCGACTTTGCAGCCGCAAGCGAGCCGGGCGACTTCCGCTGGCACAAGGACGCCGTGTACGCCGAGGAGACCCAGTTCCAGCTCTGGCTCGGCAACGTCGTGAGGGAGCACGTCAAGGCATGCGAGCGGTCAGGCGAGCGGGTCGACAATCCGAGGGCGCGTTCTTCTACTCCCTCTGCTCTTCCCCCTTCTTCTTCCAGCAGCACCTCGATCCCTCTGCCATCGAGTCGAAGGAAAGCTAACGAGCTAGCACCTGCAGGTCCGGGCGCAGCTTCGGCAGCAAATCGCTGCTCACGTCCGAGAACTCGAAGCTCAAGTCGCTCAACTGAAGGCAAAAGGTCCGTCCGGTCCTCCACTCTCCTCATCATCCGCCCTCCGTGCTGAGTGGGGTCTGTCGCGTGCAGCTGCAGCCTCGTCTGGGCGCCAGAGGCAGCATCTCGAGCGAGGTGCGTGTTTTCTTCTCTTTTCTCGCCTGGCCACGCTGCATCCACCTCACCCTGGTCGCGACCTTCTCTTCCGCCCTCGTGACTCCTCCCCTCCACAGATGCTGAGGCCGTCCAGGAGGTCATCCGCCAAGCCGACAACCTCGAGTACGACCTCGCCGGGCGCGACACGCTGTCCATGCTGCTCAAGCGGTTTGACAACTACTGGCCGAAGGGCTACGCGTAGATCGAGTAGTGCAGGACAGGATGCAGGACAGAACGGAAGGGGGATCGGATGGTGGACGTGCTATCCATGCGGACATTGCCTTCTTTCTCTTTTTCTCCTGACCTTCCTGCCTGCCGCTTCACCGTCCCCCTTCCCCGGACCCGACATCTACGCAAGGAAACTGTACCCTCGAGGCTCTTGCGAACGCCGGCAAAACGGTAGGGAAAAGGAAAAGGAAGGACGAAGGAGAGGGGCTGTATGGACAGTCCAGGTTGACAAGATCTTTTGGGGCTACCAGAGCGACACTATGGACAAGAAATGCGAATGGGGGGTATGCTGAATAAGGGTAAACTGGGTGGGGGATGCTAAGGCGGGACCGACAACGAAGAAAAGGCAAGGTAATGCAAGGTGCGAGTCCGCGATAGGCGAGGTATCTAGTTGCGCTGAGAGCGGGAATAGGGTGAAGACTCAGAGGGTGAGTCCGAGGCCGAAGCAGGGTGCGGCGGCGGAGGAGTCGTCGTCCTTGGAGGTGCAGGAGGTGTTGCCCCGGTGGCGCTTCTCGAGCGACTCGAGCCTCCGCTGGGCTAGCGAGGAGGTCGAGTAGAGGGGAGACGGCGACGAGAAGAAAGAGGTGGAGGCGAAGGTGGCGATGCAGGAGGACATGGGCGACGGAGAGGGCGACGGAGGAGAGGAAGGCGAGTCGGAGAGCGAGGCGAGCGACGAGGCGGGCGATGACCTGTCCGAGTACGACAGCGAAGGGACCGGCGACGACGGCTCGGTGGAGGAGAAGGGTGGGAGAGGCGTGACCGGGAAGGCGGCGAGGTCGGGAAGAGGGAGCGTGCGGAACGCGCTCGCCTTCGCGGTCGACAAAGGCGAGGACGTCGCCGAGCCTAGCGAAAGGTGCCGCGAGAAAGTGACCGCGCTGCCTTCGAAGTCGTCCTCTGACTCCTGCGCGTCGCTCCACTGGCCTTCGTCCTCGCTAGCCGAGGAGGAAGAGGCGGAGGAAGAAAACGTCGGCGACTTCTCCCTCTCGGGCCATGACAACGGCGACGACGACGACTCGCGGTAGAAGTCGAACAGGCCGAGCGAGTTGGGGCTGCCGTCCCTGCTGGTGGAGAGGGAGAGACGCTCCTCCTCGAACGCCTCGGCGGTGAAGCGGCACAAGACCTGCATCGCCGGCGAGCGCTTCATCGGGCTCGACTGCGGGACGGTCGCGGTCGACGGAGTGGCCGGGAGAGGCATGAAGATGGGCGCGGGAGGGAGCAGGGGTGCCGTTGGCGTCGAAGGCGAGAAGAGCTGGCGGTTGCAGGCCGTCGAGAGGGCGAAGAGGTGCTCGCGGCGCTGAGAAGAGACGAGGCCACCGTCGATGGGAGAGGGCGGCGCGCGCTTGCGCGACGTGCGCTTCGGGCAGGCGGAGTCGGGGAGGATGTACAGAGGAAGAGTCGTCCGGATGGGAGTGCGAGGCGGCTCGGCGGCGTCGCGCCAGGAAGGACGGGTGGACGTGGTCGACATGCTCGAAGTGGTGGAGAGGAAGATGAGGACAGGAGTAAAACGCGTCGAGGTGCTGCAGAGGAGGAGGACGAGGGAGTGAAGGGTGAGCGACGAGGTCATGAAGGGCGAGGCAATGGGGGCGTGTGCGTCTGTTTGGCAGGCCTCGGACTCACGCGTAGGGGTGGGTGGACACGGTCGAAGCGTCGCCAGCGACGGGATCAAAGACGGGTCGAGATGAGGAGAAAGAGACAGCGAAGACAACGCGGACAGGAGCTACAAACAGCAAGAGAGCAATGGCGGGAGGGATCAAGCACGGCAGAAAGTGCACGAAGCGTCCCATGCGCAGACAATGAAGTAGCGGAGGAGAATGCCTCGTGAAAGGGAAGCAGGGCAACAGGAGCGGCACTTGCTCACGCTTCTCGGTGCTCCCATTCGTACAGGGCGCTGATCTGCAGGCGTCCCCCGGAGCGATACTCATCAAGCGGACGACGAGACAAGTCTCAGAATGGACGAGGAAGAGGTTGTCCCCCGGCGCATCCTCCCCTTTGTCCCGCTCGGCCAGCGCTCTCCCTCTGCCGGGGCGCCGAATCCCGCTATGCCTACCGCTCGAGACAGCGTCGTTCACGCTCAGGCTGTGCCGAAAGCCTTACATCGTCGCAGAGGCGGCCTGGAACCGCTGACCTTCCCAGCCGCCATTTTCTCACGAAGACAGCTGCTTGTCCCCTCTTGAGGCGCAGCGACGCCGCCGAGCGATAGAGACAGCCTAGCGAATCTATTCACCCTGGAGAACCGGGGAAGAAAGGGAGAAGGAGAAGAAGGGAGGAAAAGAACAAGGAAAAAACACGTCGCGCCGCGAGCCTGTTCCCCTTTCTCCCCTCTCTTGCGAATGAAGACCCCATTCCTGCAGCTCGTCCCGCGCGTGGAGGATATCGTGCGAGCCTTGCAATGATACTGCGCAGTTCCGCCCTTCTCCACCGGGCCGGAAGGACAGAACGGCACCCCGTCGCCGACGACGGTGCGTGGCCGCCGCGCTCGCCTCAGAAGTACTGCCCCGCCCCGTAGTAGTCGCCGAGCACCGCCTCGTCGCCGCTGTCGTCGTCGTCGCTGTCCTCCGCTCCCGCCGCGCCGAGCGACAGCCCGGCTAGCCTGCTGTCCATCCCGGCGCCCGGCGAGCCAGGCAGAGGCGGCGGGACCTTGGCGGGTGGAGGAGGGGGTACGCCGGCGACGGCGCGCGGGCGGAAGGACGGCGGGAAGGGGACGTAGGGTTTGAGAGGGAGAGCGGAGCGGCCAGACGGGAGGCGGGACTGGAGGGTCGAGGCAGTTGGGATGGGTTGGAAGTGGACCTGCAGGAAGAACGCGTACGTAAGGATCAGCACGATCACGCCTCATGTAGCGAGGAAAGCGAAGAGCGGTGTAGGAGGACCCGGAACGGACCGTATCGTTCACCCTCTTATACGCGCTCGCGAACGCGTCTGTGCTGTCAACCTCTTCCTGCACCTTCCCCTTCCTCCCCTTCGCCGCCCCCGTGTTCTTCTTCGCAAACCCCTTGAGCTTACCCAGCCCCTTCTCCTTCTCCCTCAACTCGTCGAGCGTCTTCCTCGCAAGCTCGAGGTAGCCGAGCGCGTCGCCCGTCTCGCTCCGCTCGCCGGCGTCGACGCCGAGCCACTTGTACGAGAGCGAGAGGGCGAGGAGCCGCCCGTCGGAGAGGTAGCGCCGCAAGAGGGGGGAGATCTCGCCGGTGTTGCCGGAAGAGGACGAGGAGGGGAGGGCTTTGACGAGCGCGCGCGCTTCGTCGTAGAGGGCGTAGACTTGGAGGTGCAGCTTGGCGAGTAGTGACGGGGAGGGGTGTCCGGGAGGAAGAGGAGGCCCGGGAGTGGTTGTTGAATGTGCGACGGAGAGTGAGCGGGAGAGGAGACGGCGGATGGCGAGGAGATTGGCGTCGGCGAGGCACAGTCTGCGAGGAAGAATGATGAGACTGGTTCATACAGAGGGAAAATGCAGCAAAGGGCGTACTTGGAGAGAGCGGTTGCAACGTCTCGAGTAAAGTCGACCGGCCTGGACCTTAGCGCCTCCGTCCCAACCGCCGCCTCCCACCGCGGGATGACGACCTCGGCGAGGTGCAGGAGCACTCCACTCGCTCGGCACAGCGTGTCGGCCGCCTGATTGACCGTCTCGTCGTGGACCGTGATCGCGGCGGAAGAGACGGACGAGGCAATCTCGTATGAGCCGAGGGAGGCGACGAGGGCGGAGGCTTGGTTCGAGAGGCAGAGGGCGTAGGCGAGGAGGGTAGCGGTGAGCTCGTAGTGCCTGTGAGCGAAACGAGGTGAGCTGGGAGACGGAGTGAGGCGAGGAGAAAACGCACAATGACGGAAGCGGGACCCGCTTGTTGCCCTTCTTTAGCGATTGAGAGGAGAGGCTGGCGCGCCAGGCGAACATGGCTGCGGGGAAGAGGGTCAGCGAAAGCAGGAAGAGGAGTGGAGGAGAAGAGCGCACCAGGATCGGTCTGGAGGAGGAGGTCGTCTGCTTCAACGCAGGCGAGGAGGGCGTACAGGTGCGGGAGATATTCCGAGATGGCCTGCGAGCGGGTGATCGTGAGCTCTCGGTCTTGGACTCCACAGACGGTGCCATCGTCTTCCGCCAAGCGCTCCCCACCCGAGAGCGATGAGAGGTGGAAGCTGACCCTGGCTGCTCCAGCCCAATCTGCGCCCCTGCCATCTGCGAGAGTCTCCTTCTTTGTCTGCTTGAGGGCGGTGCGCACGCGGTTGCGGGCTGCGTTGGCTTGAGTGAGGTGGGGGGTGTGGGACGACGAGGGGTCCTGCAGCAGCTGGTGGAACGCCACGGGGGCAGGGACGGGCGGTGGTAGCAGCATCCTAGGGTGTGTAAGTGGGCAGTCAGCAGCTGTAGCAGTCGAAGCGAGTGGTGGATGAGCGAGGACGACGACGACTGCCGCTTCGGGAACCGGTCCAGTTGAGCTGCTTATGCTTCCGCTCACTCGTCAAGTGGCTTACAGACAGCTTCTCACTCGATCAACCGCACTCAGCACCACTCGCACCACCCGCACCACCCGCACCTTCTTCTCCCACCGTTTCACCACTTGCCGCTCTTCCTCCCTTAACCGCACTCAACTTCCCTCCCGCACCTTCACCACCACCATGCCCGCCAACAAGGAACACCAGGTCCGTCTCATTCAGTCTATCCAGCCGCATCGAACCGAACAGACTCGCTCACCGCCGTTGTTTCGCTCTTCTTGCGCCCCTCCACAGGCCGACATCACCAAGTGGGCCAGCAAAGATGGCCAGTTCCGCAGGTGCGCTCAATCGCTAGCTTACTTTCTGTGGCGCTGCTGACCGTGTCCACCTCTTCACGACTGGCCGCATCGCTTTTCCCGCTCTGCCAACCCTCCCCACCTCCTCGCGATCGGCCTCTTCTCCCTCGCCCTCGTGCCTTCCTGCCCTTTCCCGTCGCCTTCTGCACTGCCACCAGGCAAGAGTCCTCCTTCCGCGACAAGATCGAGGTCGGCGGCAAGTTTGCGCCGGAGAAGGGCCGCTACATCCTCTACGTCTCCCTCGCGTGTCCCTGGGCGTGCGTCCTTTTTCTTCTGTGTTCTACTCCCGGCAGAAGACCGACGAACAATCCTTCTCTCTCGCAGCCACCGCACCCTCATCTTCCGCAAGCTCAAGGGCCTCGAGGACTACATCGACGTCGCGACCGTCCACCCCTTCATGGGCGCTCTCGTGCGTCCTCTCTGCCATTTCGCACTGCTCCTCGTGCTTCCACTCCATGACACCCGCTGACCCCGCCCGCACGCAGGGCTGGTCCTTCTTCCCGCCGATTCGCGACTCGGACGGCGGCTACCCCAAGACGGAGGGCGAGGTCGGTTCGGACGACGGCGTGAGCGAGGTCACCGGCGACCCGCTGTACCAGAGCAAGTTCATTCGCGAGCTGTACTTCAAGGTCGACCCGGAGTACAGCGGCAGGTTCAGTGCGTTTCCTCCCCTTCGTCTCCCCCCTCCCGTCCCTCGTCCTACAAGTCATGGAGTGGTGAATGTAGACCATTAGGAGAGCTTACTGACAGTGTATGATCGCAGCCGTCCCGGTGCTCTGGGACAAGAAGACGGAGACGATCGTCAACAACGAGTCGTCCGAGATCATTCGCTTCCTCAACACCGAGTTCAACTCTGTCCTCCCGGAGGAGTTCGCCAAGGTCGACCTGTACCCTGAGGCGCTCCGCACCGAGATCGAGGACCAGAACAAGTGGGTGTACGACACAGGTACGCCTCCTACCTTCTGCCTTTCTCCCCAGCTCCTGCCTCTTTCCTCGGCTGACCTGGACTGGCACGCGCATTTAACAATGGTGTCTACCGATGCGGCTTTGCCACCACCCAAACCGCCTACGAGAGCAACATCGTCCCGCTGTTCGAGTCGCTCGACCGCCTCGAGAAGATGCTCGACGGCGGCAAGGAGTTCATCGCCGGGGACCAGCTAACCGAGGCGGACGTCAGGCTGTACACCACCATCGTACGTGTCGCTCTGTCCGAATGAGCGAGAAATGCTGATCCTCTTCTCTTGTGCAGGTCCGCTTCGACCCGGTCAGCCTCTACACCTCTTTACCTTGTTCCCCCGGCCTTGGGCTGACCTTCTAGGCCTACAGGTTTACCACGGTCACTTCAAGACCAACTTGGGCACCATCCGCCACAACTACCCGAACCTAAACCGCTGGTGCAAGAACCTCTACTGGAACTACCCGGCCTTCAAGACGACCACGAACTGTATGCCCGCCTGTCTGCCTCTCCCGCCTGACCACGCTGACTCTCTGAATCGTTACGCAGTCGAGCACATCAAGAAGCACTGTCAGTCGCCTTCTCCCGCCCCTGCCTTCACCAATCCTTTTCTAACCTGTTCTCGCGCGTTCACAGACTACATGAGCCACGGCCAGATCAACCCGACCCGCGTCGTCCCCTTCGGCCCCGTCCCGTCGATCGAGAAGCTCTGAGCGGAGCTTCGAGGAGGCTTAGTCGGGGAGGAGGAATAGAAGAAATTGAGCAAACCCAAGTGTAACTGCAGTTTCCGTTCTGTCGTACGCTCGAGTCGCTCTCAGGAGACGCCTTGTGCTGCTTGAACGGCGAAAAGCGCGAGAGCCATCTACACCGCCCGGACGGACGAACCAAGCAAGAGCCTTGTGGCTCTTCCTCCTCCCTGCCTCTCCTACTTCTCTTGCTTGCTGATCTTCGCGAGCACGATGCCTTTCTCCACCAAGGCACCACCGACAACGCAGGAGCTCTCCACCGCTGCCGCGCTGCCCGTCTTTGCGTCCAATGGTAAGGAGGTCCAGCTGGGCTCGCTGATGGACAATGGCGAGGGCAAGGCGATGGTCATCTTCATTCGGTGCGCTCTCAGGGGCCTCTGTAGCGCACGCACGGCGCCCGCTGACGTTTTCGTCGATTTCGTTCGCCTCCCCCCACCTCGCCGCGCACCTCCCTCCTCGCCCTCACACGGCTCCGTACGCTCTGTGTCCATGCTGCTCCGCACACCACACCAGCCACTTCTACTGCGTGTGTACTTGCTCTCCACTTGCGACTCTCCCGACTTTCGCTGACGTCTTCTCCCCTGCCGTTCCTTCCTCCATCGCTTGCACTCCCCTCGCACAGGGTCTCTGCCAAGACTACCTCACCTACCTCACCGCGCACCTCTCGCCCTCGACGCTCGCCGCGCATAACGTCAAGCTGAGCGTCGTCGGCTGCGGCGACCCGTCGCTCGTCGCGCCGTACAAGGACGCGCTCGCGACGCCGTTCGACGTGTACGCCGACCCGACGAAGAAGACGTACGAGGCGCTCGGGATGACGCTCAGGACGCTCGAGATGGGGGAGACGCCGGTGCGTGGCTTTCTGCATCCCCGTTCTTTTGATGCAGGGCTCTGATGCGTGCTCTCTGGCAACCGAGACAGTACTACCAGCGCGGTGGCGTACTGGGGAACGTCCTGGGGTCCATCATGGTGCGCGAGACCTCTCCTTCCTCGGCCCCTTCCGCTTCCTTCCCTTTCCCGCCGGAAGTCGGGCTGACGTCGAGACTCGACTCGTGCAGAGCGCCTTCAAGCTCAAGAGGCTCGGCTCCTCTCCCGGCGACTTCAAGCAGCTTGGCGGCGAGTTCGTCTTCGGCCCGGGGAGAGAGCCGCTGTACACGCACCGCATGGAGGTGCGCTCTTCTTCCCTTCCTGTTGCGTGAATGCAGCTCATCCCGTTCTTCCGCAGACAACGCGCGGACATGCGCCCCTGGAAGACCTGCTCGGTGCAGCGGGCTTGCCCGTCGAGAAAGCTTGAGCGCTCGTCGAAGCCGCTTCTTCCCTTCCCCTTTCCGTGTCCTCGCAGATCCTAGTCTCCCAATCTCCCTGTTGTCATAGCTTGCAAACAATACACGTCGTCGCACCTCCTTCCTAGCCCACAAATCCGCCTCTACTGCTGATGTTGGTGGCTCTTCGTCCGCCGTGCCCACGCGAGCGCTGGTCCTGCCGCTGTGTTGATGAGGGAGAGGATGCCGACGAAGAGGATGACGCGCGAGAAGCCGAAACGGCCCCAGGTCGCACTGCTCGGGAGAAGAGACACATTAGCGAGCGAAAGAGAGAACGCAGGGAAGGAAAAGGAGGAGAACCTACTCCTTGTGCGCATCGGAGGGCTGGTACAGCGCGGTGCCAATGTAGGGCCCGACAATGGAGGCGACGCCGCGGGAGCAGCTGAAGAGGCCGACAACCATGGTCGAGAGATGCGGGTTCGCGCCTACACAGGCGAAACAAGGTCAGCTCGAATCGAGTGAAAGAGTGCAGAGGAAGAAGCGCACCAGCTGCGTCGCGCGCTCCGACGCCCCAGATCGAGAAGATGGGCGTGAAGAGCGAGTAGAGGATGGCAAACGCGAACACCGCCCCGAGCGAGCTCGCGAAGCCCCAGGCCAGGAGGGCGAGGATACCGCTGCACAGGCCGAGGGACGCCGCCGTCCACGGGAGCGACCGGTCGGACGCCCAGCCGACCACGATGGCGCCGACGGCGGCCGAGGCGTTGATGAGCGCGACGACGACGGTGGAGGAAGCGGCGGTCGAGAGGGAAAGGGTGTAGGTCGGGAGGTAGAACGAGACTTGGTAGTACGGGAGGGAGTTGAGGAAGGTAACGATGGACTGCAAATTCATGGAGAATGAGCCGACTGGTCTTTGCAGACAGCGAGAAGACCCCGTCAAGAGGAAGAAAAGGACGGCGCACCATGACAATCACGACGGGGTGAAGCAGCAGCTTCGGACTGACCGCAAGCCAGGGCGTACGCTCGCCATGCACCGGCTTCGGGGTAGGCACCCGCGGTCGGACGAAGTAGACCGCCGGGGCGAAAGCGGCAAAGGTGACCCCCGCCCAGACCCGGCAGAGCGTCGGGAAGCCCTTGTGCTCGAGGAGGGCGTTGATGACGAAGGGGACGAAGATGCCGCCGACGGAGGAGCCTAGAGAAGCGTCAGCGCAAGTCGCGCAAGGTGAGAAAGCAGAAATGGCGGCTCACCTGCGAAGACGACACCGCTCGACAGGCCGCGCTTCTCGACGAACCAGTCGTTGAGGTACATGAGGACCGGCGAGTAGAGCACGGCGCCGGAGAAGCCGCCAAGGACGCCCTGAAGGAGGATGAGGTGCCAGGTCTGGTAAGAAAATGATCAGTACCAGTGAACGATCGCGAGAGGATGCGAACGAGTAGGAGGAGATGAAGGAGAACGTCGTGAAGGACAACAACGGAAGAGGCGGAACGAGGAGGGACAAACAGTGGACACTAACCTTGTTCGCCCAGGACGAGACGAGCATCGAGCCCGAGTTGACGAGGACCATGGCGTACAGGGTCGTCTTGCGCCATTCGGGGTAGCGACGGAAGAAGGAGACGGCGACCACAGGCAGGAAGAACTGGAGGGCGAGGAGGATGGAGCCGACACTGGAAAGCTCGGCGAGGCTGGAGCTCTTCCACGGGTCGTGTTGCTGGAGGTAGACAAGGATCACGCCGAAGGCGTAGCCGTACGCCCATCTGTTGGGGAGAGGGGTGCGAGGGCGAGGGTGGAAGGCCGAGTTGATGAGGGGGACGAGGCAGAGAGGAAGACGAGGAAGAGGAAAAGGCGGGCAAGGTCAGCAGCGGCACAGGCAGCTCGTCGACTGCTTCTTCTCGAGTAAGAGAGGCGCGATCGAGGCTCTGTTAAGCGAGCAGGCGGCCGACTGGAAAGAAAAGGCAAGGTGGATTGGGAAGAAAAGGCGGGAAGAAGGGAGGACGGGATGGGAAGACAGAGCCAGACGGGGACGTACACGAAGCACTGTGCAAGGGAGGGTCAGCGAAGAGCTCAGAGAGGGAAGGAAACGGGGAACCAGACATACCTCGAGCAGGAACCCGAAAGCGACGAACGTCCATGCGCCAAGGCCGCCGTCGACAGGCGGAAGGCGCTGCTCATGTTCCACTCCAGCGTGTTCTGCGATGGCATGCTGGCCGGCAAGGTCGGGCAGAGGCGGCAACGAGGCGAGCGAGTCCTTCCCCGTGGAGACGGTGCTGGCGGGGCGGGAGGCGGCTACGGCGGGTGCTGCCAAGTTGGACAGCTCGATGGACTGCGTCGTCGTCGTCGCCATCTCTCTTCAGCGTTGCAGAGCAGGTGTACGGAGCAGGAAAGGCCAACCGCTGTTTGCCGCTCTTGTTCTTCAGCTCTTCCTCTTCCTCGTCCCCACCCCCACCGGGCCTACCTGCGCTTCTGCACTTTGTCAGTCTGCTCTCACGCTCGCCAGCTGACCTGCTATCGCGTCTGTGTCCCATCTCGCTCGCCTTCCTCGCATCCTTCTCCTCCGCGGACCCTCCGTCGATGATGCCTCCTCGTCGTCGCAGCGCGCTCCCTCGCCTCGCGCGAGTCCTGCTGCTCAGCGCTGAGGTGGTACGAGGCCTACCTGACCGCCTGCACGGCGTCTGAACCACTTCCGCCGCCCTCATTGCGCGTTCCCGCCACGTCCCCTCCTCTCTCCCACCATGTACGTCCCGCTCGCCGACGACATCGGCCACGTCTTCGAAAGCGCGGCGGGCATGCTCTTGAAGCGCGCGGAGGAGCAGACGGAGCCGTTTGTCCTCACACATGTGCGTTTTCTTTCGCCTCTTTTCCCTCCCTTCTGTCAGACTGATCTCAGTTCGCTCACGCAGACGCAGTGGGTCACCGTCTACTGGATTGAAGGCTGGTAAGCTGTTCTTCCACACTGTCAAGCTGACAGCAGCAGAACCTAACCCTCTTTTCCTCGACCAGCGTCATGCTCCTCCTCTTCTTCTGGAACCTCTACCTCGCCCGCTCGATCATCTTCCCCTTCAAGCTCTGCGCCGTCGCCTGTCACGAAGGGTGCCACGCGCTCGTCGGGACACTCACCGGAGCGACCGTCGAAAGCATCATCCTCGACCCGAACCAGGGTGGGAGCACGAGGATGAGGGGAGGGTGGCCCTTTCTATCACTTCCCGCGGGCTGTGCGCTTCTTTTTCTTCACATTCTACTAATGCGAGCAAGCGGGACTGACGGCTCCATCTCGTGCTTGACCCTGCCCCTTCTCGCAGACATCGGCTCCACCCTGATCGGCAGCGCCCTCATCTTCGCCGGCTTTGACCAGAAAGCCAGCAAAATTGCGTACGTCTTCCGTTCCGTGCCCTGCGGGCTTTTCCCAGCTTACCGCTCCCTCTTTCTTCTCGCGCAGGGCAATCCCGCTCCTCATCCATCTTACGGTCGTCTCGCTGTGGGCGCGCAAGTCGCGCTTCACGCTGCTCAACACGACATTCATCATCGGGTTCATTCTGGCGCTATGCACGTTTCCTCTCTTCCCCTCACGTGCGGCTCGGGCTGACTTTCCTCGTGAGCAGACATCATCGAGCACGCGGCTTACCTCCGCTTCCTTCTGCTGCTCATCGGCGTGATGAACTGTGCGTATAGCTTTATCCAGCCCACCTACGCGTGAGCTGACCGACCTCCCTCTTCACAGGCATGGTCCGTTCTTCTCGTGTCCTTCCCGCCTCTCGAGCGATGCTCACGCTTCTTTCACCTCTCACAGTACTCCATCTGGGAGTGCGTCTCTTCCACCTGCCTCTACCGTCCGCATCTTTCTAACCCTAGTCTTGCGAACAGCATGCTCGACGACCTGGTGTCCGCTTTCCTCCCTCCCGCTTCTGACTCCCTTCCCTATCCCTTACGGTCTCAGGCCTCCACAGCTTCCACAAGATTAACGAGTCCGACTGCAGCGCCTTCTGGAACCTGTACCCGTGTTCGTCTCCTCTTCGCCCTTCACCCTTTCGCTTTCCTCCTGCTGACATCCCTCACTCGCCGAACAGGGCTGCCTTGCCAACTCTGGGGCGCGCTCTGGTGCTTCGTCTCCTGCTGCGGCCTCACGGCCGGGATCCTCGGCGGCATCGTGAACTTCAAGGACAGCTTCGAGGAGCAGTACTTCAACTCGCAGACCTTCCTGCCCACCTAGGCTGTCCTCCAGCGCCACTCTCGCATCGTAATGTGCAGCGCAGAAGAATCGGAGGCGGATGGAAGACGTGTCGCTATTGCGGGAGCTGCGTTACAAGACTCCGCTAGAGTGAGAAAGAAAGGCACGGCTACCCGCTCCCTTCCGCTCCTCCTTCCCCTACCCCGCCCGCAGGCGGCACCGAGCTCTTCCTCCTCCTGACGCTGTCCCCCGCGCCGCCCCTCGAGCTCGACCGGCGCACAAGGTCCGTCGCTTCTGTCCCGTGGTGGCTGTCCCTCCTCGCCGGCAGCGGCGGCGGCGGGCCGGCCTTCCTCGCCTCCTTGTCCTCCTTCTTCGCCTCTCCCTTCTCCGCCGCCTTCTCTCCCGCCGCAGCGTCCGCCCCGCTCACCCTCTCCGTCGTCTCGACCAGCCCGGCCCTCCTCACCCACGCCCGTCTGCGCGTGTACTTGCCCAACCCGCCCTTGGGCCCCATCTTCTCAAAGTGGTTGTCCCCGTACTGCCACCCTTCGTCGTCGACGCTCCAGCTCGCAAACAGGGGCGAGTGCTCGTCCCACGCGAGCTGCGCCGCCGACGGCGCGACGAACGTCGGGTTCGCGGTCGGCGGCTCGACGGACGACGACGGGACGAGCGAGGAGGGGAGGTTGACGCCTGCGGTTGCGGCCGCGGCGGCGAGGCGGGAGATGGTCGGCGAGGCGGGCTGGGCCGGCGGGGCGGTAGGCGAGGGAGGGTTGGCGCTCGGAGCGACAGAGCCGTCTCCGCTCTCGGCGGAAGCGCCCGGCGCGGCACCCACGGCTCCTCCGGGCGTCGGTGTAAGGATCGGGAGAGCAACGCTCGGGACGGCGGAGCGGAGGACGTGCCACTCGGGGTCGAGCCAGCGCCAGGCGGTCGTCTTCTTGATGCGATTGTTCGGATCCCTTTTGGTCGAAGAGGGGAGATAGGCGACGGAGGGAGGAGGGAGCTGGAAGGACGAGGGAGGGTTGGCGGGGTTGCCAGCTGGGTCGGTCCTGCGAGCGAAAGAAAAGAGAGTTGAGGACAGACAGGGGAGAGAGGAGAAAGAAGCAACGTACCAGCTCGCACGCTCACCCGGAAGCAGCGCATGCGTCCAGTCCAACCCGACCCACCAGCGCTGGTTCTCAAACACCGTGAACTGGACCTGCAAGTCCTCGCCCTCCTTGGCCTGCTCCTCTTCCATCTCCTCCTCCGCCTGGTCGGAAGCGACGACCTGAGCGGCAGCGGCGGAGGCAGCGCCGCTCGTCGAGGAGGGTGCTGCCGCAGCGAGTCCACCCTCCTTCGCCACCACGGGACCGACCGAAGGGCTCCTCGCCGCCCTCTTGACCACCTTCTCCTCTGCCGCGGCACCCTCAAGACCTCTCCCCTGCCTCTTCGCGGCGTGCGGGTCCTGCTTCCCAATCAGTCCGGCCACGCCCAATCCGCTCCTCGTCCTTGCCCACTCCTGCCTGACGCCCCTCCCGCCCCTGAGCACGCCGAGCGCGAGCCGGGCGGCCCAGCGGACGAAGGCGCTGCGCCAGACGAGGAGGCGGAGCGTGGTGAAGAAGGGCGCCTGCCAGAGGATCGCGACCGAGCCGGCGAGGAGGAAGAGGTAACGCAGCGGGATGAGGTACGTGACGAGGAGGTAGAACGGGTACGACGAGACGAGGAACCAGGCGGTCTCGTAGGCGGGTGCCGGGGTCGACGGGCGGAGCGGGACGAAGCTGAAGTGGAGGGAGAGCGGGTGGAGGATGCTGGACCGGAGGGCTTGGACGTGCGCGACGAGCACGGTCGCCGAGTTGACGAGCTGTGCGTACGCGGCCGGGGAGAGCGTTGCGGGTCTGGCGCGGTGTCGGATGGAGGACGGTGGGGCCGAAGCCCCGGGGCTCGAGGCGGTTCGGCGGGCAGAGGTGAGGTACTTGCGGGCGAGGGCGAGGAGGACGAGGGCGTTGAAGCCGTACTTGACTGCGGGGTAGCCGAAGAGGCAGAGGGCCCACCAACCGAGGAGGGTGAGGAGCGAGGCGAAGAAGTCGGGGTGCTGCCAGGTGAGGAGCTGGGCGAGGGTGGCAGCGGCGTGGATGGCAGGGGCGGTGAGGGCGAAGAGCTTGAGGAGGGTGGGCGGGGTAGCGAGGATGAGGTCGGTCGGGTTGGGGTCGTCGATGGCGGGCGGGGTGGTGGACGAGACGAGGTGGTTGGGGGACGAGGAGGAAGTGGGGGCGGTGGCCTGCGAGGTGCCGAGGGAAGGGAGGGCCTTCATGGGGGCGATGATGCGGAGGGACGGTTCAGTCCAAAGGGTCTCCGTGCTGTTGAATGGGGAAGAACGAGCGTAAGAGGGACAGGTTCGGCATGACAGCGGAGAGGCAGCTCACGTGGATCGCAACTCGTCCACCCTGCCAAGGGGAGGACCACAGTGAGGCTGCATGGCATCGTAAGAGCAGGGTCAGCTTGTCCCGGTGCTTGTACGAGCTGTTGGCGGTCCTCCATCGCTTCCTCCTCCGCGCCATCTCTCCCCACCGACAACACTCCCGCTACGACTCCGGGAAGCATGGAGCACTCATAGGCGGAACACACTCTGTTCTGAAGGACAGTGCTCGAGACAGCAACGCACCGGGGCGAGTGTGGGACGCGAACGAGGTGGCCGGCGATGAGGAGGTGGGGGCGGACGAGCGCTGGCGAGCTTTTGAGGCGCCGACGAACTGAGTACGCGCTGCTACCGCTCTTCGCGTGCGATTCGCGAGCCGTACGAGCGACTACGAGCAGAAGAAGCGTAACGAAAGAGCAAGACCGTCCTTTCCCCTCTTTCGGCGACTTCTGCCTCGACCTCGACCGCGCAAGAACGGCTGCAAGTAAACTTACGGCACCGTAAGACGACACACACGCGCTACGCCATCTCGAGGAGCGAGTCGATCGCCTTGCCGACATCGTTCCCGCTGCTGAGCAGGACCTGCAGATGGGGAGGAAACCGGTCAGACAACCCCTCCTTCATCAACCATGCCAACCATATTGGAGAGCAGCGCTCGGGAGACAGGGAAGACAACAGAGAAGGAAGGACCAACGCACCATCTCCAGCACCTCCCTCTCAACCGCCGGAAACACGCTCGCGAGCGTCCCGATGCTCGCCTCGCGCTGCTCCTCGTGCCGGCGCTCAATCTCGCGCATCACGTCCTCGTCGCCGACGTCCTCGCTCGCGTACATCGCCGGGTCCGGCGAGGGCGGCTGGCGCAGGTGCAGCGAGCCCGTCGAGGGCGGGAGGGGCGGCAGGGACGGCCGGATCGGCGAGGGGGCGGCGAGGTACGAGCGCCGCTTGAGCGCGCCGGGACGGGAGGAGGGAGGAGGATGAGGCACGCCGGAGGAGGGGTGGAAGCCGAGCGATGGGGTGGGGGAGGGCGGAAGCGGCGCAGGCGGGATTTGGCCCTGGTGCGGGTGGAGGTGGTGCTGGCCCTGACCTTGGCCCGGCGGCGGCGTCTGCCCCGTGATCTCGTTCGCCGTCTGCTCGAGCTGCTCGAAGATCTTGGCGAGCGCGCCGAGCGGCTTGCTCATCGCCTTCTCGACGCTGTCCGTCCCGCGCAGGAGGAGCTGCTTCGTCGACTCGGGGAACGAGGCCAGGTTGATCGGCGGCGTGCCGCGCCCTTCTTCGCCGGTCGGTAGGAGGACGGACGCCGAGGCCGATTCGGCCTCCGAGGCGGCGAGGGGCAGCTGGGTGGGGTCGCCGGAAGCGGGAGAGGGGAAGCGAGGTGGTGCACCTGAGGGCGACGAGGGGCGAGAGGTTTGTGAGGCTGCTTCAAAGGCGGAGGGGCGGCGGTCCAGATGAGGGACAGGAGGAGGCGGTTCTTCCGCTGCGAGGGTTTTGACGGCGGCGGCGACGTGCTGCTCGAACTCGCTTTGGGTGATGCTCGAGAGGGAGGACGCGTCGAGGGATTCGATGAAGGATATGGCGGCGTTCTGCGGGAGAGGGCCAGTGAGTAGAGGGCAAAGAGTGCACAGAGGAAAAGCAGCGCACGAGACTGGAGAGGTAGTAGCCTCCTTCTCCCGACAGCTTCTCCGGGTTGCGGAACCGTTGTATGTACCTGCACGGGGCCAATTCAGCTCTGTCCCTCCAGAGGAGCAGGAGGAAGACGCACTGGAGGTTGGAGACGAGGTTCTGCGGGTTCGCCTTGAGGACAACGTAGATAAGGAAGGGAATAAAGGTGTCGGCTCCTTGCTCGCCGCTCGCGACATGGCGCATGAGACCTGCGCGAGGCAACCCTCCGGTGTCAGCAAGTCCCGCGGAAGGAGCGGAAGGAGAGGCAGAAAAGGGGGCAGCGCGAACGCACCGAAGATGACCTTGCAGCAGTTGAGCACGCAGATCAGCTTGTCCCGCGGCGCCTTGTACTGGTTCATCTTGCACAGCTCGCGCTGCGCAAAGTCGAGGAAGCCCTGGACCTGCTTCTCCCCCTTCGCCCGCTTGCCCGTCTCGCCGCCGTCCGGTTTTCGCGCCTCCTGCGGTGGTGCATCGGCGGGTTTCTCCTCGTCGCCTGCGGGAGACGACAGCGCGGGAGGGTCGGGGTCGAGTTGGGGAGAGGTAGGTGCGGATGAGGAGGAAGAGGGAGACGGGATGGGCAGGTCGAGGTGCTTCGGCTCGACCCAGCCAAAGAGCCGTATCCGCTGCGAGAGAACGTGGTCGCGCTCGACGTCGCCCGAGGGGGACATGTGGCCAGGAAAGGTCGAGAGGTCGAGGGCGGGGGTGAAGGTGCTGTTCCGAGCGGAGGAAAGTGAGTGAGGACTCAAGGAGGAGGAGGCCAGGGGAGAGGACAGATGGCAGGAACGTACAGGTGCCACAGCCTGTTCATCACGAGCTTCTCCATCGCCTCCATCGCCAAGTCGAACTCCTGCTCGGCGCGCTCCGGGTCGTGGCGGTACTCGACCTCGACGAGGCTCTTCCAGGGGTCGCACGCGCGCATCTTGCCCGCGATGAAGTCGAGGAAGTCGTTGATCACGCGCGTCTGGTCCGAAGGCGCGATGGGCGGGCGGCGGTTGAATTCCTTGAGGAAGCTGCGGGGTAGAGAACAAAGTGAGCAAAAAAGGGACGAGGAGCGATGAAAAAGGACCCACGATCTCAAGTACTTGGCGATCGGATCAGCCGACCGTGTCCGCATCTGCTCGAGGAAGCGGTTGAAGTCGAACGCGGGCTCGTCCTTCTCCCTCCCCTTCCCCTTGCCCGCTTCGCCCTTCTCGTCCTCGCCTCCTGCACCATGCTTCTCGTCATACTCGTGCGCCTGCTGGTTGCCTCCCTGCGCCTGCGGGTGCGCCTTCTCCTTCCCCTTCCCGCCTGACCCGACGATCGCGGTCATGAACGCGCCCTTCTCCTTCGCCGGTGACGAGCCCGGCTGCGGTGTGCTCGCTACGGTAGACGCGGGGGAAGCCTTTGGTGTCGAGCGGGAGAAGACGGAGGCAATGGAGGTAAAGGGTTTGGCGAGGGTAGAAGGGCCGGTCGGGGTCTGGGGTGCGGCAGCGGGAGGATGCGGAGTGGAAGGGCCGGGTGGAGTGGAGGGTCGGGCGTCGTGTGTGGGAGCGGGAGCAGGAGGGTGCTCGGAGGGAGGCGTAGGGAGAGGAGGCGGCGTGCTCGTCCCCCTCGCGGCCTGCTGCTCCTTCGAAGGTGTCCCGCTGATGCTCCGGAAGACGTTGGAGAAGAAGCTGCCGCTCCCCTCGCGCTTGTGCCCGAGTGCTGCCTGCCCCTGCGCCTTGCCGCCGAGCTGCTCTTGCTGCTGCTGCTGCTGGTGAGCGAAGTGGTGCGGGGTGACGGGCGAGCCATCGTCCGGGTCCGAGTCGTCGATGAGCTCCAAGCGAGAGTGTGTGTTGACGGTGCTGCCGATAGTGCGGACGGGCGAGAAGGGGTCAAGGTCGTCGAGGTTAGGTGGGGGAGGAGGCGGCGCGGGAGCTGGTACAGAGTAGGCGGGGTGGTATCCGGCGGCAGAGACGGTGTCGGGTGGTGCTGAAGGTGGACTGGACGGCGTGGATGCCCAGATGTCGGCTGGGTTGTCGTCCTGAGGCGGGTCGAGGGAAGTTGGACGAGACGACGACGAGGAGAACGAGGCAGCGAGCGGAGACAGGTCAGGGAAGGGCGGCAGGGTCGATGCACTCCCCTTGTCGTCCTCGGTCGCCATTCTGACCCTCAGCAAGCAAGCGGGCGAGGAAGAGCGGGCAGAGAAGCGTCCGCCTCCTCGCAGCGCACCTTGGCCTCGGACGACTACCTCGGCATCCGCTCGACACGCTGGCAGTGCTTCCATCTACCTCTTCTGAACGTCCTCAGCACGTCGCGCCGAGACCGCCTTGCACCGTCGCTGGTCTCGCTGTTCTCTCGCGTCTCGCTTCTCGCTGCCGTTTCTCGCTTCTCTCTCTGCAAATTCGAGGTGAGGTGCAGGATAAGGTTACAACAGACAACTAGAGATACAGCCACGCCTCCTCGAGATTCTCGTCCTCCGACTCCGCCTCGCTCGCCTCGCCCGCCTCCTTTCCCCGCCCAAACAGGTCAAGAAGCACCGCCGCGACCGCCTCGTCCTCGCTTGCGTCAGCGTCAGAGTCGTCACTCGAGTCGTCCATTTCGGTGGGATGGGAAGTGAAGGCGGGAGAGGGAGGAATGCGGGCGGGGTAAGGGATCGAGGTGGTCTTGGGGGCGGAAGAGGTCGAGTTGAAGCGGGTGTGCGTGCGGAAGGCGGGAGTGGCTGATAGAGAGCCCGGGGTCAGGACAAGCTCAGGCGGAGAAGCAGCGGAGGGAAGACCAGAACTCACCCTGCTCCTCCTCAGACGCGTCCTCCTCCGAACCGCTCATCTCGACATCGTCCTCCTCCCCCTCGCTGGCCGACTCGCCACTCTGCCTGTCCCACTCGCGCTCCTTCAGCTCGTCCAGCCTCGCCAGCTCGACCTCGACCCGCCGGACCAGCTCCTTCCTCTTCTGCCTGACCTCCCAGTCGCCGCCGGACTGGACCGCGTCCATCTCGCTTAAGAGGCGCACGAGGTAGTCCTCGTACGCGAGGACAGGGGCATTGGTCGAGTTGAAGGCGAGAGGCGGAGAGGGGGAGCGGCCGGAGGACGAGGAAGAGGAGGCGGGAGAGGGCGAGCGCTGGAAGAGGAGCGACGAGGGCGAGACGAACTCGGCGCGGTGGGTGTCGAACGACGCGGCGAGGGAGGAGAGCTGGGCGAGAGCGGAGGCGCGCTCGTCGACCTCGACGGAGGACGAGGACGAGGCGGCTGAGAGGGCCGAGTCGGACTCGTCGCCGGACGAGAGAGAAAGAGCGTCGACGTCGTCGTCGTCCGATGGGCCGGAAGAGGCGGTCAGGGTGGGCGAAGGCGGGTCGGCAAAGTCGGCCTCGGCGGGAGCGGCGGGACGAGCGGGCGCCGGCGAGGGGAAGAAGGCAAAGTCGACGGTTGGGGCGTCCTGACGTTTCTCGGCCTGGTGGTGGTGGTTGGGTACGACCTTGAAGACGAGGTCGAGGAACGAAGGGAGGGCGACCTGAGCGGGTTGACGGCGGGCCTCGAGAATGCGGCGGCGCTCCTCCTGGCGGCGGCGGTGGAGGGCGGCTCGACGGCGCTCCTGCTCCTCATACTGGGCCTGGCGAATCAGGGCCTGGCGGTAGGCGAGCGCGGCCTGGCGCTCCTGCTCGGCCTGGAGCTGGCGGTGGAAGAGCTCCTCCTCCTCGCGGCGGGCTTGTTCGGCAAGGGCGCGCTGTCGCTGGCGGTGACGGTGGGCGGCCAGCAAGTCGGTGTGGAGGGCGGGGGCCGGGGAGAAGACGTCGGCGTCGAGGAAGAGGGTGGGGAGCGAGTGGGAGTGGACGGCGAACATGGTGCGAGGGGAGGAAAAGGGCGGGAGTAGTGGAGAGAAGGGAGGGCAAGCGTGAATCTCCGATAGTCGTTCACCCTGCTGACTCCGACGAGAGCGTGCGAGTCGAGTCGAGGAGGGTCGAGTCGCGTCGAGAAAGTGCGAGAAAAGACGGCGAGAAGGTCGTGGAACGAAGGGCGGTGAGTCGGCGGTGAGGGCTCTGGTGAGCCTGGCGGGATGCAGAGGGGTGCAGAGGCGTCTCAGGCTGCCCGTGGCCCATTGGGAAGCGAGCAGGAGCGGCGAGAACGCGAGGAAGAGGCGACGAGGTGCGGCTGCGAGAGAAAAGTTGACACTCTCCCTCGTCCCGTACCGCTTCCTCCTCTCCCTGTGCTCGCCACTGCTCGCGCGTCATGCTCTCCTTGCGCTGCTTGGTGAGCGCTGACTCCCTCTCCACCCTGTCCTGCGAACGAGAGCACGCCCCCGCCTTTCGGCCGAAGCTTCGATCAGGCTGAGGTGAGCGAGGTGGTGCTCTCCTTCCGCGTTCTCTCACGACCCGTCGACGACCAAGATAGTACGGCTGGCTCTCTGTGCTTCGTCAAGCGGTGCTGCGAGGCTCACGACCGCTGTCAGCAGCGGTGCTGACACGCATGCCCTCCTCGCGGAGTAGAAAAGGCGGCACTGTCGCCTCTTCCCTCTCTCCACCTCACTCTCTCTGCCTTCCACACCTTCGCACCACCTCTTCCCACTCCCCTTCCGCCCTCGACATGCCCGCTGCCACTCCCTCGATCCTCGTCCTCGGCGCCGCCGGTTACATCGGTGGTGCGCCTCTTCTTCTCCTTCCTCCCGCTCTCTAGCGCTCGCTCACGCTTTCCCTCC
>JAQJIZ010000113.1:0-76002 GCA_029873605.1 Rhodosporidiobolus sp. SP3-3/4 | reverse complement strand
CCTCTTTTGTACAATTCCTCCTCTTTTCCCCTACTGACGCTGTCGCTTTCGCAGGTAAGCCTCTCTACGTCTCTGCAGCACGCGCTGGTACGGCCAAGCTCGCTCTCTGCTGCTCCCACCCCGTCCTTCCTGCCGGCCAGGAGGGAGGAGGAGGGGTTGTTCTCGCTAATCTGGTCCCGCTTCTCGCTTCTTGCCTGGCTCCTAGCTCATCTACGCTCAGGACGGACTGTCCCTGGAGCCCACAAGCCGGGACCTGCGAGCGCTGAACCCGACTTTTCTTTCCCTCTCTCCTCCTCCTCGACTCCAGTTGGCGGACGAGGGCGACGTTCGCTCGCTTTCGCGGGCTCCGCGGCCGATTCAAGAGATCACGGTGAGCAAGACCTCCGTCGACGGAAGCAGGAAAGGCTGGCGGCGAACAACGGCGCACTTTTCTTCCTGTTCTTCTCGATTGCCTTGCCCGCCTCGTTCTTTTGCACACCCATCGCTCGCCGCCGTCAAAGCAGGGGCTAGATCGTGTCCAGAATAGTGCGGCGGAGAGCGTCGAGAGGTCGGCTGGGCCAGGGGAGCTTGTCCTGTTCGCCCTCTTTCACCAGTCCGCGCTTCCAGCTCGTGCTTGCCCCCTAGCACACGCCGGAGGACAATCCGAGGTATCGCAATGCAGGGTATGAGCACGACGGGAGGAATCTAGGCCGTCTACACGCCAAAGTTGAGCGCTGTCTCCCGCAGCCTGAGCCGCACCGTCCGCTCGGCTGGCCAGTCGAAGACGACCCACTCGAGAGTCGCGGCGGTGGTCATCATGCCTGACACGAGGAGGAAAGAGAGTCAGTGAAAGGAAGGGAAAGAGGGAAGAGAAAGCGAAACGCACCCTCCTCGCCGACATGGAAGTCGTAGGTCTTGAACGGCGTCGCCGAGCTGCCCGTCCCCTGCCTCGGCGGCGCTCCGGCCATGAACATGCTCAACAACCCGGTGCCGACCTTCCAAGCCGCAACGCGGCTCTCTTCAAGCGAGACGGTGACGAGGCGGTGGCCGTCGGGAGAGAAGGAGAGCGCGGTGACCGGGTGCTTGTGGCCCTCGAGGACGTAGAGGCGCGTCGCGGTGCGGAGGTCGAAGACGATGGCGGCGCCTTCGTGCGTGCCGACAGCGAGGCGCTGCGACTTGCCGTGGAAGTCGATCGAGGGGAAGCTGCGAGAAGGCAAGACAAGTCAGAAAGGCTCGAGGACGGGGAGAGGGAGTTCACGCACGTCCGGACGAGTTCGTTGAGGATGACGGTCGCCGCTTGGTGGACAGTCTCGCGGAGAGAAGTGACCGTCGGGTCGAGAGACTTGACGACCGCTTCGGCAACTCGAGGAAGACTGGTGTAGAGAACGAGCGGTTTCTGCGCGATGGAAAGGTCAGCAAACTGTACCTGAGGTGAAGGAAAAGCAGCCCACCTTGCGGATCATGAAGCCAAGAAGCTTGAGAGTCGCATTGCGGGTTGTTGCGGTCGGCGCATTGAGGATGTCGTGCACTAGCGTGGACATGAAGAGCGGCGTGTTGACGCCCGCGACATGCAGAGTCGCATTGCGAGCGAGGAGGCGGAGGTCGTTGGGCGTGGCTGGGTTGCGGCCGATGGCGATGGCGAAGAGCTGCCGGACGAGCGACATCGCGTCGACGTAGTTCTGCCAGATGCCGAAACCACGGGAGCAGAGCTCGGTAGCGACCGCTTGATGCGAGGGATGCTCGTAGTCCTCGAGGTAGGCCAAGATGGAGAGCGAGACGTCCTTAAGAACGCTGCGCAGGGAAGACTCGTCAGGTAAGCGAGTCGGGGAGAGGATAAATGCTCGACATACGTCGACGAGAGCAGCTTGTAGCGGTCCGTCGCGACGAGGCCGATGACGAGAAGAGCATGATCAGCTTGATGGTGCAGGACACCCGAGCCTTGTTGCCGAGCGGGAACTGCGTGTCGAGGTCAGCGATATATAAGGGGAGCGGAGGGAAAACAGGGGCCGTACGCTTCTCCTGCCACTGCTCGACGAAGACGAGGATGCGGTCGTCGGGTAGAGACGCAAGGTAAGTCCCGAACAGCGATCTTGCGGCTTGCTGGACCTCGCCTTCAAGAGGGGGACGTGTAAGTCTCGATTCGTAAAGCATTGCAGAGGTAGGAGAGAAGAGACTGACCACTCTTGTCGAGCCAGAACCGGGCGAAGACATCGAGAGACGGCTCGACGAAGGCGGAACCGACGCTGTCAGCGAGGCAAGAGGCGTAGTAGACGATGGCTTGGCTGGCGGTTCGTTCCGATCCTACCGAGAGATCGACGGATGAGTGGAGGTGAAGCGGAGGGAGGGAAGAGAGAGCGCACCGGGGTAGTTGAGGAAGACACGAAGAAGGCAGACGAGCCGGAGAAGGCGCTGAGCAGTCGCAACAGGCGAGACGGTCCACGCGATCCGAGGTGAATCGTTGCACCGAGTAGCGAGAGCATCGTCACTGCAATGTCGAGGAGCAAAGGAATCAGCGAGAGAAAGGGAGAACGTGGCAGAGCCCACGCACCTTTGAACCACCGGAACGAGCGGCACGACCGGCGGGAGAATCCCCAGCTGCTCGAGCATCTCATCCAGCCCCGTGTCGATCCCAAACGTCGCCAACCCGCCCACAAGCTGCCTCGCCGCCGCCCGCAGGTCCTGATCGGCATGCGGCGGCGTGGTCGTCCCGTTCTTGCCCGGGTTGGGTGAGCCATCCGGCGTGTCGACAGCATCGGCAGCGAGAGAAGAGGCGGCGGCGGGGTCGCGCTTGCGGGCGCTTCGGCCGTCGGCCCAGGGGAGCTGGCGGTTTGCGTCGTCGAGGAAGGAGCGGAGGTCGATGTGGAGGTGCGGGTCTGCGAGGCAGCAGAGTAAGTATCGTCGAGTAATTGAGGGCCTGTTAAAAGTACGAACCGGTCGGAGGAAGAGTGGGATGGTCGGCTTGGCGGAAAGAGCTCAGGCGGAACCTGGAGGAGACGAGGGAAAGTCAACGTCTCAGGAACAGGAGACCGGCGAGGAAACGCAGCTCACCAGACCTTCCACTGCCCATCCTTCAACGCCCGCTCCGCCGTCCGCCTGTCCATGCTCCGCCTCAGCTCCTTCGAGCTGATATCGCACGTCCTCGCCAGCCCCTGCTCGTACAGCACCATGATCTCGTCCCTCGTCGTCGCAATGAGCTCGACGGCCGACTTGGTCCCGGGCAGGACGAAGAGGAGCTCGGGCGGGAAGAGCGAGACAATGGCGACGGGCGAGTTGGCGCTGATGAAGGCGACGGTGTTGCCGAGCTTGGAGGATGAGGCGGGAGAGCCGTCGAGGTAGGCGAAGCTCTTGACCGGAGAGGCAAAGAGGGTCCAGCAGCCGAGCGGGTCCCAGTCGCTGCGAGGGCGGGGAAGGCATAAGCCAGGCTGTCGAAGGAAAAAGGAGGAGGAAGACGCACGACAGGTTCCACGCTCCGGCCATCCCGCTTGCTGATCCAGCGATGACGACTTGCCGCCCGCCGAACTCGATCGTGTCGAGGAGCGTGATGGCGCCGACGAGCGCCGCTCTCGCCAAAGGCGACTCGGCAGAGGAAGCAAGATCGGCGAGGTCGACAAGGGTGATGCCGCCAGATGCTTCAAGTAGCAGATAGTCAGTACGGAGGCAGAGGGAAGGTGTTCGAGGGGAAGGGGGGACGCTCAGTAGCCCAACAGGACGCGGTTCGACGGCAGAAGCTTCGTGCTTGTTACCCGAGGCTCATCACTCGACAGCGCCGAGGGGTAGAGGGTACTTGAGGAAAAAGAGGTGGAAGGGATGATGTCGACGCGTTCGAGGCTGCGAGTCCCGTCGGCTTGTTGACGGGCGATGATGGCGGTAGGTGCGGAGAGCGGGAGGAGGGCGGCGTGCTCGACGTCGGTGATGGTGAGGTCGGAAGCGAGATCAAATCTGCGACAGGGGAACAAGAGGTGAGTCTACTAGAGGAGGCGGACATCCAAGGAAAGAGGACGTACCCGAACTCGCCGTTCTCTCTGGTCACTCGGTAGCAGCGAATCTTCCCCGGACCAGCTGTGAAGATGTAGTCTCCACGAGGTGCGACGTAGACGTCCTGGAAGGGAGAAGGCGTATCGAGCTGTGCCAGCGGGGCGATCTGTTGGTCGCGGAGGGTGAAGAGCTGAGCGATGGAAGAGGTCAGTTTCACTGTGAGAGAACAGTGGGAATTGACGCACTATCAGGCTGCTCCCGTCCCATGCGAGGACCTCTTCTCCGCACGGCTTCAACCCCTTGACAGGACCCTTCAACCCGTCGAGCCCGCCAACCGGTTGCGGCTCGCCGAGATGAACGGCGAGGGAGGAGGGCTTCGTGTCTGCTGCTTCGAAGGCGGAGAGGTGGGAGGCGAGGAGCGATGGAGGCTGGTCGTCCGTTGAGGTGGAAGAAGCGGGGCGGTGGAGGAAGTAGGAGGAATCTAGAGGGAATCGAGTCAGCGTGGTGCAGATCGCGAGGAGACAAAAGAGCGAGAGCACCATGCTGAGAGAAGATCACGGGCGAAACGCCGCCAAAGTTGCCGACGAGCGCTTCTTGCGGGACGAGCGAGTCGAGCTCAATGGGGACGATCACACCTGCGCTCGGAGTGCCGAAGCAGAATGCGAAGGTAGTCTGCAAGAGCACGAACGGCTGTCAACGGAGAGAGCCAAGGCAACAAGCGACGCCGGCTTACCTCGTTGAGGGTGGCGACCTGCAGGCCCGAGAAACCCACGGTCCCGGTGCTAGAGCTGCTCGTTACCTTCGAAGCGGCATCGCACGAGCCGAATGACCGACCGTCGACGAGCGAGACGATGGAGAGATGCCTAAGGAGGCGGGAAGCGATCGTCAAAATCGCTCATCGGGAAAAAGGGAGGAAAGCGAAGCAACGCACCCGCTCTGCCTCAGCACAAGCAGCGCCGCACCTTCCTCATCGTCCGCACAGCGCAAGCGCTCGCGCACCTCCAGCGCAACGACCTCGCCCCACCCAGCCGTCCGGATCTTGAGCACCGGGACAAGCTCGTCGAGCTTCTCCTCCTCCTCCGGCTTCTCGGCGTCCGGGCCTTCCCCGTCACCCGGCAAGCCCCATCCTGCCAGCTGGTCCTCGGCGACCTCCTCGCCCGGCGAGGCGAGCGACGAGCGGGACGACGCCGCGCCGGTGTTGTCCATCTCCCACAGCCCGATCCCGCTCGCGATGCTCTCCTTCGCGCGAGAGTGCTTGCGCTTGCCCGGCGAGGCGACCTCCGTGTTCGCGCTCGGGACAGAGGAGGAAGAGGACGAGGGGGCGGACGCGGACGGGCGCGCCTCTTTTTTGCTTCCGAGCGGGTTCTGGGAGGGCGTCGGGGAGGGACCGGTGAAAGTGAATTGGGGGATTGTCGGCGAGGTAGGCGAGGAAGGGGAACGGGGCGAGGTAGGTGGAGGGGACATCGGCACGTCCGGGAGATCGGAGAGGTTGTGCGAGTGGCCGTGCGAGGAGGAAGGAATGGCGGAGGAGGTCGAGACGGAGACGGTCGCGCTGGCTTTCCGCGGGCGCGAGACGGAGCGGAGGACGTCGTAGCCCCGGTTTGCGGATGTGCCTTGCCCGGCGGACGAGGAAAAGCTGGCGGCGTCGGCGGAAGATGAAGGTCGGCGGGACGCAGAGGCCGTCGCGGAGGTGGAGGTAGTCGAGAGGGAGGTGGAGGAGTTGCGGGAGCTGAGACGAGGGGTAGTCGAGCCGGAAGGGGTCATGCTGCGGTGCGAGCGGGAAGAGGGGGACGTGGGTGGGGAGGCGACGCCTGGTGCGTAGAGCGACCCCTGCGAGGGTCGTCGCGGCGACGTCGGAGGGGAGCCGAAATCGTCGCCAGACGCTGCCTGTTCGGATCCGGGCCTTCGAGGCGCAAAGACCCAGGCCGTCCCATCCTCGCACCCAGCTGCGACCCTCAACTCACCGGACCGGTCTCCTCCACCCCGTCCAGAGCTGTCACCCCTTCGCTCCCGTCTTGCTCGCCGGACCCTGCCACTCGTCAAAGCGGTCACTCGTCCGCTGGTCTCCTTCAACCAGCCCGGCAGCGCCCCCTCGGATCCCTCTGATGCATCGTCGCACGACGCTGCGAGCCTTGCCTCGTCCGCGAGAGCTGTCTGAGGGAAGAGCAGGCGAGTCGAGTTGGCGAGAGCGGAGGCAAGGGAGGACTTGGCCGATGAGGACGACGACGAGGCGAAGGGTTGTTGCACCTGCGCCGGCGGCTGGGGTGCCTCTGCGTGCTCTTGCTGGTAGTGCTGATCGACGTCCCAGGTGTCTGCTTGCTCGTCCACGGCGTCGAAGGGGTCTTGAGCGGACGAGGAGGGAGGTGGTGGGGCCGGAAGCGACGAGAGCGAGAAGGAGATGCCGAGGGGGTGGGACGACAGCGCCGTCGAGGGCAGTGGTGAGCTGATGCTCATCCTCGTGAGCGTGCAAGCAGGTTGCAGTTGGCGGAGGACGACCCGCTCCTGCTTGACCTCGTCCTCATCTCTCGCTGCTGCTTGCACCGCTCAGAACGCTTCGTACGCTTAGCCATGTCCTCCACCGACTCGCTCAACTCCGCCTGCTACCTCGACCGCCTGCCCGACGAGCTCTGGCTCGACATTCTCGTCCACCTCGATTACTTCGAGCTGCACCGGCTCAGGAGGGTCTGCAAGAGGCTGAGCGCGTGTGTCATGGTCAGTTCCGTGTCACGTTCTCCCGCCCCTCCCGCTCAACCCCTCTCTGCAGGACTCGAGCCTCGACGACATCCTCTTCCGACGCCCTCCTCCCTCGGAGCCGCTCAAGGACAACACGCCCGTTCACATTCACCCAGCGTTGCAGCAGCTCAACACTTTGGACCAGTATCAACAACACCGGGAGAAGGAGCCTGCGATGAGGGCATATGACTACCCGCTCATCCGCGAGTTCGCCACAAGTCCAGCTTGCACCGAAATGGTCCTCCAGAGCAACTACCCCCGGGAGATTTCGGCCAGTACCCGCAAGGGCGTCACTGTCAGGACCGTGATCAGAGCCATGCGTGGCCACCATCCGCGCGTTGCGAACTTGCAAAACCCGACTGACCTAGCCCAGTCCGCTGATTTCAGACTATGGCTGAGGACGCCTGACTTGTTCGAGGACGATCAAATTACTTGGTCGCGCACTTTGCCGTGGGTGCAGTGGCACACTTCGTCCGTCAGCACGGACACTGTGGTTGTCCTGAAGAGAAGTGTGACGTGGTGAAGAGCGCCTCTCCCCTGGTTTTCCTCGGCTTCTCTAGCCAGTCGTCGCAGCTCTACTTCATCCTTGCACTCTCACTGTCGAGTCTTGGGTGCCTCTCGCAATCTATCCTTTTCTTCCCCCGTCTTGTCCTTTTTTTCCGTATCTTTCGCACTCCGCATTGCAGTCATTGTCTTATATTCTTCGCCTTCTCGTGGGACAGCGCAGAGTGAGATGTCCGGGTGACTCGGAAGCGGATACTGCAATGCAGCGAGGGAAATCTAAACGAGCAACGGGCTGTCGAGCACCGAGTGGCCGACCGCGATCCCTCCCTCGTCCGACGTCGTCCCCTTCGTCCTCAGCAAGTGCCCGACCGTCTCGTTGACGACGACCTCGCCCGCCTCCTCGTCGACGAGCGCGACGCCGTAGATCCCCAGCTCGCTCACGACCTCGGTCCGGATCCCGTCGGCCGCGCCGGCCTTGACGAGGACCTGCTCGCGCCCCTGCGGCGGCTCGATGAGGCTCATGAGGATGTACCCCTCCCTGCCCTTCGCCTCTCCCGGCTGCTTCGCCTTGTCCGCCTCCTCGAGCTTGGCCAAGAAGGGCGGAATGTCGCCGCGGTAGATGTTGTTCCCGCCGCCCTCGCGCTGCGGCTTGAGCACGAACCGCTCGGGGTGCTCCTTCGCCATCTGAAGCGCCTCCAGCCCCTCGGGCGAGTCGTCGAGCGGGTACAACCCCGCAAAGCTCGCTTGGAGCTTCTCGCGCGTGTGTGCATCGGGGACGAAGCGGGCGAGGGCGTCCGGGCGCGCGAGGACCTGCTGGACCTTCTTCGAGCCGGCGAGCTGCATCGCGACCGACGGGCACTTGATCGCGCGCGAGCGCTCGACCAGGAGGCGCGTGTCCCAGTCGCGCGAGGTGGACGGGTCGTAGTCCGTCGGGGCGTAGCCGGAGCGGTAGTAGACGACTGAGACCTCGAGGGGAGTGGAGGACGAGGGGGAGGACAGGAGGAGGGTGTGGGAGGGTTGGGAGGAAGAGGACGAGGTCGAGGAGAGGGTGAGGCGGGTCGAAAGGGCGGAAAAGGGAATGCGGAGGAGGCGGATGCCGTGCCTGTAGTGGGAGTGAACGCATAAGATGCAAGTCAGTAAAGGCACGAGAAGGAAAGAAAAGAAAGAAAGAAAACGCACTTCTCGACGAGGTGGTACTCCAGTGGCCTCTGGTCGAACGCATTCCGCTCGTTGTCCTGGGTCACCATAAGGACGACCGCTTCCGGCTTGCCGTACGCCTTGTGCGCCGCCGCGAGTCCGTTCGCCAGGCCTTCGAGCGCTCCATTCGTAGGCAGGTTGTCGTGCTGGAGCCGGTCATCCCCGACGGTGTACGCTCCGGACGAGAGGAGGTAGCGGTGCAGGTTGGTGACGCGCGTCGAGAGGCAGCCGAAGGAGGACGAGATGGTGTTGAACTCGACTTGCTTCAGGGAGAGGTCGGAGGGGTTGGAGGGCGGGGAGTGCAGGAGGTAGTCGGAGCGGAAGAGGCCGAGGGAGAGAGGCTACGGAAGGTGTAGAGGACGAGTTGGAGTGAGATCAAGGTGGAGAAAGGGGAGGAAAAAGGCGGACCTGGCGGATGCCCTCGTGCTTGACGGCCTTCCAGATGTCGTAGAGCCTGCCCTGGAACTCGTCGACCTTGGAGACGGCCTTTCCGACGACGTCGTCGAGGAAGGCGTCGTTCGCGGTGACCTTGGCGTAGAGCTGGTTGTACGCCGGCTGGAGGTCGACAGCGAGCTGGAAGAGGTTGCGCGGGAAGGGGGTCGGCCAGAGGGAGTAGGGGGCGTGGATGGCCTCTGTGGTCTTGATGGACGCCGGATTGCTGGAGTCGGTAGGGAAGGGGCGGACGACGAGGCCGGTTGCGAGCGCGTAGTCCGAGGCGAGGGCGAGGAGGTCGTGGTGGGGAGCGTCGTCGAGCTGAGGCGGCCACGATTGAGAGGACATGGTGGCGGACTTGCGGTAGTGCTCGAGGGAAGCAGGAGAAGCAGGAAGAAGGAGAAGAAGAGGAGGAAGGAGCGCTGCTTACTCGTCGCTCGTCGGCAGCGACGAGCACACCTTCGACCCGCTCTCGTCGCCCACTCGCGGTCCCACGCTCAACAATGGTGCAGATCCACCACGGTCCTGCGTTGCCCGTCCAGCCTCCGCTGGCCAACCACCCGGTGGTGTCGACCTCGACGCTGCCGCTCGCCGCCCAACTGCTCATCGCACAGGCAGTCTGCCAGTTGGGCACATCCAGCTGGAGCAAGGTCCAGCACCACATCGAACACTCGTCCGAGTGGGACCCACACGATAACGGCAAGCTCACCGCCCAGGTCAGTCTCTCTCTCTTCCAACTGATGAACCCTCAACCTCCACCCTCACCCACGTTGACCACTTATGATCACGTGCAGGGCTACCACGAAGCCTTCAACGGACTCATGCGCGAGCGCCACCTCGACCCGTGCGCTCCTTCCCCCTCTCCTACCGACCTGCTCCCGCTGACCCCCCTTGCTCCCTCAGGTCCGCCTGCTCTCAGCCTCTCGGTGCGCTTCAAGCTCTTCTCTTCTTTCAGCGGTTATCGGGAGCTGACAGACGTCTTGCTGCGCTCGCCTGCTGCACAGCCCGCCCTTCCCGCAAGCTCGTCCACTCGCTTTACTCGGCCCTCCTGCACACCCTCCGCCAGGACATCCTCACCAATCTCTCCGAAGAAGCGTGCGTCGCCCTCTTCCCTCCTCTTAGGAGCCGTTGCTCCCGTGCTACATCAGTGCGAGCCGACTGACCTCTTTTCCCTCCCTTTTCCTCGCCGTTCAGCCGACTCAACTCCGAGATTGCCGCCATCCGTGCTTCCGCCTCTGTCGCTCCTTCATCTTCGACTTCCTCGACGACCAAGCGCCCTCGCTCCCGCGACGGCGCCAAGCCCGCCTCCCCCGCCGATGCTCCACCTACGACCACTCCCTCCGCCGCTCCCCCCACTCCCGCCGCAGCCGCGCGGCGCAAATCGGACCGCAAAGGCGCGCGCCTGCACGAGCGGCTGAACGACGACTCGGACGACGAGATGGACGAGGCGACGCCCGGCATCGAGACGGTCGGGTCGTCCGTCACGCCTGCGCCGCCCGAGGCCACGCCCGCGCCGTCTACCGGTCTCAGTGGTGACGCTGACGCCGATGCTGACGCGGAGGACGAGGAGAAACCGGTCAAGGAGGAGGAGATCGAGGAGACGCCCGCACCGGAGGATGGGGACGAGGAGCTCGAGGGAGATGGGGAGGACGACGGCGAGGAGGAGGACAGGAGGCGCACGAGCGGGAGGGCGAGGAAGGGCACGAGGAAGGGCACGAGGACGGCGGCGGCCACGGCGGCGAAGAGGGGTGCGTTTCGTCTCTCTTCGGGGTCTTCTTCCTCTCTTTCGCTGGCCAGCTCGATTGGTGTGGATTCGCGGGTGGTGAGGTCTCGCTGCTGCGCGTCTGCTGACCTGTACACTTCCCACTCATCTTCTTCCTGCGTGTCTCGCCTCCCTTTTCCTCTTCCCTCTCGCCCCCGCAGCTCAACAAGCCCGCAAGCGCAAGCAGTCTGAGCAGCCCGGCGGGCCCGAGGGCACTGAGACGCCACCGCCGGGCGCGGATGAGGCGGGACAGAAGCGCGGAGCGCAGCGGAAGAGGGTCAAGACGGAGGAGCTCGGGGAGGACGGTGCGTTGCTGCCTCTTCCCTACACATGGCTTGATCCTTTCATCGACGACACGCACGTCCCCGATGTCACGGTGGTCGATGTCGCGCTAAGGACGACCCTGACGCTCCTCTTCCCGCAGACAAAGACTCGAAAGCGGCCCTTCAACGCCGCAAAGCCGCCTTCACCCGCCTGATCACCTCACTCCAATCGGAGCGCTACTCGCACTTCTTCGAGACGCGCGTGACGCGCTCGATCGCGCCCTTGTACAACGTCGCCGTGTACCGCCCGACGTGCCTCAAGGACATCCTCAAGAAGATCAAGGCGGGCGACGTCCGCGACGAGACCGAGCTCATGCGCGAGGTTGCGCTGCTGTGCGCCAACGCGATGCAGTTCAACGGCGACGAGGGTGAGGAGAGCGTCGGGCACTGCGCAAGGTTGATGTGGGAGCGGTTCGAGCGGTGCGTTTCTTGCCTTTCCATTCCTTGCCCGCCCTTGACTTCCCTCGAGGCTGCGAGGCTTACTGACGCCCGACATCTCGCAGACTGATGGAGGAGTCACTGAGCACCGAGTTTGCGATGGGCGAGATGGCGTAGACATCTTTCCGTTCTCGAGGATGCAAAGCCTTCTCTGCGTTCCTCTCACTTTTCTCCCGAGCCATTGAGAGGGCAAAGTCTACTCTCGTTGCCGGAGGTGATGGTCAACCGAGGCTGACGACCGTGATGCCCGGTTTGTTCGTCCATCCCGCCCGGATCTCCATTTTGCCATCTTCGATAGCCTCACGCTTCTTCCACCTCACCCACCCGCCGTACGGCTCGCTGAGCGTGTCGTCGAGCGGCACCTTGCCCTTGAACAGCCCGCGCTGCGCCATGAGCCCGGCGAACTGGCCGACCATGCGCAGGACCTGCCCGACGCGCACGCCGTCCTCGTCCTCGACGCTGATCGTGTCGCGGCCGAGGAAGCAGCTCAGGCTTGCGCACGCGGGCTGCGTCGCGAAGTCGTCGAGGAGGAGGGGGAAGGCCGACATGTCGATCTTGCGGCACGGCTCGCCGTCGTCCGTTACGCGAAGCCGGACAACAGTGGGTGCCCAGAGGATGGAGTCGGTCAGGAGAAGGGCGGGGTGGAGGGCGACGGGCGCGCCAGCCAGTACGGGATCGCGAGGAGGGGGACGGCGGAAGAGGGTGCTGTCGAGTACGCTGCTCTGCGGGTGCAAAGGACGTCAATCTGCTCACCGGTCGAGAATGACGCGAGTGCGCACCTTCGTCCACCTGCGCATCTTGCGGCACACCTCGCTCGCGCTCATCAAATCGAAGTAGTCCAGCGACGCGAGGATCTCGAGCCACAGCTCGTCGGGCAGGCGCTCGAGGTAGTAGGCGGGCTTGGTGGGGTCGTTGGATGGCATTGACGCGTTACGCAAGCGATCCAAGCGGGATGAGCAGAATTGTGTGAGCGAGAGAAGGGAGAGAGGCCGGCACAGCGGCGACGAGGTCATCTTCTGCGCTGCGCGGTGCATCTTCTCTCCCAATGGTTGTGCGCTTGGCAAGGGGGACATAGCTGTTCCAAACGTGCAAGAGAAAAGTCGTTGCAAAGCTCCCTCACTTCGCCCTTTCTTCCTCGCCCCGAGAACACGCGCTTCCTCCTACGAAAGACGGTAGCCTTTTCGGGCAATGCCGAGCGAGCGACGAGCCGCTGAATGTACAGGAAGGGGCAGGGTGGGGGATGGGGAAGAGAGGCGGACGGGAAGGCGGGTGGAGGGGAAGAAGTGGAGGTAAAGACGGCCAGGGACGTGCGGCGCTCGGAGTGCGTCGGTTCGACAAGCGTGGCCGTGGAGGGGTATCGGGCGAGGGCTGGCAGAGAAGAAGACGGTACGTGGGCTGAAAGGTGAGAGCGAGAAAGGGCAGGCTTGCGATCTGCAGCAGAAAACGAGGTCAGCGATATGCTTTGGCACGAGAACAACAACCTGAGGCGTACCAGTGCGACGAGAAGTACCCGAGTGCACGACAGTCGCCTTCGACGGCGCCGTCGGTCGCAACCGTCAGGTTGTGCCAGCGGCCGAACTGGGAGAGGCACCCACCGTACTCGATCTCGTCCTTGTGGCTCTCGTCCTCGTCCTCGTCCCTTCCGTTTGGGTCGCCGAAATTGCCCAACTCGTAGGCCCTGAAGCGCGAAACGCTCCAGTAGCTGACCATCGCTTGGAGCAAGTGCTGGACCTTGACTCCCTGCGCCTCCTGTAGCCTGAGCTGCCCCCCCTCCGAAGGCAGCATCAGGCAGCGCATAGAAGTGCAGGCAGATTGAGTCGCGTACTCGGCGAGGAGGGAAGGGTAGTCGTGGGCGTCGACGAGGTCCTCGACTGTGGCGAGGGAGAAGCCGAGCGAGTCGTAGGCGAGGTGTTCGATGCGGTGAAAGAGGGGGTGGAGCTCGACGGTCGTGCCGGGCTGGAGAGGCGTAGGGGAGGGGCGGCGACGGAAGAGGGCGAAGTCGAGGCTCGAGTCCTGTGGCGAGCGAGTCCGCGAAGAAAGAGAGACAGCAGAGAATGCCACGTACCTTGGTCCACTGGTTCATCCTCGTGCACACTGCCTTGATGCGCTTGAGGTCGAAGTAGTCGAGGCGGGAGAGGACCTCGAGCCACAGCTCGGCGGGCAGGCGGTCGAGGTAGCAGGCGGGCTTCGAGGGGTCGTTGGGAGACATCGGCGGTGGATCTGTGGCGTTTTGAAGCGAGTTGTGAGAAGCAGAGTGAAGCGGAGGAGGGAGAGGAGCCGAGAGAGGCCAAAGCGACGTGGGGTGCGGATGTGAAGCGAGCTGCTGATCGAGAGGAAGAGCAAGGAGGCGAAGTGGTCGAGCTGGCTGGCCATATCTCAGACTGACCCTGCAGGAAGAAAGCGGGTCAGTCGGGAGAGAGGGAAGAGAAAGGCGAGGTTGCGAGGAGTCGAGCTACGCATTTTCTACGATCTGAAGGTAACGCTAGATTTGTACAGGACGGGACTGAGCACAGGGCATAGAGTGATGGGCGAGAGGGAGGGAAAGAGGGGGAGGGGGGAGAGGCGAGGGAAGAAGAGTCCTGCTCCAACGCTGCGGCAATCCGCCTCCGCCGGCCGCTGTACACGCCTTCACACGTCCATCACACCAGTCAACAACGCACGCTTAGGCAGCGAGAGTCGGCTCGGGCGGGTCGATCTCGCCCTTCTCCTCTGCCTTCTCCTCGACCTTCTCGACCGCCTCGGCAATCTCCTCCTTGACCGCCTCCTCAACCCCCTCGGCGTCGGCAACGACGGCGGTGGTCTCCTCCGCGACGACCTCGCCGGTCGGGGCCACGACCGCATCCGACTCGACGTGGACGAAGCTGGACCCGCTGGACGGGCTCGCCTCGGACGCCTCGGACGACACGCTCGGCGCCTGCTGAGCCGGCGCGGAGGACGACGCACCACCACCGACGACGATCTCCTCCTCGTCCTCCTCGTCCTCCTTCGCGCCCTGGCCGGCGACCGGGGCCTCGCCGGCGATGGCGGCGATCTCCTCGAGGAGCGGGTCGGACGAGCCGGCGCGCATCTGCGCCTGGGCGACGTCGCTGATCTCGAGCTGGATGAGCTCCATGACGAGGTCGAAGACGGCCTGCGGCTGGGTCTTCTGGTAGATCATGAGGAGCTCCTGAGGGGCAGGGTAGACCTTGAGGGCCTTGTAGAAGGAGATGGCGGAGGCGACGAAGAACTCGGGGGCTGAAGTTCGTGATGGACGGAGTGAGGGAGTAGGGAGTCGGGAAAAGGACGGGAAGGGGAGAAGTAGGAATGGTCGAGGCAAGGCGGGAGTGGGCGGGGGTGCGGCGCAGCAGAGTGCGGTGAAGGTGAACAGTCAGCTGGATGCAACGAGGGACAGGAAGAGGGCAAAGGACGCACAGCGGGCTGCAAGCTGCTCGCCGAGCGAGACCTGCTCCATGAAGAACTGCTCCTTGCCCTCGGCGGTCTCGGGGACTGTGTAGGGATGCGTAGGTCAGCTTAGTCGTACTCTCCAGCGGTCGCGAAGTGCCCGGAAGCGCGAGGGGGAGGACAAGGCGGGCTGACCCTTCTCGGCGTGGACGAGCGCAATGGCGCGGCGGAGGGCCGCCTGGATGGCGCCCTTGCCGGCCTCCTCCTGCTTCTTGACCTTGGAGACGACCTTCTTCTTCTCGCGGACTGCGAGAGAGGTGGACGGAGGCGGGACGAGAGCAGTCAGGCGACAAGGAGAACGAGGGAGGACGGGCCGAAAAGTGCAGGACAGTCAGCGGGTGGTCTGCGTGTGTGTAGGACGGGTAAGAGAGTGTGCGTACGAAGCTTCTTGCGGAAGACGGGGTCGTTGCGCCTGCGGTAGTCGAAGTAGGCGGCGTAGCCCACCGTAGCCACCGCGAGCACACCCGTGGTGGCCAAAGCAATCTTGCCCGCAGTGGCGAGGTACGACGACGACGAAGGAGCAGCAGCAGCCATGTCTAGCGAGTGGAGAGGAGGAGCTGGAAGTGAGCGAGGACGAGTCGGCCGCTTCAAAATCGCTAAGTCCAACTCGGCGTCGCTTCTTTCGCTCAGAATGCTCCCGCGCTCACCTAGATCAGCTTGTACTCGCTTCGTATGGCTTCTGCGCATCTCTCTGCTGCGCCTCTCGCTTTCGCTTTTACTGCCCAACGTCTCGGTGTCGGGTCCTCCTGCCCTCCTTTCGCGAGCCGGTCAGGCGCTTTTCGACTTCTCTCTCACCCTCAAGCAGCACGCTCGACCACGGAGCCGTACTTGCGTCCGTCTGTCTCTCCTGACGACCGCTACTGAACCTGCCAACCCTTCCCCAGCTCGCCCACCCCCTCAGGCTCGCCGCCTGCCCCTCCCCATTCAGNCCCCCTGATGACCCTGTGACGACTCCAACGACTCTATCACGACCAGCGACACGATCTATACCCTCTCACGACCTCACGAACTTACGACCTCGACCATGGACGGCGACGCTATCCTTTCCGCTCTCATTGCAAACGCCGCTTCACCCACGCCCGCCTTTCCTTCCTCGATCGCATCGGCCAAGCTCAACGTCCTCGCCGCATCTGCTACAGAAGCCGCCTCGACCGCCCCAGCCACCCAGGGCTTCCTCACATCCCGCCTTGCCGACCTTCCCTCCGCCGTCCCAATCCTTCTCGGCGTCTGGCTCATCCTCCTCGGGCTCTTCAAGCTTGTATGCGGAGCGCGAGCGATTAACTGGGGCAAGGAGCTAGGGAGGAAGCGAGGGGTGGAGGGCAAAGGCTGGCTGGACGGCGGAATCGGGGGCGTGTTGGCTGGGTCGACCGTTGTCGGTGCGTTCTCCCTCCCTCCCTCACTTGTCCCATCTGCTTACTACTCCTTCCATAGGTGCCTTCTCCGCATTCCTCGTCCTCGCCGTCGTGTCGAAGCAGTCCAACCCCTCTCTCGGCGGCTGGGCCACCCTCGCCATCACCTTCTTCCCCGCTCTCATCGGCGCTGTCGTTGCCGGACGATGGGAGTGGGCGTCTAAGGCTGCGTACGCACTACTCGGCTCGTATGTTGTGGCGCTCCTTCGTGCAGCGAGGAAAGTTACTCATCCCTGCTTTTCCTGCAGCCTCTCCTTCACCCTTCTCCTGACCACCTCCATCCACCTCACTCCCCTGCTGCCGCGCCTCATCCTCTTACTCGTCGTAGTCCTCCTGTCCCTCGTCGGGCTCTTTCTGCGCGCGCCGCTGCGCTACGTCCTCCCCGCCCTCTCCGCCTTGTCCGGCGCCTACCTGTTCGCCCTCGGCATCGACTGCATTCCGTCCGTCCGCCTCGGCTTCGTCGACGCGCTTGGTCTCCTCGTTACCGAGAATGGCGTTGCCGGGACAGGCGGCAAGGCGCAGGAAGCAGTCGTCGAGTGGGGGAGTAATGGCGGGAAGGGGTTGTGCGCCGCTTGGTGGATCCTGAGCGTGATCGGCGGCGCTTGGATGGGCTGGTGGGGTCCGGGTAACGATGGAGAGGAGGTATGTCGAGCCTTCTTTCGTTCCTTCTCAGATCATTCGTACTGATCTTCCTCCTCTTCCTCTCAGTCCTGGGAGACCTACCTCTCCCGTATTATCTACGATCACCCCTCCGACGCCGCCGGTACACACCTCCCACCCCTCACCTTCCTCGAGCGCGTTCGGGGCTTCTTCCGCCGACCTGGCTCGAAGCAGCGCGACTCGCTCACCGCTCTTCCGAGCCGCCGCGCGCCCTGGGACGACGAGGACGATTTTGGCGACGAGGAGAGCGTGTGGAGCGGCGAGAAGGGTGGGGACTACGCGATGAGGCGGACGCACTCGCACCACCACGGCCATCACCACTCTTCCTCGACTCGCCCCTCTCGACAGCAGCGCCAACCGCACGACGCCTCCGACGCCTGGGACTCGGACGTCGAGACCCTCTTCGCCCCGCCCTTCTCCCCCGCCTCGCTTGCCGCCCGGTCCAAGTCGCCCGGGACCGGAACCGTCCGCTCCGCGCCGTCCAAGGCGTCGAAGCCCGCCAAGTACGGCGTGCTCTCCTCGTCGGACGTCGATGACAACGACGAGCTGAGGAGCAGCGGGAAGGAAGGGCTTTGGACCGCTTCGAGGCCGAGCATGGACGGCCCGGTCTCGCCGCGCACGCTCGGCGGCGAAGCGGAGAAGGGCAGCATCTGTTCCAGCCTAAGCGGCTCGACGGCCACCACCTCGTCGGCGGCATCGGCCAAGCGGGGCGCGAGGGAGAAGGACCTCGAGGCAGGAGTCGAGGAGGGCGAGGACGATGACGCCCTGGCGGCACTCCCGATTCTATGCAAGCACGAGGCGCGCAAGTCTTCCGCGACCAGCACGCTCAAGCATTTCCTCCCCAGCAGCAGCAAGCACAAGCCCGCGTCCTACGCCGCCTCGGTCTCTTCCTCCCGGTCATCCTCTTCTTCGCACTCCAGCCCGAACCCGCCGCCCAACTCCGTCCCCGCAACTCCCTCCCTCATCCGTGCGCTCGACCGCGTCCGCCTAGCCCAGCAGCAAGCGCGGTCCGCCTCTTCCTCCTCATCGACGGACAACGCCCCTCCCTCTCCCGTTACTTCGTCCTCTTCTTCCCGGCCGAAGAAGGCGCTTACGAGGAGCGAGAGCATCAGGGAGCAGCCGGAGCGGAGGGCGAGTATGGACGAGTGGTGGAATGAGGTAGTCCGGACGAGCGAAGGGCGGTGACCGGTTCTCTTCTCCCATTTCTTCCCCATTCCTTCGCCAGAGGGGCGCCTTTTCGTCCTCTGCCTTCGTGCTACCTCTGTCCCTCAGTCACCCTTACCCTAATGTCCCTTGTTGAGCGCAATAGACCGTTTTCTTCGCTTGACCAGGGAGGCTGTGCAGGGTCGGCTTCTTGACTTTTCTCCCGCTTCCTTCAGCCCCCTCTCGCTCTTCCGCATCTACCAGCGTCGCTCAAGAGCGGACGATCGGTCAAGGCCCCTTGCGCGATGTCGAACAGGGTAACCGTCCGGCAGCCCGCGAGCCTCTTTTTCCTCCCGCCACACTCCACATGGCATCGTCTTTCAGGTCACGGTCCGCGCTGCAGGGGATACGGAGCAACGACAGGGCGGCGCAGACGACGAACGGAGCCGACTCGCCCTCTTCCACCTCACTCTTTTCCGCCTTTTCCTCCACCGCCTCCCTCTCCTTCAACCCACCTCTTCCTGCCTCTGCTCCTCGCAAGATTATCGACCTACCTTCGTCGACGCCTCTACCCAGACCGACGGCTTTCCACCCGCGCAAGTCCCAGCCAGCCCTGCCTTCTCGACCGACACCGGGCTGAGCGCCTCGCCGTCCTCTGCGTCGGCTGGCGGCGTCCCACGCAGGGTGCAAGACCGCTCGACTGCGAGCGGCGCCGAGGACGCCGAGGAAGGACAGGAGGGAGGCGTACGCAGGAACGGGTCGGGGTCGGAAGACGAGACTGGGCCCGGAGAGGCGACATCGACCTCGTCCTCCTTCTCCGCTGCGGCATCCACTTCTAGTCTCGGCTCACCCGCGCGGGTCGGAGCCGAGAGGAGGCTGAGGAGGAGCGCGCGTTGAGCCTGGACGGTGCAAAAAGGTACGCTTCTTTTTTTCCACATCCCCCTTTCGCTTTCCGCTCACCTGTTCCGTCGCTCGCAGGAACATCCCGAAGCTCGCACGGAAACACACGCTACTTACATCGCGAACCGTCTTGCCTTATAGACACACGCTTCTCCCCTTCGCTCGTATCCCGTCCCCACTTTCTCGCATGTTTGCCAAACACGCTTTCTCTGCCAAAACACGCCTGTACATACCTTCTCTTGCTGTGACGAAGACGAGAGGCGAGATCGTCGGCGACGTGTAAGGCTTAAACAGCGGCGAAGAGAGCGGCGGCGAGGAAAGCACAATTCTTCCGCCTCTCTGCGCTTCTCCTCCCTACTCTTTGCTGTTCCGAGGCGTGCTTGCTTAGAGGCGGCGGACGTGGGGAAAGAGGGCAGCATTCGAAGAACCTAGCTAAAACTCGCCCATCCCCCATTCCGCAACGCCCGGAAAGACCCCTCCCGGGCCGTCTGCGTCGCCCTCGACCTCCCAAGGCAGCCGCACGCCACCTCCCAGAACGCCGTCCGGTCCGACCGGGTCCATGTTCTGCAGCGTCGCGAGCCAGTCGTCGCTCCAGAACGGTGTTCCAGCGAAGTCGAGAGGGGGCAGTCCGTCGAGCCCGTCGACGAAGGCGGCTTCTCCCTCGATGCCCAGCCAGGCCGGCTCTGCGGGCGAGTCTGGCAGGGCGCCGAGCTCCTTGGCTACGCGGCGGAGGCGGTCGACGGCTCGTCGGGCGATGGCGTTGTGCGGGCTGTCGGTGACGAGGAAGCTGATGGTCTCGAAGATGTCGAGGCGGAGGCGGTCGGCGATTGGGTCGGAGGAAGGAGTGGGAGGAAGAGGAGACGGAGTGGGGTCCGCAGCGGTAGAGGTGGAGGTGGATGCAACGGGAGCGTTGGACGTCTCCGCACGCTCGAGAGTGGTGAGGTGGTGGTGGAGGGCAGAGGTGAGAACAAAGCCGGCTGTAGTAGTGTAGAACCCGACGAGCCTATCGATGCGAGCAGGCGATCAGTACTCGCAGGAACAAGAGCAAGAGGGAAAGCAGCAGACCAGCCGCGCTCAAGAAGAGCTGGTTTGGGCTTCTTCCGCTCAGCAAGGATGGTACGGGCTGACTCGATGCAGATCTGAGCAAGACAACGAGCCGAGTCAGTCAGTTATGTAAGGAGAAGAGTAGGAGAGCAAAGAGAAAAGCCCAGCCGTACCTCTTGCGCCGACTTCCTCACCTGCTCCGACTGCCCCCTCAAAAGCAGCCGGTAGAGCAGAGTCCTCCGGTGGGCGACTGCGAGGCCGACGCTGAACCGCATCCACGGCAGCAGCTCCTCGTAGACTCCTCCCGCAGCGGCGACCATCGCCGAGAAGGCCGGAGACTCGAGGGGGTACGGCTCGTCCGACGGCTTGAAGCGCGGATACCGCGCGATGAGGTCCGAGAGGGCGCGGTCGGTCGAATAGACGAGCTCGAGACGGTCGCCGTCGGAAGAGGAGCAGTACTGTTCGTTGAACGAGCGCCAGAGGAGGCCGAGGTCGAAGTTGAACTTGTGAAACGAGGTTTGGGTGAGAACGGCGGAAGGGTAATTGGGCAGAGGTTGACCGTCGCGGACGTTGCCGTCGGAGCAGTGCGAGGAGAAGCTGAACTGGCGGAAGGAAATCTGTAGGCTGGTGATGGGTTGCTGAGCCAGCGGCGACAGCCTGTAGAAGGGAAGCGTGAGCTGGTGTTTTTGATGCGCAGGAAGGGGGAAAATTGACCATTCGTGCGTCATAAGGCTCTACGGGTCGCATACCGTCAGTCTCGTGGTCTGCGGAAGGGTAGGGAGAAGGAAAAAGGAGACGCACCTCGACCAAGCGCCGAACCACCTCCCTCCTTACGACACCCGGGCGGCAGTCCTTCTCCTCGGGCGGCAAGAGGTGCATGAGCGTGCTCTGCTCCATGCGGATGGCGGAAGCGAGAAGGGTGGACATGCGTGCGCCCTCGCCGAACGAGTTGCCGATCTGCTCGAGGAGAGGGAAAGGGTTCGTCATTTGTCCTCGGAGCGGGAGGTAAAGAACGCACGAGGAGCAAGATGTGAATGGCCTGCGTGCCGCGACCGCTGTGGGTGCGGAAGCAGTCCGCAGCGTCGATGCAAGCGAGTGAAGCGTCGAAGTACAGCCGGGACTCGACGATCGGATCTGCGAGAAGAAGAGACAACGTTCAGACCTCGTTGCGGAGGCGAGAGAAGCGTGTAAAAAGACGGACCGGAGCAGAACCCTGCTGCTAACGCGCTTGTGTCGTTCGCGTCGAGGTAGAAGGTGCCGATCTGCGGGAAAAGGCCGTTAGAGAAAAAGATTGGCCGAGGAGGAGAAGAAAGAGCGCGTACCGCCAACACCGCAAAATACAGCGCCAACCAATCAACACCGAGGAATACTTCCTCCTCCGCGAGCTCGCCCGCGCTGTTCGACCTCGCTGGCTCCTCCATCTCGGCAGCCTTCTGCTTCTCCCGCTCCTCCATCCACGCTCGGCACTTCGTCTCGAACGTCGAGGTGTGCACCGCGACGTGCATCCACCCGACCGTGTACATCGCGCGCGAGACGAGGAAGTTGCCGAGTTGTGGGGGCGGAATGAGCGAGACGAGGGAAGGCGGGATGACGGTAAGGCGCTGAGTTTTGGGTGGTGTGCGGCGGCGGCGGAGCGTGGGAATGGAGTCAGGAGGGTGAGAAGTCGTGTTGTTACGAGCGGGCTGAGCATGAGACGAGGTCGAGGCGGCGGCGGCAGAGGAGGAAGCTGGGGGAGGTGGGAAGAAGTAACCGGCGTCCACGGGCGAGCGCGGATCTGGCTCGTGCTCGACAGGTAGTCCGAAGGCGTCCAGGTCGTCACGCGCCTGCTCGAGATCGTCGTAAGGGCTGTCGACCGCGAGCGGAGGGACAGCGGGCTTGTGAGGTTGCGCGAGCGGTGGAGGCCTTGGCTCGACAGGCTGCTCGGCAAGCTCAGCACGAGCAGTCGCTTCGGCGAGTTGCTTTCGCACTGTCAGAGATGGACGTCAGGCGGAGTGGGGAGAGTGGAGAGTAGACGAAGAGAAAAGAGAAGACGCACAATCGGCAATCTCGATGAGGAGCTCAGCTGTGCTTGCCGGGGAGCTGTCGCTCGTGCTCCCTCCGAGGACTCGGCCCTTGACGAGGACGACCCTGCGGGGCGCACAGACGACGGGACGGGAGAAATGGCAAGCAGCGGAAAAGGGGTGGAGACGAGGCAAGTGTCGATCGAAGGAGCGGCGGAAGGAATATGAGGTAGGCGGAGAAGGAGACAATGTCGGCCAGGAGAGGGTCATGCGTGGCAAGGCGGTCAGGGATGTAGGACACGAAGGAGGGAAGCGAGAGAAGGACGCACTCGCGCTCGCAACTGCTCGCAATCCCCCTGCTGATGCACTGTTGACACGGCTGGGCCTTGTTGCACGCCCGCTTGCCCTTGACGCACGCCGTGCACGCCTGCGGAGCGCGCTGGGAGAGACGGGGCCGTTTGGCAGGCGGCGGGGCAGCGCTCGACGATGATGGCGACGGTCGCGGCGAGGACGACGAGCGCGATGACATGAAACAGTGCTCCCCAGTAGCAACAACTGGAGCGGGGTAGAAGCGGGCAGCGTGGAGAGAGGGAAGCGGAAGAGAACCAAACTCGGACGGGTTGACGGTTGACCGGCCCGATGCGCCGAGTCCTCTCCCTCTGCCTGCTGCTTCCTGCTTCGCCTTGTTCCTCGACCAGCCCGGCGAGGCTGTCTATCCAATCGGCCAGCCCGCACGAGCCGTTGTCGGCGCCCACAAGACCTCGCTCGCTCTCTCGCTCAACTTCCCGCGGCAGCTCACAGCCCGCCGCGTACCGAGCCATGGCCGCGCGTACACAGCTCGAGATGGTCGGCATAGCGAACGGCGCCGGCGCGTCCTACTCGTCGCCCGCTTCGCCGACCCATCCTCGTCCCCCACCACCCGACTCGACCGCGACCTTGTCCCCCTCTCCCTTCTCCACCACCCGTTTCTCCTATCCGCCAAACCAGTGCAAGGGCAAGCAACCCGCCGACGTGCGCCAGGAGGACGACAGCGTCGGCGCACCCGGCGGAACGGGCGGAGCAGCAGGAATCGGGAGAAAGGGCGGACGACGGCGCTGGCGGTGGGTCCCTCGACTCGCTTTTGAGCTCGAGAACAAGGGAAGCGTGGCGAGGGACCACCTCGCGAGCGAGCGGACGTTCTTGGCGTGGCTGAGGACGAGTCTGGCGCTGGCAGGTCTCGGGATTGGTGCGTTTTCTTCCTCTTGCTCCTCTTGTCCCCGGCTGACGTTCCTCCGTACCCGTTCACGCACAGCCATCACGCAACTCTTCCGATTGCCGTCAAACACGACCACGAACTCGACTGCATCCTCCGCCTCTGCCTCTGCTGCCGCTGCCAGTGCAACCAGCGATTTCGCGTCCTCCTTCTCCTCGCTCGCCTCTGCCTACCCGACGCTCGCACCTCTGCTTCCTCTCCTTCAAGCACAAGAAGCGCGACTAGCGGCGGCAGAGGAAACCGTCAAGGACTCGACTCGGTGCGTTCCTTTTCTTCGCCTGGCCCTCTTTGCGCTTCTAATACTCTGTCACGTCTCACAGCTACAAGCATCTCGGCAAGCCTATCGGCGGCACATTCATCATGCTCGCGCTTGTTTCCTCCTTCTCGGCATCCAGCGCTACCTCATCACCCAAGCGGCCTTGATGCGCCGACCGAGCCACTTCCCGCCGTCAAGGCGAAGCGTTGGGTTTGCGAGCTTCTGCGTCGGTACGTGCAGCGTTCCTCTCTTGTAGTACTCTGTCAAAATGCGAGACTGACCCCCTCGCCCTTTGCAGGTGCCCTCGTCGTCGCAACATTCGTGGCGATCCTCACTGTTCGGTAGCGCTTCCTGGTGCGTCGCTTCTCCTTCATCCTTTCGAGCCCGTACTCATCAAGACCTGCCTACAGCTTCACCAGTTTCTCTGAACCTTGCCGCCAATTCGGACGCCTTTCCCTCCTGCGCGCTGCTTGATCCCGGCGAACCTGCTCGAGTGGTTCTCCTCGCCCGCCACGCTCTGGTCGTCCGGCAGCTCTCTCCTTCCCTCGATCTCTCCACCTCACACCGCCCATTCGCCTCCACGAGGTCATCCGACTGCCTCCGTCCGGCGCCCTCGCCGCACCGCTCCCTCCTACACCCTCCTCCTCGTCGGCGCTCGCAAGACGGACAAGACGAACTTCGCCCGCGCACTCGCCGAGGTGCTTCACCGGCCGAACGACGGAAGGGTTGAGGTGGGTGTTCGGGACGAGGAGGACAAGGCGGCAAGGGCGATGAGGACAACGCTGGACGTTGTTGAGAGAAAATCAGGCTCATGCTGCCTATGCCAAGCCAGTCGACGTCTCGTGACGGCCCCAGTCCGCGACCTCGCCGCAGAGCAAGCCGTCTCGCTTTCAGCTCGACGCACCCGTCAAGCTCTTTTCCTGCTCCTTCTTTCCCGCTGCCTTCCTCAGCTCGTTCGCGCTTATCTCGCCCTTCCCTTGTCGACTAGCCCCTTCAGCCACCGTTGTCCTGCGCTGCGCTCGGAAGTCCTCATTGCGAACATGCCGCTCGACGAGGAGAACGAGGGCAAGTCTTCTCCGGCGGAAGGCAGTAGCCACGAGCGACGCAGTGTCTGGATTGCGGTTACATAGATAGACAATCCAGTTCCAGGTCGTCGGGGAGAATAGAAGACTTTGTTTCGCTACAGAAGAAGGGGCACAAATGGGAGGTAGACAGGTAGGGCGGAAAAGGAAAAAGAGACGGTGAAGAGCCTCGAGAGCCTCAGAGGTGTCCAACGGAGCGCTTGTCCTCCTCAGTGATGATGTACGACTTGAACTTGCGAGCGGGAATGCGGAGGGCGAAGAGGATGTCGAGTTCCTCGAAGGAGCGGCTGCGCGAACGATGAGAGCGAGGGTGAGTCGTCGACGTCTGGACTTCGCGGGTGAAGAGGAGGGAGACTGCAGGACATGGACGCACCCCTTCATCTCAGGCAAGCGGAAGAAGCTCCATACGAGGAGGATGAGCGTGAAGCCCGCGGCGGGGAACGCGCTCTTCCCCTTGAGGTTCCAGGTCTGGAAGAAGTAGGGCGCGAGCGTGGTGCTCGAGATCATGACGATGTAGTAGATGGACCGGGCGAGCGCGAGCGTCTTTGCGCGGAGCTTGATCGCGGACGACTCGCTGGCGATGACGTAGGGGACGGGTCCTTGGCTGCTTCCATACGCTGTAGAACCAGGGAAGGTCAGGGGCAATCGAAAGGAAAGGGGAGGCGGAGACGGATAAGACGCACCGAAAAAGTAGATCATGAGGAAAGCAGCCTGCGCCCAGCGGCCCGCGCTGCTGCTTGTAAAATCGAGGGCGCCTACAAGCGTGGTAAGAGGGAGCATGAGGCAGTAGCCGTAGAGAATGATGGTGCGTCGACCGAGGTAGGTCTGGAGGAACCAGGAAGTGACGGTGCCGACGAAGGCGCTGCGTACGCCATGGGCATGTCAGCACGTCAAGTTGAATGCACAGGAGAGCGGAAAGGAGAGAGAGATGCGGAAGGAGCGGAGGGCCAGGGAGAAAAGGGGAGGGGCAGAGGGAAAAAAGGATTACGGACATGGCATAGTTGGCCAGACCGAGGGCAAAAGCTTTGTCGGTGGGGAATCCAGCTCGCGTGAAGAAGAAGACAGAGTAGAACTGGAACTGTAAGGCGAACAGAGGCTGAGTCAAAAGTCCAGAGAGGGAGCGAAAGAGGAACAAGAGGAAAACGCACGACGTAACCAACGAGAGCGGGGGACGTCCAGCTGATGACGGAGATCTCGGTACGGCGCAGGTTGACCCCCTTGAAGCAGTCCGCCCACGTCCCACCGGTCTTCATCTCCGTCTCGATTCGGTGCGTCTCGGCAATTTGCTCGACGAGCTCGCGCGAGTTGATCGACGGGTGCGAAGCGTGCAGGCGGTCCATGGCGGCGGTGGCTTCGTCGAGGCGACCTTTACGTGCGAGGTAGTACGGCGACTCGGGGGCGAAGTACAGGCCGACGGCGAGCGGGATGGGGACGGCGAACATGAGGGCGAAAGGGAGCTTGTCTGCAGAAGAGGAGGGCGACTTGAGCGTCAGCAACTCGCCAAGAAGCATAGAGAGACATGGCGGTAGCAACGCACAGGTCCACTCCGAGTTGTAGTCGAGCGAAGCCTTGAGAACGCCAGCGCCGATGATGTGGCCCATAACCCAGTTGAGGTTGACGTCTGTGGGAGATCAAGTCAGTTGCTTGACCGGTAAGGAAGAGAGGGAGAGAGGAGACTCACAGGAGGAAAGGTACGAGCGCAGCTGGGTGGGCACGACCTCAACAGCGTACGCGACAGCGGCGATGGCAAAGAGGCCCCAAGGCAGGCCGCCTTTGATTGAGAGGCAGGGAAGAAGACGTCAGCTCGGTAGAAGAAGAAACGGGAAAGGCCACGCACAGAGCATGTTGCCAATGAGGAGCGTGGTGAGGTTGGTCGAGAAAAAGATGAGGAAGACGAAGGCGAAGTTCCAGATCAGTCCGCCGATCATGACCTGTACAGTAACCATCGTCAGGGGAGGTCTTGAAAGCGTTGTCCGGCCACTGACGCACCTTGCGGTAGCCGAAGCGGTCGACGAGCGGTGCGCCAAAGACGATGCCGATGATGAGGGCCGCGTTGACGCCCGAGCCGAGCGCGGACTGCCACGCCGAGGGGATGATGTACGAGCCGTTGGGCTGCTGGACGCCGTAAGCGCGCTGGAAGGTCGGCGCCGCGTAGAGCGAGTTGAGGAGGATCGTCGAGTAGCTCTCCGCCGTCACTGCGAGCGAGAGTGCAACAGACCAGGCGACGCCCTTCTTCCAGAGTTTGAAGTTCTCGAAGAGCGAGAGCTCGGCGTCGGGAGAGGGCTTGAGGGGACGGTCGCCGGCCTCGAGGGAAGAGCTCGTATCGTCGATGCGCTTTTCGCCAACGTCCTCGACGTGGTGGTCATGCATCTTGAAGTCGGGTTTGTTGGTGGCGGACCTGGTAGCATCGAGAAACAAGAGCAAGGAGAGATGAGGAGGAGGACGGGTGTGAGGAGGAAGGAAAAGAGGGTCAGTCACTACGAGGTAAATGGGTAGCGAATGGGCGAGAGGGTACAGAAGCTCACATGAAGGATGACGATGAAGGAAGTACGGTACGAGCGAGTAGTGGGAGTGAGGATGAAAAGAAGGAAGAGAAGAAGAGGAAGAGGGAGAGTCGCTGGAGACGCGAGGGGCGACGCAGCGGGGCTGCCAATCCCCCACTTACGCCCCGCGAGACACCGCCGTTCCTGCCTGGCGTCTGGCGCAGGAAGCGGGACGGAGCAGACCCGGACGAGAAGGACGAAGGCCAGCGCTCCCCGACGCCGGCAAGCAGGCCCGGACGTGGTCAATGCCTGCTTTGATCAGGCGGGGCGAGGTACGAGCCGTCACGATGGGCTGGAAGGAGGGGGAGAAGCAACTTCGACGACCCCCCGCGTCGCCAAATTCGTCCGGAACTCGTCCGACTCTCCTCCTCCTCCCTCTCGCCGTCGTTCTCTTTCCGCCGCTGCTCTCGTCGGCGGGTTTCCCCACTGCTTCCTGCCCGAGTGCCCCCACTGCTGCTCGCTCGCGCGCGTGACCGGGCTCACTCCGCCTCTTGCTTCCGCTCCCTCTCCCTCCGCTCAGCTGCTCCGCTTCTGCTTCCGCTCCCCCGTACACTGAGTCCCGTCCGACACCTCAACAGCAGTTGTGCGTACGACGCCCCCTCTCTTCGCCCATCCCCACCACTGACCCGCTCTCTCTCCAACCAGTCCCACCTCGACCATGCCCGACGTTTCTTCCCCCGACCGCCGGCCAAACATCCTCTTCGTCCTCGCCGACGACCACGCCTCCAAGGCCATCTCGGCGTACGGCGCCGGCATCAACTCGACGCCCAACCTCGACCGCCTGGCGAAGGAGGGCGCGCGCTTCGACCACTGTTATGTCACGAATTCAATCTGCACACCGTCGAGGGCCACGATTTTGACGGGCACGCACAACCACGTCAACGGTGTCACCACGCTCGACTCGAAGATCGACAAGGTAAGTAGCGAGCCGTTCTCCGTCTTTTCCCTTTGCTGATTCCCTTCGACGCACAGAACCTCCCGAATGTCGCGAAGCACCTCCGCGCGTCGGGCTACCAGACCGCCATGATCGGCAAGTGGCACCTCGGCGAGGGCGAGGCGCACGAACCGACCGGCTTCGACTACTGGACGACTCTTCCCGGTCAGGGCAACTACTGGGACCCGACGTTCATCGACTCGAACGGGAGCTACATCGAGAAGGGCTACGCGACTAACATCATCACCGACAAGACGCTCGACTTTATCAAGCAGCGTGATGCGTCGCGCCCGTTCTTGTACGTTCCGCTTTCTCCTCTCCCCTTTCCCTCACGCTTTTCCAGCTGACTTTACCTTCTCCCACAGCATCATGTGTCATCACAAGGCCCCTCACCGCTCGTGGGAGTGCGACAAGAAGCACCGCGACCTTTACCGCGACCCGATCAAGCTCCCCGATACCTTCAGCGACGACTACAAGAACCGCGCGAAGGCCGCCGCCATTGCCAAGATGCGCGTCGAGTCGGACATGTCCTACAACGACCTCGGCCTTTCGCAGCCCGAGGGCGGCTCGGACGTCGGGGAGCTCGAGCTGCCCGCGTACCCGTTCATCTCGTCGCGCAAAGTCCCCATGCCGGACGACGTGTCGGGGCTTCGGCTGGTCGACCGCGAGACGGGCAAGAACTTCACGTTCAAGACGCGCGAGGAGCTCTCGGTCTTCAAGTACAATCGGTACATGCAGCGCTACCTCCGGTGCATCCAGTCGATCGATGACAACATGGGCCGCATGCTCGACTTCCTCGACGAAGAGGGACTGGCGGAGAACACCATCGTCATCTACTCGTGTGCGTCATCCCTCTCCCTGGTCTGTCTCCGTCTTCTCCAGCACAGTCCTGACCATTTCCTTGCTTCCTTGCTTCCTTGTTTCCTTGTTTCCTTGTTTCCTCGTTTCCTCGGTTCCTTGTTTCCGTGTGCAGCCGACCAGGGGTTCTTCCTAGGTGAATACCTCTCCCTCTTCTCCCTCCCTCTCTTTTCTTCTCTTCTTCTTCTCTTCTTCTCCTTCTGAACTGACTGTCCGCGACGAGCAGGCGATCATGGGTGGTTCGATAAGCGCTTCATCTACGAGGAGTCGTTCCAGATGCCCTTCCTGGCGCGCTGGCCAGCCGCGATCCCGCCCGGCACGGTGGTCAAGGACATCGTGCAGAACGTCGACTTTGCGCCTACGTGGCTCGAGGCGGCGGGCGTCAAGGTTCCGAGCTACATGCAGGGCGAGTCGTTCTTGACGAGCATGAAGGGCGTTGGCAAGCCCGCAGGGAACGAGACCGTTGCGTACCATCGGTGCGTTTTCCTCTTCTCTCCCTTAACATTTCTAACCTCTACCGCTCTCGCACGCAGCTACTGGATGCACAACGACTCGATCCACAACGCCTACGCGCACTACGGCATCCGCAACCAGCGGTATAAGCTCATTTAGTGCGTTCCTGTGCCCTCTTTGCCCGGTCTTTGATCTCTCCTGCCCTACTGACCGCCTTCCTTCGCTCTCTACTCTTCTACCCCGCCCGCCTCTTCCTCCACCTGCTCTTTCCCCGGTGCAGCTGGTACAACGAGGGTTTCGGCCTCCCCGGCGCCGCTCCGGGCGGTCAAGAGCGCGAGTGGGAGCTCTTCGACTGCGACGAGGATCCTCTCGAGCTCTTCAACGTCTGGCGCGACGCGCGGTACGCCGACGTGCGCGAGGAGATGGTGCGCCAGCTGAACGCGAAGATGGCCGACATCGGCGACGACCCGGTCCACCAGCTCGGGGTGAGCGCAACCCAGCTGGACGAGAACGACAAGGAGCACCGGGGCAGCAACCTCGCGCTTAAGGCGAACCAGAAGAACCTGTAGACCTCTTCCCCTCTTTCCTCTTCCGCCTCCTCTCTCCTCTCTTGGTTTTGTACCTAGATTTCTATGCAGTCGCTTCCCACTGTACGCCATCGCAATACTTTCTCTTCCGCTCGTCCTGTTCTTTCCCCGGTCGAGCACACCCCGAGAGCGAGACGACAAGCCTGGAGACAAAAAAGAACGAGGAAATGCTTCATGTTCCGTCTACCGCGCTAGCAAGGCCCTCGCATCCTTCAGCAGCCCTTCGAGCGCCTGCAGCCCTTCAACCCTCCGACTCGGCGTCGTAGGCGGAGACGGGGTACCGCTTCGTCGAGAATGGCCGTTGGTGAGGGGTGTGCTGAGCGGGGGAACGGTGACGGAAGCGGCGACGGCAGGCTTCTTTGGATGACTGCGATGGAAGGACGAGATGAGATCGACAGGAGAGCAAGAGAAGGAAGAGGGAGAGCGCACCTGATCTCCGCCTCGGCCGGCGCCTGACTCGCCCGCCTCTTCTTCACTCCCCCGTTCGGCGTGCTCGGCAAGCTCAAAAAGCCGCCCAGGTGCGGCTTTTCCCGCTCCCTCTCGCGCTGCCTCTCCCGCTCGACCGCAGCGACGCAGACCCGCTCCTCGGCCTTGTCGAGCGAGGCCTCGAGATGGTCGAGCGACGACTTGAGAGCGTCGTCGAGCGTACCTTGGAGGGTGTTCGAGGAGGAGAAGGTCGAGATGACGTAGTTGGCGAGGACCTCGAGGAGGAGGCGGGCGAGGGAAACTGGACGCCGTCGGGAGGAAGCACCGACTTCGTAAGCGCTTCTGGTGGAAGCGGGTGTATGAACATGAGACGTACGATCGGAGACAGGTGGTCGTTGAGCAAGAGAGGTTGCAACGTCGGGGAAGTTGCCGGCGGTTTGAAAGTCGGAAAGGGCAACGTAGGTCTCGACGGCAGAGCGGAAGGAGCTGAGTATGAAGCACGTCAGCTGAAGTGTAGGAATTACAGCACGAACGAGACGGAGCGTACCTTGCGCCCTGCGGAAGCAGCGGCAGGGCGAGTCGAGACCGCGGTCGAGGCTTGATGGCGGGCTCGGACTCGTCGATGACGGCTTGCAGCTGTTGCAGGTAAGTCGAGACGAAGTCGGGCGCTAAGAGCACGTACAGTAAGGATCGAGTGAGTGCGGACAGGCGAGGGAGGAAAAGGAGAGAAGACGAACCGGAAGAAGCGTCACGGAGGTTCGAGTACGCTCTGGCCATGCTTGCCCGCCAGGCGTCGACGAGCGGTGTCAGGTAGCCTAGGTAAGGGCATCGAGTGAGCCTTGCTGCCGGAGTGCGAGTGAATAGGGAGAAGACGCACGGTTGGACGGTCTTGGCTCGCGCTCCTTCCGGATCGCGAATGCCCCGAACAGCTTGCTTGCCTCGGCGTCGAAGTCAGCCTCGGCGCCGTCGAGGTGCGCGACGTACACCGACGAGGCGGAAACGCCTGAGAGGGCGGACAAGTTGAGGTTGTTGAAGACCTGGCGAGCGGGAGGAGGTAAGCCAGAGATCGGTCGCGAAAGAGAGACAAGCCTCACTGTTAGGCGGAGGGACGCTTCTTCCTCGGCAGAAAGAGTGCGGTCCGGGCAGAGAACGGCGAGGACGGCGGGCGGGAAGAGGGAGTTGGCCGTGATCTGCTGGACAAGGTCGGCGATGCGGGTTCGCGCAGCGGCCCAGCTACTCACGAGTACGGTTAGTCCGCTCGAGAGGGAAGAGGGGAGAAAGGACGTACTCGAACGCCTCGCCCTTCCGCTTCGTGCAGTCGAGCACAACCAAGCCCGCCGATGCGGCCTCCTCCTCGCTCGGCCTCTCCTCCTCGCTGAGCATCCTCACCTCGAGATCCGCGTACGGCGTGTCCATCTGCGCGTCGCCGTCCTCGAGGTCGAACTTGCACGCTAACCAGGCCGCGAAGGGCGACGAGGGAGATGAGGACGAGATGAGGGCGGTGAAGGTCGGGCGGAAGGAGAGGTACTGCGACGAGAGCGCGGTCGAGAGATGCGAGGCGAGGGTGTTGAGGAAAGTGCCGCGAGACCAGATGCGCGAGCGGGCGGCGGCGGCCTAATCGAGGGAGGACAAGGTCAGTCGGAATGGATGAAGAGGACAGCGTGAGAACAGAACACACCTCTCGCAGACGCTCAGCCATCTCCCAGTCCCGCTCCTTCGCGCTGATCTCCTTCCGCTCCTTGTCCTCCTTCGCCGACCCGCTAAGGAGCGATGCCCCGAGGCTCAATCCGCCAAAGTCGATCCCGACGTCGCCCGTCCCAGCCATCCCGTAGTCCTCGTCCTCCTCAACATCAAGCAGCTCCTCGTCCGCATCTCCCTCCTCGTCGTCCTCCTCCCTCCGCCGCCGCTCGCCCTGCAACCCCTTGACGACCTCCCTCCACTTCCTCGCCCTCTCCTCCTCCCTCTCCTTCTCCTCGACGCTCCTCCTCGTCCGGCGCACCCACGCCCTCAAGCACCCCCTCCGCAGCGTCGCCTCCCTCGCAGCCTTGACCGCCCCCTCCCGAACGAGCAAGCGCTCCATCTCCTCTCTCGCCCGCTCCGCGACCTCGCTCGCGAGGCGCTCCTTCGCCGCCCGCTCCCGCTCGCTGATCTCCCTCCACCGCTCCCGCACTGCGCCCTCGGCCGCCCTTCTCGTCGGGCCCGCGAGCGCATCGCGCACGAGCTCGTCGGCGAGCTGCCCCGCCAGGGAGGTGACGAGCGCGGTGCGCTGCGCTGCCGCGGCGGCGGTCAGGTGCGATGCGACGGCGAGGGAGGCGTGGTGCAGGCCGGGGGAGGTGAGGGGGAGGTGGTGCGCGTGGGGAGGAGGGATCGTGGCGGAGACGCGGCGGGAAGAGGAGGTGAGGGTTGGAGAGTGGGCAGTCGGAAGGCGAGGAGAAAGTACGGCAGGTGCGGCGGGGACGAAGGGGGAAGCGGTGACCGCCGTGCGAAGCGAGGAAGGCGGAAGTCGCTTCGTCGGCCGCAGCAAGGACGGGTCTGATGCCGCTGGTGCTGCTGGTGCCGATGCTGCCGATGCTGCCGGAGAGGGTGCGAAGGAAAAGGCGGGCGCGGCGGCGGAAAGGGTGGCCGGCGGCGCGGCGGACGATGGAGCGGCCGGGACAGGAGAAGGTGCAAAGGAGGATGGCTGTGCGGACGGTGTGAGACCAGGGAAAGGCGCCCCCGCTGCCGAAGGGAAAGAAGGAAGAGGTGGGCGAGCGGACGCAGTGGACGCAGCGGACGCAGCTGGTGCACCTGATGCTGTTGCTGCTGGACCACCAAAGGACGGCACAAACGCCGGCGCCGTCGCGCTGAGCCCGCCGGCCGAAGAAGCGGGAGCACCGCCGAAGGGGGATGCGGAGGGCGGAGGAGGGGTCGGAATCGGGGTCGTGACGGGCGAGGAGGAGTTGAGCGGAGTGCGAGCAGCGGGAGCACCGAGGAAGGAGGGCGGCGCGGCTGGCTTGTGCACCGGCGCAGTTGAGCTGGGAGGGAAAGAGGACGCTCCGCCGGGAGCGGCAGCGGAGGCGAGAGAGGGCGTTTGCGGGATGAGCTCGACGGCGCCAGCGGGACCGGAAAGCTTGCCGTCGATGACGTCCTGGTACGAGGCGGCGCCGCGCTTGGCCTCGACGAGGCGTCTTGAGACACGCGACTTGAGGGTCGCGGCTGTGAGATCAGGGTGAGCTTGAGATTGGGAAAGAAAAGGAGGGGAAAAGAACGAACACTTGAGCATTGCGCCCTTGTGCAACTCGGCGACCATCTTGCCCCTCTCGTCCGCCCTGACGACCACGCCGAGCTGCTCGCAGATGCTCCTCGCCTCTGCCTCGTCGTCGCACCCGAGCACCTTGGCCAAATGCCTCAGCGGGAACGCCGAGTGCTGCCTGAGGTACGCGCTCCGGAGCGCCTCGAGCGCGTTGCGGCGCACGTCGTTGAAGTGCGTCGAGAGGATGCAGCCAAAGAGGTACGGCACGGACGGGTCGCCGACGAGCTTGAAGAAGCGCGAGAAGGCGTTCAGGCTCGCGCGCTCGCCGCGCGCAAGGTTGCTCTTCTGCGCGAGGCGGTGCAGTGCCAGCGCGGTTTGGAGGAGGGGGTGCGAGAAGACGGAGGGCGGGAGGAGCTCGGTCGACCAGACGACGTCCGGGTCGCGCAGGTGGGTCAGGAGGTGGTAGGCGCGGAACTCGGGCTCGTTGGGGAAGGAGGCCGAGGATTGGATGCGGGCGTCGTCGTAGAACTCGTTGAGCGATTTGAGGACTGTGGAGAAAAGGTGAGACGTAGGCCCGAGGATGCAAAGAGGAAAAAGACGCACCCTTCCTCAGCTGCTCCAGCTCCTGACTCTCGCTGAACCCGCTCTGCTCCCTCAGCGCTCCGAGGGCAAGGATGTGGTACCTCGCGATGCGCTCGTTGCACTCGATCGCGCTCCGCCCGCGCACGTTCTGGACCGTGAAGTCCTGGCGGATTGAGCGCGTGCGGTCGCGCAGGAAGGGGTGCGTCGTCGCGAGCGGCAGGGTTGGGAGGAGGTCGTGGAAGAGGTAGTCGAGGGTGCGGTGCAGGACGGCCGGCGGGCGGACGTCGGAGGGGAGAGGGGCGTCGTTGCCAGCGGCGGGGCGGTGGAAGGCTTTGACGGCGCGAGACGGGTCGATGCGGGTCGTGCCGGGGTACTGATTGGAGTAGCTGGTCAGTACCGATCAGAGGAAAGAAGCGGAGGAGAGATAGGCGTACTCGTTCAAGCGGGTCGACGTTGTTCTGGTACTCGCGCTCCTCGCGCTCCCATTCAGGGCACATCTCCTCGCAGGTGCCCTGGAAGTCGGTTGCCTCATCGAGGCGCATCGGCTTGCTAGGGTCGGGGATCAAGCCGGCCTTGATGGCGGCGAGGCGTTGTTGGTCGCGGAGAGGCTTGAGCTGCGCGGAGGGAAGAGGCGCTGGTGTCAGTGAGTGGTGCAGGGAAAGAAGGGTGGGGCGAAAGGAAGGGGAATACGCACCTCGAGATACCGGTTGTTGGGCAGACTCGCCTCGAACCGCTTCTTCCTCGCGTCCGAGTCCTCGCCGAGCACCTCGAGCGTCGAAATCTGTCCCGGCGCGCGCGGCGGCGCTGCGGCAGCCGGAGTAGCCTCGCTCGTCAACTCGTCCTCTTCCTCCTCTTCTTCCTCCTCGCCCTCGTCCTCCTCGGCGATGCCGTTCTGTGCGGGAGAAGGCGGGCGGAAGAGGGAGGGTTGAGCGTTCGGTGCGGAGGTGGAGAACGCTGAGGGCTTGAAAGAGGAGGGGAAGGCGGAGGTGGAAGCGGGTGCCGAGGAAGAAGGGAAGGCGCTGGCCGTGCCCGACGACCCGAACGCGCTCCCTCCGCCGCCGAAGGCAGACCCGCCCCCACCGAACGCACTCGCTCCTCCGCCGAACGCACTTCCTCCGGCCGGTGCTGCCCCGAACGCGCTCCCCCCCGCTCCTCCTGCTCCTGCTCCGCCGCCGCCGAAAGTGCCAAACGACCCGGGGTCGCCGAACGCGGCGAAGGCGCTCTTGGCTGCCGCCGCCGCTGCCGCTGCGCCGTGGTCGTCCTCGTCTGCGGCGTGTTGCTGGTCGTCCTCTGGCGGGTGTTGTGGGTCGTCTTCGGACGGTTTGCGCCAACTGAGGTTGGTGGAGCGGGTGAACCCGGATGCGCCTGCGCCTCTGGTGCTGGTGCTTGGTGCTCTTGGTGCTCCTCGGCCGCGACCGCGTCCTCGTTGGGTGGTTGAGGAGGTGAAGGCTTGGGGTGGGGTCGAGTCGGTGGACGAGGACGAGTGGGAGGGAAAGGCGGAGGAGGGGCGGGTGCCGCCTCGCCAGGGTTGCATTGACGGTGAAAGAGAGGCTGGGTGAGCCTCTGAAGCGAGTACAAGCAGTCAAGTGGGAGGTCAAGCTGGCGGAGGAGGAACGAGCGAACAGCTTGATCAACGACCGCTCACTCGGACTGGCGGCAAGGCTCACTGGCACACTCAACAGCTCACCAGACATCCCATACACCCGCCCGCCCTGCCCAGCGCTTCCTCCACCCTCTGCTCCCCCTTCTATCCCTCAACCTCATCATCAACTCGCTCACCTCCTCCCTAGCTCGCCTGGAGCACTGTTACGCTTCGCTCACCGCATCGGAGTGCTACTCAGGTCACTCAGTGCACGGAGCAAGTCACCCTGAGCTGTCATGGCTGATCTCGCTTTTCCTCCCCTCCCTCCACCCTCTGGCACGCCCAGTCCTCCTGCGGCCTCGAGCTCCCGGCCGCCTGTCCTTCGGTTTCTAGCCGCCGTGGCTGCGTTGACTCGTCTCGCTCGATCAAGAGCCAGCGGGCGACTGCGCGAGGCGGACGCTCAAGCGAGGCAAGGACGAGGAACCACAAGAACGGCAGCGAGGAGGCTTCTCCCTCGGTTTGCGCGGGTCCTCTCTCTATCCGAGCTGTGCGAGAGCGTGCAGAGGAGCGTATTCGTGGCTCTGCTGCTTGTGGCATGGCTTGCCAGGCGAAAGAGGCTGTCTTCTCGGGAGAGGAAAAACGCGCTCACTCTTCTCCCTCCTCGCTTTTTCCGCCCTGCCAGCACGTACAACCTTTCGCGCTGACGGTGCAGTAGCTCACGGACTAGCGCAGAAGGAGGCGCGTGAATGCCGTGCACTGACCTCCGACCTTCGCATCGCCGACCTGCGTTCGCCTCTCTCTTTCTCGCACACCCTTCTGCCACCCATAGAGTGCGTTCAGCACTGCCACGGGCGCGTAGAGCGTGCGTCCTTTCCCTCTCTCTGATGCCTCCCTGCGCTGATCCCTTCGTTGACGACGCTCTCTTCCTCGCCTCGCTGCACAGCTTCACCGCCTCGCACCGCTCCCTCTCTGGCCTCTCAGCTTCTCCCACGCTCTCTACATCTCTTCAGCGCGCTCGACGAGCCCAGGACGATAGTGCACCAGCTTGTTGGGCAGGAGGAGCGTGCGTCGTCCCCCGCTCTCGTTCGGCATCCTTCCCTTCGATCTCGCTGACCGTCGCCCGAAGCAGCACCAATGCCACTCTTCCTGCGTTCAGCAACCTCCAAGCGCAACCTCGCCGCATCTCCCGCTCCTTCACCTGCACCCCCTCCCACCCTCGACCCGCCTTTCCAGCTCCCACTCCCTTCCTTCGTCTCGTCCGCTTCCCTCTCCGACTCTGCCTCGTCCGCCTCCACCCCGCCCACCTCGCTCGACATCCCCGGCGGCGGCGCACCCAAGCGCAGCGACTCGGGCGGGTCAAAGTGGACCATCCTCGACGGCGAGACGGCGCAGACGACCTCCGAACTGCCGAACGGCATTGTCAAGGGCGAGGGCACGAAGGAGTCGCGGAACAGGGCGAACAGCGTGGGGTCGACGAAGGGAATCAAGGGGTTCTTTGCGCGCAGGAGGAGCGGGAGCAAGGGCAGGCTGGGTGGTGGGGACGAGGTCAGGGTGGAGGAGGTCCCGCCTGTCCCGGCTCTGCCGCCCACCATCGGCGTCGTTGAGCTTGCTCTGTCCGCGAAGAGTGAGCCGCCGGCGCCCTCGAGCAGGCGAGACGAGCCCGCAGCGTCCGCCGGAGAAGAGGACGACCTCGCTTCGCTCCTCCGCCTCGTGCACGCCGCGGGCGACAAGATCGGCGGTGACGACCAGCAGCCTCACGAGGCTCACGCCCAGCCATCGCCCAACCTGGACGGCCCGCCTCGCCTCGTTTCGTCCGCCTTTTCTTGCGCGGGCTCGACCTTCTCGTCTCCGTCTTCCTCCGCCACGCCAGAGACGCCGAAACCGCTCTACTCCTTCCTCTCCCACCTCAACGGCCTCGGCAGCAGCTCAAAAACGGGACCTCCCCCTTCGGCTCGCGCCTCGCCCGCGCGGCTTCCGCCGTCTTCGCCTGCGCCGCCGGCCCGGTTCCGCTCGGCGGCGAAGCAAGTAGTCGACGGGGGGGAGGACGACTACGGAGCCGCTTCGGACGAAGAGGGCCATGAGGTCCAGCCGGCGCGGCCGAAGAAGCAGCTCGCAGCGAGCCGACCTCCACCCTCCGCCCGCTCGTCCAGCGCTCGAGGCGTCTCCCCTCGTCCTGCTGATCCTCGCCGTCCTCTTGGGCCCCGCGCGACCGCCCTCCTGCGCACCACCCTCTCTCGCCTCCCGCCTCCTTCCAGCTCTCCCTCTTCTGCCCCGAGCTCGACGCGCCCTTCTTCTTCCAGTCCGCCTCCATCTCGGCCCCCGCCTCTGCATCACGTCCTCGCGCGCCTCGCCCTCGTGCGCAAGCTCGCCTCGCCCTCCGGTCTGCCCCTCGTCCAGGGCCTCGAGGTCGAGTCCGCGTCCTCCTTCCCGCTTTCGCCTTCTCTCGCGGCGAGCGAAGCAAGGGACAGCTTGATAAGGTACGGCGCGGGCGAGAGGGCGAGCGTAATGAGCGCCTCGGCGAGGCTAAGTGGACCGCTCTCGCCGGGAGAAGCTGGGGAGGGATGCAAGCAGGACGAGGCGATGCGGATTCTGAGCGAGTGGGAGGGAGAGCACGGCGCCCTCTCTTCGCTCTCGACCGTCCGACGCCTGCTCGACGCTCCCTGTCCAACCGCATCGTCCGTCCCGCCCTCCTCCTCCTTTGCCGGCATCGAGACGCCCCTCCCGAACCTCCAGCAATGGGCCGCCCGCCCGCCCTTCCTCGCCCGCAAGCTCGAGACGCGCGTCCTCCGCGTCGCGGGGCTGGAGAGCGTCGTCGAGGATGTGGTCCGGCCAGCGAGGATCGGCGGCGGCGGCGGAAGAGCGGGTGGGCTCGAACGGTCGAAGAGGCTCAGGGGGCTTCTCCTCGCTTGTGAGGCGGGGATCGGAGACTTCGACGGGCGCAGGAGGGAGCGGGAGAGGCCCTCGCGCGCGACGACTTCCTCGGCGCCCGCCGCTGCGGTTGACCTTCCCAGCCCGGCGGACAAGGGCCTCTCTCCCGCCCTCCGCGCTACGGCAGCTGGTGCCGCCCCTCCTCACTCGCGCACTGCGCTCTCTGCCCCGGTCGAGCGGTCGAAGCGGGGGAGCAGCCAGTTTGGTGCTGGAGCGGGACGAGGAGGACGGGCGCGCCGACTCGGGCCCGGGCCGCTGCTGCTCAAGGCGCTGGCGGAGGAGGCGGAGAACGACGGCGAGGAGACAAAGACGCCGCCGGCGGGAGTGAACCAGGACGAGGCGACGGTGGAGCGGGCGAGCGAGACGGACGACGACGACGACCGCCCGCTTGCGCAGATCAAGCAGCAGTGCCTGTCGCTTCTCCCGCCGACGGCGGTCAACGTGCGAGTACCCTCGCCAAGCAGGCAGCGCTCGTCCCTCGCCGTGGCCCCGTCCGCCTCTTCTCCTCCTCCGAACCCGACGCGCGCGGCCCTCCTCCTCGCTCAGCGCCGCACCGCCACCCTCGAAGCGGAGCTCTCCGCCCTCCGTGCGCGGGAAGTTTCCACACGGGAGCGGGAAGAGGCGCGGTTCGTCGCCGAACAGGAGCGGGAGCGCGAGCGGACGAGGCAGGAGCAGGAGAGGGAGGTCAGGCGGAGGGAGGCGGAGATGAAGAGAAGGACGAGGGCGATGATGGACCCGCTCGTTGCGCCGGAGAGGGAGGCGAGGGAGAAGGCGGAGCGGGAGAAGGAGGCGGAGAGGGCGAAGGCAAGGGTGAGGAGCAGGGAGCAGAAGCGCTCTTCCACGGTCCCTACGCCGTCCTCGCCGCATCACCACCTTGAACACCCGCACCTCGGACAGCAGGGCTTCCTCGTCCCTCCTTTGCACCCGTGGGCGATGCCCATGCCGATTCAGCCGTTCGCCGTCCCAGTGCCCGTGCCCGTTCCGGTGCCGGGCGGGTTCTACCAGCTCCCGCCTGCGCTGTCGACCTCGGCGCCCGACCTCCAGCAACAGCACCGGGCGTTGTCGCCCATCCCGACAACGCCGAAAAGAGCCGTCTCGCGTGCTCCTCCTCAAGCAAGGTCGCCTTCCCCAGCTGCGGCGAGGCGACAGTCGCAACTGCCCCCACCTGCCACACACGCTCTCTCTCCCGTGCGTTCGACGTCGGCAGGCGGGACGAAGCGGACCTCGCTCCTCGCGCCGTCCCGCTCGCAGCCCGACCTCAAGCGGCTCTCCTCCCATCGCCCCGTCTCTCCCGCTCTTCCTCCTCCTCTTCCGCCCGCACACTACCCCCCCTCGCCCTCGTCTCCGGCCCTCTCTCCCCCTCCCGTCTCCCGCCCCTCCCCGACCCCCGTCCAGAAAAAGCGCCTTTCGACCCAGCCGCTCCTCTCGCACGTCTACCCCTCGTCCGGCTACGTCCCGCCTTCTACTACGCACCACCTCCAGACACCGCCTAGGACGCCCAGGGAGGAGAAGCGGCGGACGCTGAAGGGCGGGGCGGCCTTTCTGAGCGGGGCGGATTTGGAGGGACGGAGGAGGGTCGCGTCGTCGGGATGAGGCTCGATGGTGCATTTCCTTCTGCCTGCTCTCTCGTCTCCAACAGGGTAGTGATACACGCGCTCGTCGTCGAGCAGTCCATATACCCTTCTGCAACTCGTACCTATACCTCGCTCGTTTCCCTGGTCTGGCCTACCCGCCTCTCCTTCTCCCAGCGTAGATCCCCTACTCCGTCCAGCGTGAAAGACGACTCTTCGTTGCCCGCTCCTCTCAGGACGGGACAGCAGAGACGGACGGGTAGAGAGGCGAGACATTACAGAGGGTGCGAGAGAAGAGACAACGAGAGAGCAAAGACGGGGGCGCTAAGGACACGGTAGACACGGGAGGGAGAAGGCACTGTACAACAAGGTGAGGAAGACGAGTAAGGCGGACAAGGTGTACGAAAATGAAAGGGAGGCGAAGAGAGGGCATCACGACAACAAGGCGAGTGAAACAGAAAGGGATTCTCCGACGAAGTTGCGCGCGGTAAGACGATGCGTGTGCGTGTGTGTCTAGTGCGGATGAGGCGGGAAAGACGATGAAGGCGAGTAGGCACGTTCAGGCGGCGATGACGGGGACGATGTGGTGCCTGGTGGACCTGCGGAAGGTGGGAGGCGTCACTGCGTCAGTTCTCTTCGCTTGTCCCTTCCCGACATCGACAAATTGGACCCTGCGCGCACCCAAGCTCGCCAAAGAGGAGACGCGCAAGATTAAGAAAACGCACCTCTCCTCAGCGTCCCCAGCCTCATCCTCCTCCTCCGCGCCCCTCCTCCCCCTCCCATCAAACACCCCCAACCGCCTCAAGAACCCCCTCCAGTAGCTCAGCGCAAACTCGAGCGAGTCGAACTCGCCGCCCCACGCGGCCGCCTCGCGGGCGGAGAACGTCGACCCCGTCGGGGAGGGAGGGGCGAAAAGGACGGATTCTCCGTGCGTGTGCGTGTGAGCTCGAGGAGAGGAAGGCGGCAGGGCAGGCGCATCGGGGTGCTCCGTCTCGGCGTCGCTGACCTCGCCGGTCTCGAGCGGGTCGTCGAGGAAGCCGCGCCCGAGCGGGCCGAACCCGTCGCCGGCGGCAGTGAAGCGAACGAGGCCGTGCTGGACGGGCGAGGAAGAGCGAGGGGAGGGGACTGGGGTCGGGTCCTCAGTCGCGGGGGTGGACGCTATGAGGGAGAGGTGCGAGGGCGGAATGTGCAGGTAGGAGAGGACGGCGTGACCTGCGCGACCAATAGCGGAGCGCACATCAGAACAGACTCTTCGCGAACAGAAGTCAAGAACGGAACGCGGAGCGGGACGCACCGAAAAGCATCTGCTCCTCCCTGTCCCTCACCCCATCCTCCCGCCTGCGGTCCTCCTCCCTCTCCCTGACAATCCTCCGCGTCCTCTCCTGCCTGTCGAGGTCCTCCGTGCGCTCCCTCGCGCCGACGCTGCTCCGCTTCTGGCTGCTCTGGCTCCCGGCCCTCCCGCCCGCGCGACGGTGGCGCCGCTTCTGTGAAGCGACGGACGAGGCAGTCCGAGCGGGCGAGGCGCCGCGGGGAAGGGAAACGAGGGAGGCGGACGATGGCGAGGCGAGGAAGCGTCGGCGGGCTGCAGCGGCGGACGAGAGCGTCGCGGAGGAAGAGGGGCGGCGCGCGCGCGAGTGGGAGGAGAGGCCTGCCGAGAGCGCGCCGGCGGACAGGGCAAAGTCGTCGTGCTGCTGCAGGTCGGCGAGGGCGCGGCGGGGCGAGGAAGAGGACGAGGTGCGGTCCTTCCTCTCCCCCACCTTGCGTGGCGTCTTGTCCCTCGCGGCGCCGTCCTCGTCCTCCGAGCCCGAGGTGAACCCGACGCTGCCCCCGTCGTCGTTCTCCTGCTCCTCGTGCGCGCGGTCGAGGTGCGCGTGGTCGCGGCGGAAGCGGGCGACTGAGTTGGAGGATTGGAGGTGCTGGTGACGTTCCGAGCTGGCGGCGAGGTTCTCCTCGGTGAGCTGGCCCCAGGACTCGCCGGCGGACCCTGCGCTGCCGAGGCTGAAGGTCGAGTCAAAGGAGAGGTGCGAGTGGACCGAGGGGCGGCGGGCGTGGAGCGGGAAGGACGAGGTCGAGGCGAGTGAAGGGGACGAGACGGATGCTGTGTCGTCGGTGAGAGGCTGGTCGAGGGCGGATGCGTAGATGGAGGGAAGCAGGTCCGACTGAGTGAGGGACTCTGTCGGGTTGAATACGCCGTTGCCGTCGTGAGCAGGCAGGAGGGACGAGGTGGGGAGAGGCGATCCGACCGACGACGGCTCGCTCGCAGAGGCCGTGGATCGACTGGCGGTGGAGGCAGTCGAGGTGTACGAGGTGCGCCTGAGTGCGTGGATTGGCTGGACGTCCTGCGAGGACTCGGTCGAGTCGCTGAGGGTGGTGTTGGTCGCGCGGGGCGGTGAGAAGAGCACCACCGCGTCCTCATCTTCGTGCGAGTGGGCGAGCGAGTGGCTCAGCTGGTCCGACGATTCACTGGCCTGCAGGCTCGCTGGCCGTGCCACCGTCTGCCGTCGTTGCTGGAATGCCGCCATCGTCGCAGGTGATGAGCGAAAGGAGAAGGGCCTGGGCGACCAGCAAGGGGTTGACTCCCTCGAGCAAAGCAGCCTTCGGACTGTCACAGCATGCTTGCAGTGGGTCTGAAAGCCCTATCGGCGCCGCAAGAGGCCCCCAAGAAGTGCGAGGTGGCTGTCTGCCGAAACTTTTCTCTCGTAGAAACCGCTTCGGCCTCGATCTGCGTTGAAAGCGCAAACAGATCGTCTTACAAGCAACAGAACGAGGAAGAAGACGCGTACTGAACAAGCGAGAACCGCCCCGACCCCCTCCTCAACAATCCCCCCGCCCGCTCCTCACCTCACCCCTCAGATCTTGACGCCCTGCCTCGCCGCCGCCTCCTGAACCATCGCGAGCAGCTGCCCGAGGCCCTCGCCGTCCAATCCCGCGAGGTCGAGCTGGAGCTGCGGCGGGAGCGGGTCCTGCTGCGCCTGGACGAGCTGCTCCAGCTCGGCAGCCGCGGCCGAGGCGTCCCACCGGTCGGCCGCCGCGCCCCCCCCTGCGCCACTGCCGCCGGCGTTGGCATGCGAGCCAGCGACTGAGGCGGGCGTACGCCCGTCGCCAGCGTCGGTCTCGTCCTCGTCGTCGTCAGAAGACGACTCCTCGCTCGACTCGACCTGGTACTCCGAGTCGTCGCTGTCGTCGTCCTCGTCCGCGTCGTCCTCGTCGGCCCTGCCGCCGTTGCGCCTCCTCTCCGCACGGTCCCTCAACCTCCCCTCCAAGCTCCTCACCGTCTCCCTCAGCGCCGCGTTCTCCTTCCTGAGCTCCTCGTTCGCGCGCTCGAGCTCGACGAGGCGCCCGTCCTGCCCGGCCTTTTTCGCGCGCTCGATCTCCCGGCGCTTCTGCTGACGGAGGGCTTCCTGGGCGCGGCGGCGCGCGACGGCTTCCTCGGGCGAGTACTGCACCTTGCGGCCGCGCTTGCCCTTCTTGCCGCCCTCCTCGTCGTCGTCATCTTCGTCGTCGTCGCCCCCGTTGGGCTGCTCAGAGGAGGACTGGGCGGTAGAAGAAGGCTGAGGAGAGGCGGACCTGGAGTCGGGCCGCGCCGAGGTGCTCGGCTGGCCGTTGTTGGCGCGGGGTTGGAGGACCGAAGAAGGGTCGGCGAGGAGGTCGTCCTCGGGTACGGGAGAGAGGGTCGAGCGGCCAGCGCCGGAGCGGCGGCGCTTGCTGCCGCGCGAGCTGGAACCGCTGCTGGAGGAAGCGGAAGAGGCGCCGCGCTTCTTCTTTCTGGCGGTGCTTGACGCGCTCGCCGAGTCGTCCTGCTGCGCGGACTCCGTCAACGCGGCCGAGCGCCTCGTCGTCCGCCCACTCCCACTCCCGCTCCCGCTCGCAACCGGCTGGACCTGAAGGTCCGGCTCGCCGACGGCGGGGGAGAAGCCCGTGCCCTCGGGCGTGTCGAGCCCACTGCCTGGACCGGTGAGGAGCGCAAGTTCGGCCGCGAATTCCTCGCTCGTGAGGCCGACGCGGCTCGCTCCTCCTCCCGCTGCCCCTCCTTCCCCTCCTCCCGCTCCTGTACCCCACCAGCCCCAGTCGATATCGCCCTCCTCTTCCCCCTCCTCGCCGTCGCCGTCACCCTCAGGCCCAAGGACAGACGGATCAAAGTCCGGGTCGTCCTCCTCGTCCTCGTCTGAGTCGGGAAAGTCGAAGTAGTCGTTGAAGAGAAGCGTGGCCGGGTCGAGCTCGGCGGTCGTCGAGGGTGGGAGGGGGACACGGCCGGAGCGGGTCGGCTGGGGCTGGTAGGCGAAGGAGGACGACGCGGAGGGAGAGCGAGTGCGGCGGGGACGAGATGAGGTGGAGGGAGCGGCAACTGGAGGGGCTGAACCACTGGCGTGTTGCGCCGCTGGAGCGGCGCCGACGCGCGCAGACGTAGTCGATCCTGGTTGACGAGGCGCTGGGGCGAGGAAGGCGTTCGCAGCCGCTTGACCACCTCCGGTCAGGGCCGAAGCGGACGTCGACACGCTCGATCTGCTCCCTGCCGCTGCTCCTCCTGATCCGCCCGAGCCATCGAGCTGTGGTACCGTCCCTCCGAGCGCTCCAAGCGTCCTGAGCAGCTCGTACGTGCTCGCCTCGCTCGTGTACTCGAGAGCGGGATGCGCTCCCGGCGTCGGTGCCGCCACCGAGCTTGACGCGGGAGTGTACCCGCCGCCTCCTGCGCCAGGTGCCGGTGAGGACTGCGCGGCGGTCGGCGAGGACTGGGCTGCAGCGGCCTGGGAGTGGACGGCGGCGAGGAGAGAGGCGAGCGAGTTGAGGGCGAGGTTAGCTTCTTCGCTGGTCGGACGGGGAGGCTGCTTGCTGGACATGATGGGAGTAGTTGGTGCTGTGGAGCGTGGTGTCAGCCTGGTTAGGGGACTGAGAAGCGAGAGATGAGCTCACAGCGTCCCGCTCCACCTCGGTTTGTGCCCCCGCTGGAACGCGTTTGGTGGCTTGTGCCTGCTCAGGCAGCTCAGTGAGAGTGATTCCAGAGCAAGTGAGCGCGTCTTGTGCCGAAAGAGCGAGAGGCAGGAGAGAGAACGAGCGAGAGCTTGAAGGAGGACGAGAGGAAGGACTTGAACAGCGACCAGCTACTCTCGGCACTCTGCTCGACTGCTCATACACACAGCCAGCTTCAGCACGGCCGACTATCCCTCCCCGTCCAGCTCTCGCCCCGCCCGCCGCTCTTCTCGCTTCGTCCTCCTCTCGCCTCTCCTCCTCGCCGCTCTCGTCAGTTCCTGCCCTGCAAGCCAGCTCATCACTCTCGATACCGCGCGAGACAGCGAACGAACGCCATGCCGCCGCCCAATCCCCCGAAGCAGTCCCTCTCCAAGGGCACGCTGGGCCTCAAGTTCATGGTCAGCCTGCTTTCGCCTCCCTCTGACCCAGCCGCAGGCTGACTCTCTTCCCATAGAACCGCGCCATCCCCGCCTCTCCCGCTCCCTCGGCCGGTTCCGCCGCCTCGACCCCCGCCCGCAACTCGCCTGCTCCGGGCGCTTCTTCCTCTTCTCTGGCCAGCAAGGGTCAGGCTGGCACGCCTACCGCAAGCACGGGCGGCAGGATGACCTTTGGTGGACCGGCGGCGGCAAAAGAGGAGCAGGCGGCTAAGCCAGACGCGGATGAGGATTGGGGAAGCCGGCGGGTTAACGGCAAGGGCAGGTGCGCTCGCTTACCTCGCTCACTTTCCTCACTTGCTTGGATACTCACGATCTCGACATGTCATAGCCGCGCCACCGTCGTCCACGAATCCTCCCTCCTCTCTTTCCCGCTCCTTTCCTCGATGCACTCCTTCACCTCGACCTCGTCCACCTACTCCTCCATGCCCCTCACTTCTTCCACCATCTCCGGACGGCGGAGTTTTGGTGGCGCCAACATCGAGATCGAGGTGCGCTTGCTTTCCCCTTCTTCCCGCTTTTCCTCTCCACGCTCCTCGCCTCACCTTCCGCCGGCCTTCCCTCCTTGTCCGCCATGGCACTGACGAGCTCTCCCTTCCTTTTTTGCAGAAACTCAACGACCCGACCTCGCACCAAGAACCGGAAAAGTCGGCCGATGGCGAGTCGGCCTCGCAGCGCAAGAAGCGCGAGAAGCGCGAGCGCGACGCCGCGCCCGTCTCGGTGCGCCGCTCCGCCGGCGGCTCGTCCCTCTCGAGCGCCAAGACGGGCAAGCGCACCGCGGCGCTTGACCGCGAGCGCGATGGCGAGCGCGAGACCGGGAGCGCGAAGAAGCGGAGGTTGGCTGCTGAGGAGCTCGGCGGCGGCGGCCGCGGCGAGATGGACACGGTGCGGTGGGAGGCGGACGACGACGAGGTGTCGTTCTCGTCGTCTTCCAAGCCGAAGAAGAAGGTCGTCAAGGCGGCGCCGACCGGCGGGTCGTCCTCGACAATCTTCCCCGCCGCGTTCGCTCGCCCGGCCGGGTTTGAGGGCGCGAGGAAGGGCGCGGCGCCGGAGGGCAAGGGCAAGAAGGGCAAGGGCGTGATGGGCGACTACCAGTGGGCGAAGAAGGGAGAGGTGCGCGAGTGGGACCAGGGCAAGGAGGAGGGGGACGACTCCGAGGAGGACGCGTCTTCCGACGAGGACGAGGACGACGAGGACCTTACTGCGCTGTTTGACGCGGCGGAGGGGGACTTTGGGATGGACGGGACGAGCGATGAGAGCGGCGACGAGGTCGAGGCGAGGTTGGCCAAGGGCAAGGCGGTTGGCGGGGGCAGGAAGGGCAAGCCGACGAAGAAGGTGGTCGTCGCGGGCGGGAAGAAGGGTGCGCAGGGGAAGAAGGCGAGGAAGTAGCGCACCTAGGTCGAGCGCAACTGAGACAAGCCGTCCTCCCTTTCCTTACGTTTGCCCCCTTCCCCGCAAAAGTAAGGCAAGTGTATTGTGGCGAGGGTTCCCCTCGCGAGAGCTTGCCTTCCTTCCACCCACTCGCTCTCGCTCCGTTCGCGCCCAAACCCCTCCCACACACTCCTACACAGCATCATGTCCACTGGTGCGTCTGCGCTCGCGCCCCACGGCCTCGTCGTCGCTGCGACTGACTCGCCCTTCCTCCGCGTGTTTGTCCCCCCTTCCCACCCGCAGTTCAAGGCGGAAAGACCGGCGGCAAAGGTGGCAAGGGTGGCAAGGGCGGCAAGGCCGGTGGCGACAACAAGAATCAGTCGACTCGCTCGCAGAAGGCCGGTCTTCAGGTGAGCACTCGCTTCCTCCCCGTCTCTCTCGCTCAACAAGCCTCGCGCGAGCGTGGGGGTAGCGTTCCTGGATGCAGAAGCGTTCATTGCACCCCCTGCACCGGTTCATCTGGCGCTCGAGGGGGTGTTGCGGTCGTGGGGGCTTTGTTTGGCGCATCGGGGTCGGCGGGTGATGGCACTCGACTCGTATCGGATCTCGCTCTGCAGGGCTCATGCCTCGCAGGGCAGCCATCCGAGCGTGTTCGTGTGCCGTTGCGCCTGCCCAGGAGCTCCCACATTGCCTACCTGCACCTCCTCGCTCAACCCGACGCGTCGACGCGACTTGTTTGCTGATCTGTCCTCTTTCCTCCCTGTCCAATGTAGTTCCCCGTCGGTCGTATCCACCGTTACCTCAAGGCGCGCACCCAGAACAACATGCGTGTCGGTGCCAAGGCTGCCGTGTACGCCTCCGCCATCCTCGAGTACCTCACTGCCGAGGTTCTCGAGCTTGCCGGTGCGTCTCTTCCTTTCGCCTGCTCCGCACGAGCACAGAGACTGACCGAGCTGCGCGAACAGGCAACGCCTCGAAGGACCTTCGCGTCAAGCGTATCACCCCCCGTCACTTGCAGCTCGCTATTCGTGGTGACGAGGAGCTCGACTCGCTCATCCGCGCTACCATCGCCGGTGGTGGTGTCCTCCCCCACATCCACAAGGTCCGTCTTCGTTCCTACTCCCTTCCTTTTCCTTCCGTACTTACCTCGACTCGCCGCAGAACCTCATCAAGGGTCCGGAGCAGATGGGTCCCCCCGGCATGGTCCAGCTCCCGCCGCGCCCCCAGGGCCCGCCGGGCATGCCCCAGCACCCGCAGCACCCGGGCATGCACCCGCAGCAGTAAACGCCCTGCCGCACCTCGTCCCCGTCGGCGCTTGATACCCCCACCCTCTTCCCCTTTCTCCCTGCCTGTGTTACGCTTCATTCCCCCCACGTTGTCCCGTGTCTGTGTCCCTCTCTTCCAATCACACCCTTTTCTTGTGCGCAGCGGCGTTGGCCTGTCGAGGCGCCGGTTTTCTCCCTCGTCTCGTAGTCCCTCCCCGCCGCGTTCTTCACTCTACTCCGCCTCTCGGCGGACGTACCTAAACTTTCGATTTTCTTGACCTCTCCCTACGCCGCCTGTCGGCCTCGGAAGCGGCAGTCACGAGCCCGAACCGCCCCTCGCTTTTCTTGCCGCTTTTTCTCGGACGTCCTCCCGCTACTGCCTCTCATTCGCGCCCGCCGTGCCGGAACAAAACTGTGCATCGCTTCCTCGTCCTCCTCGGACCCTCAGCTTCTGCGAGCGAGCTTCTAAACCCCCTCTCGTCGCCTCTCTCGTCCCTCCCCCTGCTCGCTCCGCTCAACCCGCTCAGATCGCTTGCGCAATGGCAGAGATGACTTAGGAGTGTGTGGGAGGGGTTTGGGCGCAAACGGAGCGAGAGCGAGTGGGTGGAAGGAAGGCAAGCTCTCGCGAGGGGAACCCTCGCCACAATACACTTGCCTTACTTTTGCGGGGAAGGGGGCAAACGTAAGGAAACGGAGGACGGCTTGTCTCAGTTGCGCTCGACCTAGGTGCGCTACTTCCTCGCCTTCTTCCCCTGCGTACCCTTCTTCCCGCCCGCGACGACCACCTTCTTCGTCGGCTTGCCCTTCCTGCCCCCGCCAACCGCCTTGCCCTTGGCCAACCTCGCCTCGACCTCATCGCCGCTCTCATCGCTCGTCCCGAGCCTCCTCGCCTTTCTCGAATTCGCCTTCTTCCCTTCCGCCTTTTCTTCCTCTTTCCCCTTCCCACTCCTCCCCGTTTTGCCTTTTCGCCCGCCTTCGCCCCCCCCCCCCCGCCGATCCCTCTCCGGATACAAGACGACGAAGCTGACGCGCTCGCGCTCAGGCATTCCAGGCCGACGAGCGGGAGAAAACCGTCGAGGTGAAGGCCGGCGAGGGGGAAAAGCGCTACGAGGTGCGCTTGCAACGCGGCGGTCTCCCCTCCTTCTTTCCGCGCTGTCGTCTCAGTTAGCGCGTCGTCTTGCCGGGAACGAGGGACACCAATACAAGAACGCCCAAACAGGGAGGGCACTGCAACTGCTTGTATTGCTCGCTCGGACGGAGAGCGGGTGAGGGTCTGTATGGGGAGATGCTGTAGCGGTCTACTCGCCTGCGTGTGTGTGTAGGAGTCGGAAAAGACGAAAGGCGATCGAAGAGGATATCGCAAGGAGGCGAGGAAGGGCAGGGGAGGAGAAGGGTACGAAAAGACGGCAAGAACGGCAAAGGGATGGCACGATACCCTCAGGGTGGCAAAGCGGGAGGGAGAGAAGAGAGAACGCAAGGGAATAACCGATGGGAGAAGGAGCAAAAGGGGAAGGGCGGGATCACCACGACGCCCAGCTCGCCTCGCTCTCGACATCCGTACCGTGGTACATCAGCGCGCCGTCCTCGCCCGCGCTCCAGAGCGACTCGGACGCGAACCCGTCGTCGTCGTCCTCGCCGTCGTCCTCGACCTTGATCTCGGGGATGACCTCGAGGTCCCGCCTCGCGGTGCTCGAGAAGGGTTTGGAGGGCGAGAGGACGGGCGAAGGCGGGCGGGAGGAGAGGTCGAGCATGGAGGAGAGGGAAGCCGAGCTGTCGAGCTCGGCGGGCAGGGAGAGGGAGAGAGAAAGGGTCGTCGTGTCGTCGAAGGAAGACGAGCGGTCGAGGCGGAGGGCCTCTTCGAGGTAGAGGGACGACGACGAGGGAGACGCCGAGATGTGGCGAGGTATGGGGTCGGAGGTGATGCAGGCCGGCGGAGTCGAGGTCGTGGTCTGAAGAAGGGACGGAGAGGGCAAGGCGAAGGCGGGTTCAGGATGCTGCGAGACCGAGATGTTGGGTATGGGCGCGGAAGGGGCGGTGGTAGGAAGGGCAGGGAGTGCGGGGAGGGGTGGTAGAGGCACGCCGTAGAGGGAGGGTTGCGGCTGAGGTTGCCGGACCGGCTGAGGAGGATGCGGTTTGGGTGCGCTTGAAGGTGGAGGAGCTGCTCGTAACGGTCCGGTTCAGCTCGTCTCCTTCGCCACGCGAGGAGCGTGCAGCGTACCGGTCATCCATCCGACGGCGGCCTCGCCAAAGCGCCTGACGAGCGACTGCTTGGTCGCGACGGGGCAGCAGAGCGGCGCCGGGTCGCTTTGGTCGCCCCAGCCGATGTAGACGGCTCCGAGGTTTGCGAGTGCGGGATCGGGCGCGAGGGACGAGGAGCGGCGCGGCGGAGGGCAGTAGGGCGCACGGCGGCGCGAGGCTCGAGAGGAGGCCGCGGGATGAGGAGCGGGCGTCGGTGCAGGCATGGCGGTGGATGGGAGGAGAGAGAGAGAGAGCTGCGAGTGGGAGCGAGAGTGCGTGCAGTGCGCGATCGAGGTCAGGTCAGGTGTGGGCGCTGAGGACGGCGTTTCCGCACTTGGCGGTCGAGGCGAAAGAGTCAGGCGGAGAAGCAACCCAAACGGACCTTCGTCCTGGCACGGGGGCTGCTGGAGGCTGACTAGGGTGGATCAGCAGTGTCAGTGCTCGTGCAGAGCTGCTCAAGCTGGCAGGGCTGGCTGTTGTAGAGCGAGAGCGAGGCCAACACGGGCACCGAGCCGAGGCGGACTCGGCGCAGGTCGGCGACGAGCGCGGGTGGTGAACCGGATCAGCAGTCGAACGGGCACAACAGGGTGCAGGAGGGGCAAGCTGAAGCTCGTCAGCGTAGCACAGCGGCCGACTAGGCCTCGTCAGGCGGTCGAACGCCGCGTCGGGAGGAAGTGGGAGCAGGGAGAGCGTCTCCTGCTCGTTCCGCACCCTCCGAGGAGGTGGGCGAGTCGTGAGCTGGACTAGTACATGGGTGTGAGGCGGATAGGCAGCAGAGGGGAGGCGGAAGAGTGTTGTGAGGGCGGCGTAAGCTGCTGGTGGGGCGTCGGTGGAGGCGGGAGAGGGAGGGAAGTGCGCTGGCTAGACTGGCTGAGGGCGGTAGGTGGCAAAGAGCGAGCTGAGCAAGTGGTCGAGGCGGAAGAGGGAGAGCAGGACGAAGAGGGAGACCAGCGAACTCACCCGCGCCCTTTCCTCCGGGACTACATCGATGAGGCGACAGCTGGTTGGCCAGCGCTCGCCGTGCAGGGAAAACGCGTGAGGAGGGAGAGACGAGGGCGATGGACAAGTGCAGGATGCAAGAAAAGCACCGGGAGGGCGTGGACGGGCAGGACGACCTCTCCTTCGCACGGGAGGAGGAGGAAGCGACGACCTTGGCCTCTGCTTCCGGAAGGGCGCTGGGGGGCTCAGTAGACTCACTGAGCGCTCGAACTTGGCGATGTATCAAAACGAAGCTGTACGAAGGTGCGGAAGAGCCAGCACGAACTCTTTCTCCTCCTCTGGCAGCCTCGCGCGCCGTTCTTCCCTTCTGTCGCCCTCTCGCGGACCTCGGCCAGTCCATCCAAAGAGTACCACCGGCATTGAAGGATGTTGCGCTCTGTAGCACTGGGCGGAGCGGGTGGCTACTCCTATGGTTCGAAACCAGTTGCGATCGCAAGTCTCTCCTCATCACCCGCTTCGTCTCGCCTCATTATCCCGCTCTTCTCCCCAGCGAGCCCCCCACGGCTGGAACAGCTCGTGCAGACTCGTAACACCCAGCAGGGCGACAGGAGACGATGTTAATCGACGAGAACGTCGCGTCCCCAACTTGAGAAGGCCTTCCCGCTTTCCTTTTCCTCTCTCTCGCAGCGGCACCATGCCTTTCCTTCCTCTCTAGCTCCCCCGACAGCGCACGTCTTCACTGTCCACCAGGTCGTGGTCCACCTTCGCCTTTCCCTCCTCGACCCCTTCTCTCCTCGTTTTCCTCCCCGAGCTCCACTGCGGTCCCCCTGCTCTTCTCCGCCCCTCCGCCGCGTCTTCTTTCTTCGTCCGTCTTCCGTCGTCGGAGGGAGACGGCGGCCAAATTGGGCCTTGAAGCGTGAAGCTGCGCTGGCGAAGCGAGCGACTTATCGTCGACCTGGCTTGCTCCCGCTTCGTTCACTCGCTGATCTTGGCCAGGAGCACCATGCCGTCCACCGCCGCCTCGTCTGGCGCGTCCACGCCCAAGGAGGAGCTCGACAGTGCGCCGTTCGCGGAGCTGCCTGCCGTCGAGCGCGATGAGGACAAACTCGCCGCGAGGCCGCCTTGGAGGGTCACGCTGCCACCGCTGCTGATGGTGCTGGTATTCAACTGTACGATTTACGTTTCACGCGCTGCACTTAAAGCCTCGCTAACTTCCTCCTTCCGTTCCTCCTCCTCCACTCTCGTCCTCGTCGCCCTCCTTTGCAGGCGCCTGCTACTGGTTCTCCTCATCGCTGGGCCCGATCAAGTCGACCCTGAAGACGGAGCTCGGCATCAACAACGCTCAATACGGCGTCATCTCGACGAGTTCTTCCCTCGTCAACACGCTCTGGCCTTTCTTTTCCGGTGTCGCGATGGACTACTTCGGCGCCGAGTGGTGTTCACTGGCTTCTTCAGGTGCGCCGACTCTCGCGAGCTGTCGCTTGTTGCAGCAGCCCGTACTGACTTTGCTTTTTCTCGCTCTGTCTCCCGCTCCCTCCTCAGCCGTCATCTTCCTCGGCGCCGTCCTCGCCGGCATCGGCGCCTCCGTCTCATCCTACGGCCTCCTCGTCACGGGCGAGGTTGTCCTCGGATTCGGCCAGATCACCATCGAGACCGCGCAGCTCAAGATCCTCTCCCACCTCTTCTTCGGCACCCACCTGGGTCTCGCGTTGGGCTTGAACAACGCTGTGAACCGCGTCATTGTCGGTACGTACTTCTTTCTCTCTCCATCCCATTGTCCCTGCCAAGCCGAAGAGTGACTCTGCTTTCCGAACAGTCGTTTCCAAGGCTACCGCTATCCCAATAGTAGACGCAAGCAGCTGGACCTGGGTGATCTGGGTGCGTTCAGGTCCCTCTTTCCTCGTCTTACACAAACTGGCTGCAGCACGGGCAAGGCTAGGCGCGCCCTTTTCCCGCCTTCCCTGACCTGTTCTCCCTTCTTCAGGTTCCAGCTTTCATCGCCGGCGGTGTCCTACTTGTCAACGCCTTCTACGTCTGGTACGAGTCGCGCTTGCCGGCTGAGTTCCGCCCAATGACGGGCAAGCAGGCGGCGAAGCTGCACGGTCCAGGCAAGGGCGGTTTGAAGGCGGAGGTGCGGAAGGCGTGGGTCGTCGTGACCGGCCTGCCTGCTTTCTTCTGGCTCCTCACCCTCACTCAGGTGCGCTCCAGCTCCCTCTGGCTCACAGGACGGCACCCTAGCTGATTTCTGTCTTCCTCCTCGCAGATTCTCCAGAACGGCACCGTCCAGACCAACACTTCCCTGCAAGCCGACATGCTCACGGTCACTCGGGGAAAGAACAGCCTGACGGCGGGCTACGCTTCGGCGGTCGCGCAGGTTCCGGTCTTCGTCCTTGCTCCGCTCACCGGGTGCGCCTTTTCGTCTCGTCTCTTCTCTCCTTCCTTTGCGCAACTCGCTGACCTTTTTGTCTCTACAGGGCCTTCATCGACCGCTATGGATACACCTTCCACTTTGTCCCCGCTTCGGCCGTGCTCTTCATTATCCTCTTTGCGCTCATGGGCTGGACGGACGCGAACGCTTGGGGCCTGTACGCCTCTTCCCTGCCTTGTCTTCTTTCTCGTTCTCCCGTCTGATTCTTGCTTTTCCACAGCACTATCCTGCAAGGCATCGCCCTCGCGATCAACCTCCTCCCGCTCAACGTCGCCGTCACCCGCATCCTCCCCTCTTTGCATCAAATCGGCACGGCTCAAGGGACCTATCAGTCCTTCATCAACTCGGCTCACGTGATCGTCTCGACCGCTTCTGGCGCCATCCAGGACCGCACGCCCACCGGGAAGCACAGGTGCGTTTTTCTTCTTCATCTTCTCGTCTGTCCCTCAGTCTCTCGAGCAAGTTGTTGAATTTCCTGCCCCGCCATCTCCCACCCTGTTCCTCGACGCAGCTACGACGGCGTCCTGGCGTTCTTCATGGCCATCAAGGCCCTCGACTTCTTCTTCGGACTTTCCTACATCTTCCTCGACAAATACCACCTCAACTCGCTCCTCACCAAGCCGAACGCGCACCTCCGGCGCGGGCGTGGGTCGCTCGAGTACCCTGACGCCGAGAAGGAGGGCGAGAAGGGAGAGGAGAAGGGCGAGGTCGTGGAGGAGAAGCCGTACTTGCTGAGAGCGAGCAAGGACTGGACGGCAGCGGGGCTGGCCGCGGGCGCGGCGATGACGGTCACCGCGTGGACCGTGTATTTGGTGTACTCGCAAGGGTCGTAGATGGCGCAAGCAGAGGCATAGATGAGGTAGAAGAGCTTCCTCATAGACTTGCATGACCGTTTCCTCGACTGGGTCCTCTCTCGTCTATCCCGAACCAGAGACTCTTCAGCAGAGCATCGAAGGCAAAGGGGAGAGCGAGAGCGCAACGCCGTTACTGCCACGTAGGCGTCTACCGCTGCACCCCTTCGCCCTCCAGCCGCCTCCGGAGCGCCGGCGGGATGTCCTTTGGCAACGCTGCGACGATCTGCGCGAGGAATTGAGACGTGCTGATCAGTACTGCTGTATCTCGCGAGTGAGGAACAGAAGAAAATGCTGGGCCTTAACAGACCTTTTGTGCCACCGCCTCCCCTCCTGTTCCCCACGCCGCCTCAACAACCGGCAAGAGCGTCTTCGCCACCAGCTCGCGCTGCACAAGCTCGTCGAACGTCCCGCCCGCACCGACCTCGAGCAGGCCCTCGCCCTCGCCGTCCTCCTTCTTCGCCTCGACCGCGACGGCCGGGACCCGCAGCGCGCGCATGTAGCGGCGCCACTTGCCCGCGTTGCGCACGAGCGCGAGGTGCGTCTCGAGGAAGCGCGTGCGGGCGAGGAAGGTTGCCGGGTCGTAGGCGAGGGACGGGAGGGAGAGGGAGGAGAGAAACGGGAGGAGGAGGGTCTGGAGCGCGGCGATGGCGAGGCGGAGGCGGTGCAGGAAGGCGAGGATGAGGGACTGTGTAAGACATGTTCAAAGTCAGCTCGAGTCCCGCAAACGAAGGGGGAGAAGGGAGGGCAAGCGAGGAGGGTCGACAGCGAGGGGCACGGGTGGAATGGCGGAAAGACGTACCTCAAACTTCGGCGAACTCGGCTCCACGCAGTAGCTGACCTCGTCCACCCACTTGAGCGCCGCCCGCGTCTGCTTCTCCGAGTAAGGGTCGTAGCCCGCCCTCGCGATCGCAGACAGGCGAGGAATGACCGCCGAGGCGACGAGCGAGTTGATCAGCTCGGTGGACTCGTCCGAGTCCTGCTCGGCGGGGGAGGCGGACGGGTCGGAGGGAGAGTGGCCGTAGGAGGAGAGGGCTTGGTGCCAGGCGTAGGAGGAGAGGTCAGCGGGACAGCGGGGAAGTTCTTCGATCTGTAGCACCGCAGACAGTGGAGAGAGAGAGTCAGTATGTACGCCCGAGGACACAGTACGAGCGCAGTCACCCCTCAAGAAGGGGCAAGGAGCGGACGGCTTGTCGACCGGACGCACCTCGAGCGGGTTCCACCCTCCCACCAGTTCGACCCTCGCCCAGAACTCCCACACCTGCACCATCCCCAACCCGGCAAACGTCATCTCGTACTCCTCCCTGAAGCGCTCGCGCCACTCCTCGAACTTCTGCCGGATACCGAGGTTCGGATCGCGGAACGCGGGCGCCTTGACGTCGCTGAAGAGGGACGCAAGCGAGGTGCGTAGGTCGGAGACGGCGGAGTGGAGGTCAGAGGAAGAAGATGCGGGAAGGGCGTCGGGAGAATCGAGGGCGGTGGAGGAAGAGGCAGGCAGGGCGGATGAGGACAGGGAGGCGAGGCGCTGCTCCCGCTCGGCGCGCCGCTCGGCTCGTGCTGCCGACCTCGGGTCCTCCGCCTGCCTTTGCGCCTCCGCCTCCTCGCCATCCTGCTTGTCCTCCTGCATGGCCTCCTCGCCCTCGGCAGGCAAGAAGCGCGGTGGCCAACGAGCTGGAACGGGCTGGCCGGTGAAGAGGGCGACGTCGTCCGATGAGTCGAGGTAGCGACGGCGGGCGAGGATGGAGTAGCGCTCGCGGAGGAGGGAGAGGGAGGTTTGCTCGATCGATTCGAGGGCGGGGAACTGCACGATGGCGGGATGACCAACAAGGCCGTCAGCTTCTCTGGCCAGAAATGCGAAGCAAGACCATGGGGAAAGCCGCCGAACGCACCTTCTCCTCCAAGAAAGCTCCCCAGTCCTCCACCTCGCCCTTCATCCCCTCGAACCACTCGCTCTTCCTCTCGACCTTCTCGACCTCCTCCCGCAGCTCAGCCTCCTGCCGGTCAAGGTCGTCGCGCTCCCGCTCGAAGTGGACGAGGGCGGCGGTGGAAGAGGTATGCGAGGCTTCGAGGGCGGCGAGGGCGGCGGTGAGGCGTGAAAGGGCTGAGTTGAGGTTGGGGAGGGGAGCTGACTGCGGGACTGCACGAGGAAGGTCGTGAGTACTAGGGGCAGGAAAGAAAAAAGGGCATGGACGTACTAGGCGCCGCCCGATACGGCTTCTTCCCGCCCGAATCGACCTCTCGCCTCCTCCCACTCTCCCTCTCCCGTCCTCCCCCTGCACGCCGCACCTGGGCGTTCTCCCACTCCCGCATCTCCTCGTCGTCGTCCTCGACATCCATCGCGACATCGTCGATCAGGTCGCCCATTTCCTGCTTGAGCTTCAGAGCGGCGGCAGCGTTGGCCTTCTTGCCAATCGGCAGGGTTGAGAGCGAGTCGGTGTAAGCGGCGAGGTCTGCAAGCCATGAAGGTGGTCAATCCCGGCAGTGCCGGAAGGGGGATGAGAGAGAAAGAGCAAGACGGCGCACCTTCGTCTCCGTCACCCAGCTCGTCCTCTTCCCTGACCAGCCTGCTGTCTCCGCCCTTGTTCGCGAAGCCGACGTCGAGCGAGACGTAGTCGTCCTGCCCCTTCCTGTGCGGCGCCGACAAGCCCGCCTTGCGAAGCTCTTCGCGGCGAGCCTTTGCGCGGGCGATGGCGTCGGTGGTTGGAATCGATGCCTCTGCGAATAACGAGAGTCAGTAAGGAAAGAAAGGGCGTCGACGTAGCGGGAGCGTACCGTCCTGCAGCTGCATTTCGCCGAACTTGCTCCTCGTCAAGCTGTCGTACCCCTCGGCCTTCGGCGCTCCTCCCTCTTCCTCATCTCCCAGCGTCCTCGGCGTGCTCTTCTGCTGCGATTTGAGCGAGTCGAGGTACTCCTTGCTGTACATTCCCGCGGAGGCGCTCGCGACTGGCGAGGCGGCGGCTGCCTCACCTCCGACACTCGCGCCAGCGCCGGAGAGGGAGGTCGTAGAGGAGGAAGGAGGGAGGTTGGCGCGGAGGAGAGCGCGTTTCGGCGTCGAGGACGGGGTGGATCGCTTAACGGCGGAGGAGGCGGAGTCATCTTCGTCCTGCTCGACGGCGGGGAAGGGTCAGCCTGAGCGTGCGGGACGAGGGGAAAGCCTAGCAGCGTACCTCGTCTCCTGCAGTGCTGCCGAAGCTGAGCCTGCTCTTGCCCTTGGCCGCTCCACCTCCCTCGCGCTCCCTCACTCGACCAGCTGGGGTCTTCTTGCCTCGGCTGCGGATGACGGCGACGTTGCCAGCTCCGTCCTCGTCACCTTCTGGCTGCTCCTGGTCGTCGTTGAAGGAGAGTTTGGCGGGCGAGTGGAGCGATGAGGACGACGACGAGCGAACGACGCCGGACGAAGGGCGGCTCTTGGTGCGCTTCTTGATGGTGAACGAGGGTCCAGTGTCGTCGTCCATGGTAGTCACAGCAGCACTGAGCGGTAGAGAAAGAGGAAGAGCAGCAAGAAGCGAAGGTTGGCTTCCTCGACGATGGCTGCTCCGCTCCAACTGCCTGGCTATGTCTACGACGAAGTCACCAAGCGCTACTACAAGGCACCAAAGAGCGCCTTCGCTTCCGCCCGCGTCCCTTCCCTCGTACCTCCTCCTCCCGCTCACTCGACATCATCCTCCTCTCGCTCAACTTTCACCGCAAGGCAGCGCAAACGGCCTCGCAAGGACAACGAAAAGGACAAGAGAAAGGCGGTGAACCGGTTGCCGCAGCCGAATGTGTGGGGACTGAGGGACTTGGGGGTCGGAACCAGCTGGGAGGGCTCAGTGGGGCGCAGAGAACGGCTGCACCAGTGCGTTTTCTTCTCCCCGTTCGCTGCGACACTCGCGCTCACCCTCGCTCCAAGCAGCGACCTCCGCGCCCTCTCCCTCTCCCGCTCAAAGACCGTCCGCTCCGTTTTCCCCGACTGCCTTCCTCTCGACGACGACATCACGCACCTCTCGTTCGATGAGCTGTCGCCGTCGGTGCTACGGATAGGAGGGAGCAACGGTACAATAGCGTGTGCCCTCTTCCGCTCCTCTTATGGAGGCTCTGTACTTGACGGTTTCTTTTCTTTCTTCCAGGACTGGCGACCTTGCCCGCTCGGCAGACGAGACGGCCTACTTTCCGAACGACGAGGAGGGCTTTCGGACAAGCTGGTACTTCCCGTCGAAGATAACCTCTTTGCAGACTTGCGGCGAGCGAGTTCTGTGCGTTTTCTTCTTTTCCACCCTCACCCTCCTCTCCTTACTGAGACCCACCTCAATTCGCAGTGCGACCTGCCTCGGTCCACCAGCACAAGCCCTCGTCGGCACTACAAGCGACTCGATCTCGCTCGCGAGTGTCACGCTCGCGCCTCGAAAAACGAGTCTCTGGACGTCCGCCTTGTCGCGAGATCTCGTTGCTTTGGGTGCGTCGCCTGCCTTCCTTCCGCTCTTTCTTGTTCTTGTACAAGACTCGTACTGATGCATCGAGAGCGGCCGACGTACAGGCTGCGACAAGAAGGTGCTCGTCACCGCCGATCCGAGTCGACCAGGAGGGCAGATGGAAGGCTACGTGACGGGCGGGAATCGAGGAGACGGGACCGTCTTCGCGCTCGACATCTGCGAGGTGAGCCTACTCCGTTCCTGCATTCCCTCTCACAAGACTGACCTCGTAAAGAATGGTCCGCGCAGAACCTCATCTTCGCCGGGACGAGGAAAGGCCACGTACAGCTCTTCGACCGGAGGTCGACCCGACCGGCGTCCTTCTCGTCTTCCGCGACCGGACTGTCCGCAATAGCGAAAGACGAGGTGCGCTCGCAGATCTGTCCTTCCTCCCTGGTCGTGCTTTCCGGGCGCGCGCGGCGGGCGAGACGAAAGTCGAACAGCAAGCTCATGACCTTTTGTCTCTAGCTCAACCTCGCTCTCGACTCTTCCGTCACCCACCTACGCCACCTCCCGTCCCGGCCATACCTTCTCCTCGCTGCCGGTCTTGACGGGTACGTACAGCTTGTTCGGCCCTTTTTCCCCCTCTGCACCCTTCTTTGCCCGTCATGGTGGGAATCTGGAAGGACATGCCCAGGTAGCTGACTTGTTCTCCTCTACCCGTTCGCAGCTCCCTCGCCCTCCACGACCTCCGCTTCCCCTCCAAACCTTCGCCCTCTTCCCGCGCTCCATCCTCTTCTGCTTCCTCCGCCTCCTCGTCGACGAGCAAACCGCTGCTCAGCCTCCACGGCCACGTCAATTCGATCACGCACGGGCTGGGACTGGACGTTTGGGGAGACGAGTTTGTCGTTGCTGGTACGCTCTGCTCTTTCGCGGCGCCGAGACCCTTCCTTCTACTCTCTCTGAGACTGCATACCCTCGCGTTATCTTGCCGCCCAGGAGGCAGACGACTGACAGTGCTTTTCCGGAAATTTGCGACAGCCGGCCAGGACGCCCGCCTCCGACTCTGGTCCCTCCGTACCGGCCACATCCTCTCGCCGCCGGCTTCCACCACGTCTACCTCATTACCGCCCACCTTTCGCTCTACCTCCTCCGCCGCTCCGCCCGCCTTACCACCCTCCATCGCCTCCGCCTACTCCTCCCTGCGCACCATCTCCCCCTCGTCCACCGCGCCCTCCTTCTCGTCCTCGCACTCGCCGTCCTTCTCCTCACCATTCTCCTCCATCCCCTCTTCCGCTCCCACCGCCCTCTCCGACCCGCCCCCGAACCCCTTCCTCCGCACCTACTCCGCCCCCGTCCGCGCCGTCCAGTTCTCGCCGCTCGACGTCGAGCGCCTCGCTTCGGGCAAGAGTGAGTACGCCGAGCGGGCCGGGCGGAGGAGGGAGCTCGAGGAGCAGGGTCAGGGCGAGGACGGGTTGATGCGGTGGGGGCTGCCGAGTCTGTGGGTTGCGGAGGGAGGGAGGGTGGAGGGGTTCGCGGCGGGGTAGCAAGTGAGTCCAGAACTCCACATGCAATTTCGGAGTCAGCCTGCTGCAAGTGAACAACGATATTGACCTTTTTCTCCCTCGGCTTCGCAGCCTGTGCAAGCGTTCTAAACGAGCCTCGGTTCGCGCGTCAAATGCGTGTGCGATTCTGACATGCCTTCGCCCTTGCTGTCGTTACTCGCTTCCTGCACCTCGAAAGAACGCGAGCCGAAGCTCCTGTTCGGGGCATCTGCGAGGCCCAAAGCGCCTCTCTCCCTCCTTGTCCTCCCGTCTCCCGCTTCCACACCTCGCGCAATGGGCGTCAACAGCGGAAAACGCTGGACGAAGCCGGAGCAGGGGCGCCTGCGCCACGTCGTCACGCGCTTCAAGCCGGCGAAGGGAGGGTGGAAGACGGTCGCCGACTTGATGAAGAACAAGCGCACGGCGGCGGCGTACAGTACGCAGTGGCCGAAGCTTGCCGAGCAGGACAAGGTCGAGAAGGCGAACAAGCAGTACACGCTCGAGCACGACGGGCTCGAGATTGTCGAGTGGGATCCGGGTGCGTCCTCTTTCTTTGCTCCTATTGTCGTCTCTCCCGCCTCGGTCGCTGATTCCGGCTCTTCCGGGCAGCCAAGCACGGCGACCCGCGCCCCTGGGAGGCCTGGGAGAACAAGATCCTCCGCGAACAGCTCAAGCCGAAGCTCCGCAAGGACGGCAGGCGCATTCGCGGTCGGGGAATCGACTGGAAGGCGCTCACCAAGGCGCTCGAGGGCAGGAGGACGCGAGACGCGATGATGAAGCAGGTGCGGGCGCTGAGGACGGAGAAGGAGGTCGAGCAGGACAAGGAGCAGGAGAGGAGGGAGGACGAGGTGTTCAGTGGGTTTTTTTTCCTCCCTTCTGTCCCTCGCACCGCTGACTCACGTTACTCTCCGTCCTCTGCAGTCCAAAAGCAAGCATGACGAGATTAAAGACGAGCTCGCCGCGATCGACCTCGTCCAAGGTGCCGGCGCCGCCTCTTCCTCCTACCTCTCCGGTCCGGCGCGCCCCAGTCCGGCGAAGCACGTCAAGTTCGAGTCTCAAGATGACGAAGACGACGACTGCATCGTGATCGACAGCGATAAGGGCCAGGGCAAGGGGAAAGAGAAGGCGACCACCCCACCTCCCTCTTCTTCCGCCGCCGCCCATGCCTCCCGTCTCGCCAACCACACCAGCCGCGGCGCGACTGCGCCCTCCGGCTTCTCCTCTTCGTCTCAGCCGGCTGACCGCGGCAAAAAGACCCCGAACCAGGCTCGCGACCGCTCAACGTACGCTGCTGCCGCCGCCGTAACGTCGGACCCGTTCGGCGGCGTGTCGCCCTTCGCCGGCGAGTCGCCCTTCGCTGCGTCTTCCGTCAACGGCGCCGCACGCGGTGCCGTCAGCAGGTTGCCTTCCACGCGCTCCCCCGTGCCCGAAGCGGAGCAAAGAAAGGACGCCCCGCCTTGCGCCGCCGCCGCCTCTCCCGCGCCCGCCCACCAGTCTCAGCCCTCTCCCTCCGCCTCCTCGTCCTCCCCTCCGGCGGCGAACGTCTCGCACGCAACCTCGACTGGCGAGTCGAGCGAGCTGGCCCGCCTCGCGCAGGAGAACCGCGAGATGAAGGCGCAGATCGCGATGCTGATGCAGCTCGTCGGGGCCAAGGGCGTGGGAGCCAGCGCCTGAGGGAGCGAGACGCAACGGGAGAATGGGAGGGTCCAGCTTGAACGGGAGAAAAGGCGGCGAGGGGCAAAGTGCGAGAGGCTACTCGCGGCGGAGCGTGATCTAGCTGTACAGGGCAATGAGTTTCTTGCTTGCCTGTTCCTTTTTGCGACAAGCGGCAGACAGAGAGAGATCGAAAACGTCCATTTCTCCTTTTCCTCCTCGTCCTCGGGTATCTCCCTCCTACTGTACATCGACCGCCCCTCCCTCTCTGTACCGACGCGGACGCTCACACCCGCCTCCGGTCGCTCAGAACCTTGACGATGCAGCCGATGCCGGCGGTCTCGACGAGCTGCGAGGAGAAAGAAAAACGGAAGAAAAGGTCAGTGCGGGCTCGAGCTGCAGAACCAGCGCTCTTGCTCGCTCGTAAGTACAACACGAGAGAGGGAGCGGAGAGGGGTCAAGAGAGGGGAGCCAGACGCACCTTCTCGTGCCACCCGAGGACGACGTTCCCGCTCGCCTGCGTGTTGGGGTCACTCCCGAGGCTCTCCATCGCCTTGTAGAGGTACTTCATGAGGGTGACCTGTCGCTCTCAACATCTCAAATCAGCCCGGAGAAGAAAAAGAAAGAAAAGGGAGGAAGAGAGGCGCACCTGCTCGTGCGGGTCCAGGCCCTGGATGAGCGCGGGGATGTCGGTTGAGCGAGTGGAGTTGAGGACGGCGAGGACGGAGGAGAGGGCGACGGACTGTGAGAGGGCAAAGAAGGGGGAGAGGAGGGGTGGAGAGGGAAAAGGGGAACGAGGGAGAGTCAGTACAGGTCCAGGAGAAGGGGAAGGGACTGAGAGCTGAACAGCGGCAGAATTGAGCGCCGCACGAGCGGCGGAAGGTGGACAGGGAAGGCCTGGTTGAACCGAGGGAGACGACCTCGAGGAGACGCCTCTCCCCTCCTCATCTCGACAACCCTTCTCCGCCCCGTCGTGCCGACCCGCACGCCTCTCGCGCATCAGAGCTGTGCGACGGTACCGCCCTGTGCCCGTCCAGTCTCACCGGACAGCGCTTCCCCCTCCTCGTCGGCGACAGCAGGTGGAAGGTGCGGCCTGACCTTTGCCTGCTTGGTCTCGGGCACGGTGTCCTCGCCGTAGGGCCAGTTGCCCTCTCGAGTGAGCTCCTTGAGGGCGGCGAGGTTATCGCCGCGCTGGACGTGGCCTCGGGCGGTGCGGTCGGACTGCTGGGCGTCTTGGAGCTGCTGCTGGGGCGGGCGCGGGTCGGGGTGGTAGAGCTCTTGCGGGGTGACGCGGTCCTCGTCGTACTGGTCGATGTCGATCTTGCGGAAGTTGGTGCCGGACAAGGCAGCAGTCGAAGCCGACATGGTCAGGACGAGGTGGGGGCGGTGGTAACGACGAGCTGGGGTCGAGAGGGAGTGGGTGGATGGAGTGGGTGTGGTGGAAGCGATTGAGCCGAGTGGAGCGGTATGCGCGGGAGCAGAGCGAGGTGGAGAGGGAGGACAAGGCAGAGCAAGCAGGAGGGGGAGGCCTCCCCTTCGCAAGGAAAACCAGTTGGAAACGGGACAAATTCACTCACTGTGAGCTGACCCAGCTCTAGCTCAGTTGTGACAGTCTGTGCGGTGTGAGAGAAGCGAAGGTGGACTTGGTCGAGGAGCGGAGTCGACGCGGCCTTGTCTGGCTCCTGTCTGCTCCTGCGCTTGCTTGGTCTGCTCGAGTGCACTGCCAAGGATGGCCACCCACGCACCAGCACGCGCCCTCCGGGCTGCGCTGTCCCAGTGCGCTTGCCCTCTCGTCTCGCTCACTTTCCTGCCGAGCGAGTCGCTCACTCGCCCACTCACTCTTGCACCCGCAGATCAGCACGACCAGCACTCTCGTCTTCCCTCTACACCCGCCCCGCACCCCTCGTTGCCGCCGCCGCCCCCTTCGCTCGCCAACCCTCCCTGCTCCTCCCTTCCCTCCGGTCCAGCAACCTTCGCGGCTTCGCTTCCTCCGCGCCCCGGCAAGCATGGCTCCCCTGGGCAAAAGACAAGAAGGACGCTGCAGTCGACAAGGCTACCGAGGTCAAGGACGCTGTCGAGGACAAGGCCGCCGCCCTCTCTTCCTCTTCCTCGTCCTCCGAGCCGACCGCCGAGGCTGCCCCCGTCTCTCCCGCACCTGAACCCACCATCGTCTCGACCGCACCCTCCGACGTCCTCACCTCGCCTCCGCCCCCCGTTCCCGCCCTCGAGGGCAACTTCTACGACGGCATCTTCACCGGCTCGCTCGATCTCACCTCCCTCTCCGGCGCCTGGGGCCCGCACCCGATCATGCGCCTCCAGTCCCTCTTCCTCCACCTCCACGAGTCCTTCCCGCTCGTCGGCCACGGCCTCGCCTGGTGCATCCTCATCCCGACCGTCACCGTCTTCCTCCGGATGCTCCTCTTCCCCTTCCAGGCCCGCGCCAACGCCAACGCCGCCCGCATGGCCATCATCCAGCCCGAGATGCTCAAGGGCATGAACAAGCTCAAGGAGGCCAAGGCCCGCAACGACTTTACCGGCATGCAGGCCGCCCAGCTCGAGGTCCAGCACCTCATGAAGACCAACAACGTCAACCCGATCCGCAACCTCGCGTTCCCGCTCGCCCAGGCCTCCGTCTTCATGTGCATGTTCTTCGCCCTCCGCGGGCTTGCCAACGCCGGCCTGCCGAGCATGGCTACCGAGGGCGCCGCCTGGTTCACCGACCTGACGACGAGCGACCCGTACTACGTCCTCCCCGTCGCGTCGACCGCCCTGACCCTCGCTACCCTCGAAGTACGCTCGCTCGTGCTCCGTATCTCCGTGTCCCCGGCCTGACCTTATTTCCCCATCCCCGTGTTCTTCCTCCTTCCGCAGACCGGCGTCGACCAGACGACCACCCAGCAGACGTCGACGACCAAGAACATGAAGGCCATCTTCCGCGTCATGCTCGTCCTCGCCCTTCCCTTCATCGCCTACTTCCCGGCTGTGCGTTTTCGCTTCCTCGCCTTCGTGCAGATGATCCCGTTCCTCCTCACCAGTCCTGACATTCCTCTATCCTGCAGGCACTCCTCCTCTACTGGACGACCAACAACTTCCTCTCCCTCTGCCAAACCCAGCTGCTCAAGCTCCCCGCCGTCCGCTCCCTCCTCAACATTCCGACCCCTCCGCCCAAGCCGCAACCCGGAGAGCCGGGCTACGTCGCCGAGCCGTCGTTCGCCGAGGCGTTCAAGAACATGCAGACGGGCATGAAGGACAAGTGGGACGAGACGGCGCGCGAGGCCGAGAAGAAGGCCGCGCTCGAGGCGCGCTTCAAGGCCGGCGCCAACGCCGGCCAGGCAGAGGTCTTCACGCCCAAGCAGACGGCCGCGCCTGCGAGGGTCAGGGGCCTGAGCCAGGCCGCCGAGGAGCTGCTCGCGACGGGGACGACCGCCGCGCAGGTGATCGAGGCGCAGCCCGCTGGCGCGCAGGAGCAGGAGCGCGCGCGCAGGGTTGCTGAAGCGAGGCGGAGGAGGCTCGGCCGCAAGTGAGGCGGTCGCGGAGGAGTAGACGCTTTGGTTCCCTTTTCTTCCTACCTCGTCATTGTTTCTTTCCTCTTTCCACTTCCGCTCGTAGGGCTTCGTCTTTGCACGCAAAATGTATCAGTAGCACCTCTCCTCCACCTGCGTGAGCGAGCCGCCCAAGAATCGCTGACCTCCGGCAGCAATGGAGGAAAGGCGGAGGAAAAGCATCAGGGAAGAACTGGCGGCCAGCGCCGTTGTTGTTGATACAACGAGGTCAAGCCAGGGAGGAGCTACATGCGCTATGCGTACGAGAGGAGATAGTGAGGAGATAGAGGAATATGGAAGGTAATCAAGCGTCACCTCCTTCAAGCGATGTCGTCCTCATCGTCCTCCGCCCCGCCCCCCTCATCGTCCGTCGAGCTGAGTTCAATCTCCTCGACCTCCCTCCTCCTCTTCTGCCCGACCGCAACCGGCTCGCCGTCGTCCCCACCGTCCCCATCCGCCAGTGCGGCGCTGCCCGCCGGTCCAGCATCGTCGACGGGCGCCGCGTCGAGGTGGGCCTTCTTCGTCCAGGCGATGGTCATCTTCTTCTTGTTCTTGCGCTCGACAATGACGACGAGGTCCTCGTCCGACGAGTCGTCCGAGTCGGCCGAAGTGGCCTCCTCGCCGTCGCCGTCCTCGCTGACGCTGTCCTCGTCCTCGTCCGACGAGTCCTCAAGTACCAGGATCTCGATCTCCTTGCTCGCCGCCGCCGCGGACTGGCCCTTCCCGACGGCGCCGCCGACCGACTTGTGCGCTTCGAGGCGCTTCGAGAGCGCCGCGCCGAGGTCGTCGTCGGAAGAGACGGAACAGGCGAGGTCGAGCATGACGGGGACGAGCGCCTTGCGGATCTCGCGGGCGTAGGCGGCGGCGACGGGGAGAGCGACCGAGTTGCCGACGAGCTTGTAGGCGATGTCGCTGCGGACGTGGAACGACGGGCAAAGGGAGACCTCGTTAGCGGGGTGAAGCGAGTTGAGAGAGATTTGGCGGCGTACATGTCGTCCCTCGCCAGAAGCTCGCCCTCCTTCCGGTTCGGAAACACCCTGAGCGTAGTCGGCGCGCCTGTAGGTGGAGAGCGTAAGAATGGGATGCGACATGCGGAGGAGGAAGCGCTGCTTACCGAGCAAGATGAGGCACTCGGCGACGCTGAGCTTGCGGTCCTGGTCGAAGTGGATGCGAGCGCCGTTGTAGCCCTTGATGTCGAGCCGGGTGAGTATCGTCGCCGAGATCTCGTCGGGCCACAAGCGGCGCCACAGGTCCACCTTCTTCGCCTCCTGAAGTAGGAAGGCGTCAGCGAGCCGTAAAATAGAAGAGGAAGGCGGCAACGCACAGAAGCCGCCCGGACTTGGACGTCCGTGTGACGGAAGTCTGCGGAAAGAGCGGGAGTTCAGGGAAAGAGGCGTTGGAACGGAAAGAGAGAAGCGCACCCCTGAAGTCTCCACGCTTGCCGTCAACGCCGTGCAGTCCGAGGTTGCGAAGGCGCTCCTCCTCCTTGGGGCCGGAGCGGTGCGTGACGTGAGTGGAAGACCCTGTGGAGAAGAACGGGTCAATCGCACTCCTCCTCTAGAAAGCGCCCGGAACGCACCGTCAATCTTGACGCCCGAAACCGGTTTGCCGAATGAGTTGAACGGCGGGAGCTCCTCGCTCGTCTTGAGGGCCTCGCCGACCGTGACGGCCGGGAGCGGACCGGTCTGCATCTCCGCCCTGCGCGTCGTCGCGGAGAAGACGCTGCGCTCCGTCTCCTCGTCGGCGTACTCTGCGCCGAGGCGAGTGTAGCGAGCTGAAACGGCGCAAGTTTGCTCGGGGGTCTTGGGAAGAGGGAGGCCGCGCTTGACGAGGGGGACGAAGAGCCTCCGACGGTGAGCGGCGAGACCGAAGCTTGAGGCGTTGGTGATGGCTGCTCGAGCAACGGCGTCAGTGGATGGAGTGCGGGAGTAAGAGGGCACTGGCGTACAGGGGACGACATCGTACCTATCATGCAACGAGAGTGAGCAACGAAAGGAATCCTCCGAACAAGAATGGAGACGCACCCGAGCCTGATTCCCAAGTCCAGCAACAGACCGAAAACGTCGCCCTTGCTCTCCCTCCGGAACGCGACCATGGCGGCCACGTTCTCGAAGAGGCCGGAGAGCGGTCGGCCCGACTCAAAGTAGCCCATGAAGACGAACGGCAGGAGGTTGCGAGGGTCGTTGGCGACCTTGCTCATGTTGGCGCGAGAGAAACCTTGACACGGCGGACCGCCAAAGACGACGTCGACGTCGAGCATGCGCCGGTCGTCGTCGTTGACGTCCGCCGTGAAGGCGCGCTCGAGCACAACGTCGATGCTCTCCTCGAGGACCTCGGTGCCGGGGTGGTTGAGGCTGTTTGAGCGAGATGGGTCAGGTGCGATGCGAAAGGAGACGGGACAGGACGTACCGGCAAGCAGCTGCTGCGTCGGGGTCAAGCTCAACGGCGTAGTCGATCTCGACTTCGGGGCTGGAGAGCGAAAGAAGCGATCAGTAGCGACTCGGGCAATCAGGCGAGTCGGTAAACGTACAAGCCCTCCTTCACGCCGAGCGCGAAGATGTCACAGCCGGCGCAGAGGGACGTTGCCTTGAGCGGGCGACCGTGAAGCTCGTCGTTAAAGCGGTTCACGAGCTCCGTGTCCCTCGTCCGCGCCGCGTTGCAGAGCTCGCAGTTCTCGACCTCGTAGTCGTCCTCGAGCGGCTTGATGAGCGGCGCGAGGTCGATGCGCGTCTTGCGATGCGGCTGGAGAAGCGGCGGGGAGAGAGAAAAGACGGAGGAAATTGAATGCTGGACGTCGGTGTTGCTCGTTGTCGGGATGTGCGAGTTGGTGTAGAAGACGTCAAGTTTCTCATGTGGCTTCATCGACGTCGGCGCGATGCCCTTGCGGAGCGAGAACCGGCCGGCGAGGTCCTCGACCTGGACCGCTTCGACCTCGGCGGTTAGGACAAGGTCCCGGTCTTGCCGAGAGGCGGTCGAGAAGACGTGGCCAAGACGGAGGTAGGGGCGCACGACGATCTCGGTTGTCGCCTTGAGGTGCGGCCGCGGGCCGCTTGCGGTGCCGGTCCAGCCTCCGACGGAGATGAGGCGAGCGAGACGGAGAGGCGGTTGGGCTGCCGACCAGTGCGCTGGCGCTGCGGGATCCGGCAGAATGTAGACGTGGTCGCCGACATGGTACTCGTCGCCTGCGGAAGAACGAGGTCATAATGGAAAGTGGAAGGAGAAAGAGGGCGATGGCGCACCGTCGAAAGCGAAGCCTTCCTCGGCAATCCACTTCGGCCGTGCGGTAGCGGAGCCGCCCTTCGCATCGATCTTGTGAGTCGCCTTGAACATGAGCTGCTCCTCGCACGAGAGGCACTCGTGGAGGTTGAGCTTCTCGCACAAGGGCATGGCGCCGTCCAGGTCCGGCAGCGGCGACGTCGACTTGTCGTCTCGAATGAGACAGCTGTAGGCTCCACAAGGTAGGGAAGCCGTTGGAAGAGGAGGAAGGAGACTACTCACGAGAGGAAGAAGCTGTCCGGCGGCGAGTCGTCACCGAGGGAGACCTTGATCTTGCCGAGGATGGCGGTAGCTTCGACGGACGAGCACTGTGAAGACGTCAAGTCAGTGTCATAGGAAGAAGAGGAGAGAGCGGGCAGGCTTTGCTTACCATCTTCGAGTCGTTGCGATCGCTGAGGAGAAGATGTCGAGGGTGGGTTTTCGGGCCGAAGATGGCAGTCGCCCGCGTGAGCCAGAGCACATGCGCTTGAAGAGGTCCGTGGTCTTGCCGCCGGTAGAAGTAGCCGATGCGACCGATCCTGCGAGAACGACTCTGTTAGCTGCAGGGGAAACGCAACGCGAAGGAGACGGGAGACGCACCAAATGCTATCCGTCTGAGGCGGGACGACGGCGACGAAGGAGCCAGCTCTGACGGGATAGTCGTAGGGGAAAGGGGCGGTCAGTCTCCGCCAGCCACTAACGCTGGGGAAGGTGTGGCAAGAATGGAAGAGGAGACAGAAGAAGCGTACTCGATGACCTCGTCCCCGACAGTTGCACTCCGGTAGATGTCGAACATGGCGGAAGTAGCCTTGCCGTCAGAGTTGAGCAGCTTGCACTCGTCGACGAGGTCCTCGCCGGGCTCGCAGATCTTCGACGGCGCGTCTTCCCACTCCTTGCGGCGCCTCAACAGCCCTTGGACAAGCGCATCGTCCTCCTTGTTCTGCTTCTCGAGATCGGCGTGCGAGAGGGTGGAGCGGAACATGCTCGAGGGGAAGAGGCGGGAGACGCCGGCGGCGACGCGGGGCGTAAGGCTACGGGCAGAGGGTGACGTTCAGCGACGAAGGTTTTCAGGGAAAAGGGAGGAAGGGATACCAACGCACAAGAGCGGCTCGATAACCTCCTGTTCCGCTTCCTTCTCCTTGCCCTTCTCCGCCTTGACTTTGTTGGTCGAGGAAACCTTGCGCTTCTTCTTTACGTGGGGCTTAGAGTAGTCGTCGTCCCGCTCGCTGCCGTAGTCGGGGTGCTTGACGGGGTGATTGTAGAACTCGGGCTGCTTCGCGGCGCGCCTCGACCTCCTGGGAGTAGTTCCGCCCGAGCTCGTCCCGGTCACAACGTCGCTCGAACCGGATGGCGAGGTCGGCGGAGTCGGCTGCTGCTGGTTCGGCGGTGGCGGGCCGAAAAGCTCCGGACTCGGGCTGCGAGGCTTGCTTGCGCTGGCAATTGCGACGTCCGAGCCTTCCGAGCTCGGGGCGAGGCTGTCGTGGTCGACGTCACCAGAATCGTCGGCTTCCATGTCGTCCGTCTCGTCGTCCGAGATAAGGCTGATGATCTCGGGGAACGGCTTGGAGGTGGAGGTTGCAGGAGGAAGTTGGCGCGGAGTCGGTGGCGCGGCTCGCTGCTTGTGGGTGCTCTGCTGCTGAAGAGACGTCGACGTTCGTATCGACTGAATCGTCTCGAGCTCGTCGTCACTCGAGGTGTTCTCGTCTTCGCCATCGTCGCGGGTGAGGTCGACGTCGACGAAGGAAGAAGTTGGACCGGGCCACTTTCCCGTCTTCAAGTAGTTCGATCGCTGCACGAGAGCGTTGTGAGCGTTTGAAGTAGGAAAGAGCAGGATAGAGCGTACTTCGCGTGCCCGCGCGAGTTTCCCTGTCGCTTTGTCGGACCTCACCTGGTCGTTCCGAGCGCCGTAGCCTTCGACTCGCTGCTCGTATTTGGCGATCCGCTCCTGGTACCAGGTCTTCATCTCCTTGACCGCTCCCTCGATCGTCTGCGCCCTGGCGTACTCTTTCTCGACCGCCCGACGCTCCTCCTCCTGTGGAATGTGAGAGCGAGTGAGCCTACCTAGCAGCGCAGGGTACTGCAGAGCACATGTAGACATGGGGAGGAGAATGAGACGCCGGCTTACCGTGAGCGTTGAGTGGACGTCCATGACGATGGGGGACGAGGAGAGAACAGCGAGGAAGAGACGGCAGCGCACGGGGCGCTTCGAGGAGGTGTAAGAGAAGTGTCTGAGTGTGCTACGACGAGATAGAGGCTGAAGCAAGAAGCAAGGAAGCAGCGAGGACAGCGGAACGAATCCAAGAGGTGGACGAAGGCTTCGCCCTCGACCACACCCTCTCTCCACCACAGGATGTCGCCAGGAGTACCCGAGACCACTGCGGTGAGTCTGCACGCTCGTTGCCCGTTCAAGCCGCGCTCATCGCTGACCTTCTCCCTCTTCCTCCTCGTCTCCGAACAGCTCGCGCCGGTCGACTCCAACGCCCTCGCAGGCCAGATCGGCCACCTTACAGCGCAGCAGGAGGACGCTCTCAAGACCTTCCGTACCATGCTGTCCGAGAAAGGCTACCCAGTGGAGGATGAGGTCGCCCTCGTGTGCGTCTCCTTCGCATCGGAGCATGGGGGAAAGCTAACACCCTGCGCTTTTCTACCGCCTGCACTCGTATCAACGCCACCTTGCGATGCTCCGCCCACCTGTCGACTGCGAATCCGCAATTGTCCCCGCCATTCCCAACTTCAATCCCGCTCCCCCTTTTCTCTCCCACTTCCTCCTTCCTCCTACATCTCCTTTCTTCATGTCCATCTATGCCTTCGAACACTTGGCCAGCCGCTTCCTGCGCGCACGCAAGTTCGACCCCCAAGGCGCCTTCGCGCAGTACACCTCGGCCGAGGACTGGCGTCGCTCGGAGCGAATCGACGAGCTGTATGACTCATTCCCGCTCGACGAGTTCGAGTTGGCGCGGCAGCTCTACCCGCAGTGGACCGGGCGGCGGGACAAGGCCGGCCTGCCGGTGTACGTCTTCAAGGTCGGGGCGCTGAAGAACGAGGCGACGGACGCGTACGTCAAGGCGGGGCAGCAACGGTTGGAGCAGAGGATGGTGGCGCTCTACGAGGTGTGTCTTCTCTCGCTGTGTTCGCTCTCTTGACAACCGCCCTCGTCAGCCCAAGAGTACCTTTACCCTTTGCCTGATCACCTTTCTCTTCTGCAGCACATGGTCCAGTTCGTCCTCCCGTTCTGCTCCTCCCTCCCTCGAACGCACAACGAGACCCCCATCTCCGGCTGCGCAACCAGTTCGTCCCTGCCTTCCTTTCTTCGCCCACCATCGTCTAACCTCTTTCTTCCCACGCAGTCGTCGACATCTCGAACGTCTCCCTGCGCCGCTTCTGGCAACTCCGCGAGCACATGCAGCGTGCGTCGGTACTCGCGTCGGCACGGTACGCCGAGACGCTCGGCAGCATCTACCTCATCGGCGCGCCTTCCTTCTTCTCGACGGTGTGGGGCTGGGTCAAGCGGTGGTTCGACCCCGGTACGGTGGAGAAAGCGCGTTGTTCCCGAGTCACTTCATGGAGCAGACCGTACTGACGGTTCCCGGTCTGCAGATCCACATTCTCCCCTCTTCCCCCTCCGCCATCCACTCCATCCTCACCACGCACATCCCCATAACCTCCATCCCGCGCGCCTACGGCGGCGAACTCGACTGGGACTTTGGTGCGCCCGGCCCATCCCTCGACGAGGACGCGAGGACGAAGCTCGGCGGCGGGGCGATGCCGGACGGGCCGGTGCGGTGGGACGGGAAGAAGGAGAAGGTGAGGGTTGTCGGGCAGGGGCGGGTACAGAAGGAGGATGAGGTCGAGCCTGCGCCCGCCGCAGCCGCGGAGCCGAAGAAGGAGGAGGTCTTTGTTACACCGCCGACTTCGCCGGGAGAAGAGGTGAGCGAGGCGAGTCTGGCGCAGAAGCTCGAGGAGACGCGGTTGTAGACCTTAGATCTGCTCTTGTCCGTACAATAGCATAGCCTCACCGTAATCTTTCCTTGACCTTTTCGGTTCCCGTGCCCAACACGCGTTCGGGTAGAGAGGGAGAGACGAGCCGGGCATTGAATTCGTCCGAACAACTCTCGTCCAGCGCTCCCTCCAGATGCTGGAGGAGACCAGCGGAGCGGGAAGAAACCCGCGCAAGGGCCGTTCACAGGTACATTCCGTCTTCCTCTGCCCCTTGTCCTCCTTGTCCGTCGACTACGCCATTCCCCTGTCCGCCACCCCTGGCTACGGGCGGCGGTAATTGTGTCCCTGTCGGCGCGGTGTCGGCGGAAGTGGCTGAGGATGCGGCGGGAGGAGGAGCGGCGGAAGATCGAGAGGAAGAAGTGGTCGAGGCAGCTGTTGACGGGGTGTAGTGCGGGTTCTGCGCGTCGACGCCGACCTTCTCTTCGAGCGCCAGGCGGATCATGTGTATCCGTTCTCGCTGAGAGGCGCTGGATGGAGGGGGAAGAGGGGGAGGGAAGAGCCCCACCAGAGGAGCAAGGTCAGCCCAACGCTCGCTGAACAGCAAAAGTGGGCAGCAGGGACGCACATGGTCTGCTCGTTCTCCTGCCTGGCCTCGTCAAAGTCCTTCCGGTCCTGCTCGTCCTCCTCCGCCTCGGCGAACTCGCGCAACTCGGCGTTGCTCCGCTCGAGGTGCTGGATGCTGTTCTCGAGCCGGGTGATCTCTGTGACGTACCTCGGCAGAGCAGCCGTGCGATTCAGCTTCCACGCGAGCTGAACGAGCGGGCAGAGCGAGGCGGAGGAGGTTACGCACCGTTGGCGAGCAGCTCTGGCTCGAGCTGGCGCAGGGCGGAGAGCGTGACGGGTTGAGGATGACGAGGGGTGTAGTCGATGGCGGGAGGCATGCTTGCCAGGCAGAACGAGCGAGAGTAGCGAGAGTGAAGCTGGCGAAGGAGCGGAGGAGGACGAGGCGGCGACAACACCGCCGCAGCACTCTCTGGCTCGCTGGTCTCTCGTGCAAGCTAGCGAGGGCAACAGGAGGGATCAGCTGTACGACCGGCGTTGCAATCTAGGGGAGTGGGAGGGAGGAAGGTGTTGGGCAAAAGCGAACTGGTCCTGCTGAAGGTGCGCCTCGACGGCTAGCGGGCCCAGATATTGACTGCCGGGCTTGTAGGAGGTGCGTTCCTCTAGGCGCATCTTCATGAGCCGCTCCTAGCACAAAGGAGCGGCTCTTGGTAATGACCGCCATGAGGAAGAAGAGCAAGAGAGGGGTGCGCGCGGTCGAGCTGAGTCCCGGTCGCGCGAAGTTCTTCCGCATACTCTCAGGCTCGAGCAGTTCGAGGCAACGAACAATGAGTTTCAGGTGGGGAGAGAGAGACGAGGCGAAGTCCACAGTCGGAGGAACGAAAGGCGAGAAACGAAAAAGAGACAAAGCAAAGACGAGGGTGAGAAAAGGGTGGAGAGGGGTTGGCTCGCGGTGCCGGCGCGGAGGAGGGGAATATGGCACCAAGAGGACGGGAGGAGAGGGCTACGACACGGTGGGCGGAGGGGGAGAAGCGGTGCGAGGTCGAGGGGGCGAGGCGATTTATGCCCGGCGCTTGAGGTTGGTCGACAGCTGCGGGGAGCGAGGAGCGTCAATGAGGGGCTGCGTTGAGCCATGGACGTCGCGGAGGCGCGACAAGCGCCCTCGATGTGAGGCAAGAAGGCGACTGCGACTCACCCACTCGAGACCCTCGTACAGACCGTCACCGCTCGTCGCGCAAGTCGCCTGGATGTACCACGTCCTCTGGCGGAGCGAGTGGAGGCCGAGCTTGTCGGTGATCTCGGCGGCGTTCATGGCGTTGGGCAGGTCCTGCTTGTTGGCGAAGACGAGGAGGAGGGCGTCGCGGAGCTCGTCCTCGTTGAGCATGCGCTGCAGCTCCTCGCGCGCCTCAGAGACACGCTCGCGGTCGTTCGAGTCGACGACGAAGATGATGCCCTGGGTGTTCTGGAAGTCTGTGACGAGCGAGCGGGTTAGGCTGGTTCAGGTGGGGGCGTGAGGGGACGGAGACGTACAATGCCTCCAGAGGGGACGGATCTTGTCCTGCCCTCCGACATCCCACACGGTGAACGAGATGTTCTTGTACTCGACCGTCTCGACGTTGAAGCCTGCAGAGAAGAGGAGAGGGTCAGTCGCTGGATCGGGTGGGGCTCAGGTTGCTGGCCTGTCGAAGGTGGCAGAGAGCGCGTTTGAACAGCTCCAGCGAGTCGTTCGTGTCGCCCAGACCGTCTTCAGGCGCCAGCGCCGCGCTCGACCTCCTCTGCCCGCTCGCTCCGCTCGACATACACCGCGCGTGACCGCGGCCTTGAATTCGTCGCACGCGCCTTGGAGAGCGGGACGGCGACGTACCGATGGTGGGGATGGTGGTGACGATCTCGCCAAGCTTGAGCTTGTAGAGGATGGTGGTCTTTCCGGCGGCGTCGAGACCGACCATGAGGATGCGCATCTCCTTCTTGCCGAAGAGGCCGGACACTGCGAGTGGACGGTCGCGCGAGACGAGTGGGGCGCAGATAGGCGGTCATGGACGTGCAGGCGGTGCGAGTTGAGCGAGGTGGAAGGGGACGTGGCGACGCGTGTTGGAGCGGACGAAGGGAGACGACGACGTAAACACAGCGACGATGGCAGTGCGCGCGGTGGGAACGAGTGCAGGGTAGTCAGGGGAGCATGTGGGAGCGACTGGGTCAGTACAGCGGACTCTGCGCGTCGTGTGGGCGAGGCTCCGGTCGTGATGAGGGGGCGGTCAACCAGCGACGACGACAGCTCGCGAGCCAGGCCACGGGGAGCGCTGCGGGTGGCACGGGGACGTACAGAGCTTGCTGATGGAGAGTCCCATTGTATCGGCGTCGAAAACGGTGGAGAAATGAGCAAGTTGTGGACAAAGA